>JAYKKI010000069.1:10455000-10805000 GCA_039881145.1 Druceiella hillmani
AAGTAAATAATGTTGAATGATAATTGTAATTGCTATTTTTATGTAAAAATTAAATTGGCCCTATCTAACATTGACGTAAAATTCCTCATTAGCATAAAACATTTTTAATTTACTTTTTCTCTTAGTTAAATCCTATCATTAGCGTAAATTATACTTAATTATACACAGGTTAAAGTGAACGCATGGGATTTTAAATATTTTCATAAGCTAGATAACATTTCTAAACAGACTTACCTGGATCGGTAAATTATAACACTGAACTTGAATGTTTCCAGTCTGTAATGTTGAAAACAATAAATATAATAATGAATTCAATGGAAACTCATATTTTTTATGCTTAATATTTAGGTGGGTAACTACAAATTTATTACGAATTTAATTTTAATTTATATATTACAATTATATAAACAGTTTCCACTTATTGCAGACTTTATAGTTCACAGAGAGTTTACTGCTGTGATACCAATTTTTCACTTAATAAAAAGTTTAGTTGGAATGAATGTCAACATTATAGTGAGTGAAGAGCTTCATATCTGAATGTTATTCACGATACTTTTTAAAAAGTATAGACCTGGGTGACTGTTTTAATCTTTATACATGAAACAAAGTAAATCAACTGTATAGCTTTTATCCTTTACTAAAAAGTGACATAGTTTAAATCCTTCATGCTGAGCATACAAACTAATTCGCACTAGTAATTTATATATAATTTAATTTTGAAGCACTAAACCGTTGTGACGTAGCACATATTGGTTTACTACACAGTGGGTTCATTCCTACTAGATATTTTTTTTGTAATATATGTTGAAACTATTACTATTACAATAACAGATTGTTATAGTAATAGTATTAATAATTTAATAATAATATTTTCATAATTAGATATAAGTAACTCTTACAAAGATGTAATTGAAAATAAACGCACCGACGAAGCAAATTTGAAAAAGGGTAAGTACAGTAAAATCTTCATGTTTATAATGAAAATAGAATTTATTTGTTTATTTATTGAAAGGCCCATAAAACAAGTTACAGTCACGTAAATGTATAATAAAAAGAACAGATTATAAAATTAGACTATAACTCTAATTGTGTGTGCACAAAATAGAGTATTTATATATATATTTTTAAGGGTTACTTGTGTTATTAAATATATTACAAAATGTATTGATGAATAATTAAAATTAGTATTAACTTGGCGTTATATTATTTTCTATATACTGAACAAAACATTAATTTTATCGTAGCTGGTTTTAATTTCTAAATAATAGATTTTGTATCTTCTTTAATAATTTCGGTTCAAAAATGTCCAAGGACGCATGTTGAGAAATAATATCGTCATGCAATCGGCACATTCGAATTATGGGATTGTAAAAAGAGATATCATTGTTATAAATTTCTAGCACGAATAATCTCTGTAATGGTATACGGGATCTTAGTCGAGTGTTGAAGTTAAGTAGAGAGGAGGTAGGGACAATCAACATGTGAATGTATAATTTTATATAAATATGATAGATCAGCGCTTTTTCTCTATGCCGCTAATGATGATAAATTAAATCTCTATAGTTGGATTTCATAGGATCTATACTCTCATCCGAGGTGAAATCAGAATTAATTCGTTTTGCACGAATGTCATTTATTTTTTTAAATAATGTGCTAACAAACATGTAATTTATTTGTTCCTTTAGGCCAAAGGAAGTCAACTGTGCCGACTTTGGCTTAACATAAAAGCCAAGCAGAGAAGAGAGTTAGCAAGGGAAATTCAGCAGTAGACGGCCACCAGCGGAGGAGACGCAATTAGCGACGTCCAAATTGATCCCATCGTTTCCTTAATAGCGCCTGGGCTAATTATAGAAGTCCCATCAAACGATTCTGTCCAGTAATTTAATCTAGGTAAACAACGCAAATTTCAATAAGTGTACAATTAATCTTTTATTTAAAGTGTTTTTAGACACTTATTAATATAGTAACGGGGCACCAAAAGTTTTGTAGATTGATTTATTTGAAGTGAATTTTATTCGAATTAATATTTAACACTTAAGAAGCAGTATTACAAATGAAGGTAGATTGTAATTTAACCACATTTAAAATTACAAATTGTAAAATTCATTTAATAATCTTTAAATTTAACTTTTATTTTATTTTCTTTCCAGTGATATGCGAAAATGTGTTGAAATTTAAAATTTATAAATTTGTGATATTCAATTGACATTGAATTAATTAGAGTCAATTATCTACAGATCCGCCTGAGCAACAATCGACGAGTAGAAGTGAAGTTTTTGCTGGAGCTGCGGAAATTTTGCCAACATCGTCTGAGGCAACGGAAGATGTTCCTGCTGGTCAGTCTAGAGGTGAGGTGTAGAAAACCATGTTGGATATGGACACAAATATACCAATACGCAGGAGATGTACCAGCAGCCAGCATTTGGATATCCGGCTCATTTTCAGCCAACATCAGTTGCTTCAGATGGAAGAATTAAAAAGAAATTGCACAAGGCATGTATGAAGCAAAGATACAAAGAGAAGGCAAGCTCCATGAAATCCAAAAGGAAATGTTGTTAAGTCAAGCTCGAGAAGCGAAGGCTCGTGTTGAAGTTGCAGCGAAGGAATTGAAAAATAAATGAAATACATTTTTAGATTATTAATTTTTTACTTATACGTCTTTATTCTATTTTATGTTTTTAAATATTGTTTTTTTCTTATTTTGTTTTAATTTTTTACGTACCCTATTTATATACTTTTCGTACTATTTTTATTTTCATTATTTTTATGTTTATAAGTTTTTATGTAGAATTTTTCAATAATAAATCATTTAGTCATTATTTTGTTATGTGCAGAAAGGCAATATAGCATATTGTTTTAAACATTTAAAAGTTAAAAAATGTTAATGTTTATATTTTTGATTTTACAGAAAAATGGTGGGAATTATTGACTAATTGTTAAAGTCGTATTTATGTTGTTAAGCTTTGTTAATAAGGCTCTATAAGTATACATTACAATTTGGTAAGAGATTGGTAAAACAAATTTTCAATGAAATTATATATTAACTAATGAAATAGGATTTTCATATTGAAACCCTATGAAAGAATGGTTTGTATTATCCAGTCCAAACTTATTTGTACTCGTATTTAATTTGTCAGAACAGAATATGTTTTTAGACTCGTATTTAATTTGTCAGAATAGAATATGTATTTGCAAGTATTTGTTAAATTACCCAATATGAAGAATAAATATGTATCGATAACTTCCTAAATGAAGCAGTCATGGGCTTATACCATCAGTCCAAACTAATTGAATACATATTTTAGTATTCTAGCTATAGGTAAAGGGAATCATGTCGCTAGTCAGATTAATTTCTAACTTTTTAGCCAAAAATTTACTAAGCCCACATATTTCTTTGGTCAATTGTTTCCAAACATTATATCCAGCATCCAAGTTCTGTATTTTTTTAAATTGCTTTGAATCTAAAGATCATGTAATATTGATTTGACAAAGAATGTCAACAGATATATTCTATTCAGATTGAAAAAAAAAAATTTTATAATTTTTTGAATTTTATAGACCAAGTAGTTTTTACCTTTTAGTTAAGTGATATTGCAAAAATAAAAATAAAATATAATATTGTCATTATTTTCACCATTTCTGTTCCGGCTTCTTTGCCATGCGTCGTGATGCAAACTGTCCTTTCAACCTGGAATATTAATAATGATTTCTTTATGTTGTCATAAGTAGGCCAAGCAGTAGCATAATAAGGGCAGTGTGAATGTTGACATGGCAAAGAGTGCAGACTTCAAAAGAATGAAGAAATTATTTTCAAGAGGTGAGATCATCAGGTAAATAAGTTGGCACTGGTTATGAGCTAAGCGAGTTACAGCATTGAACACGAGTAATTGATTTGTTGTTATATACAGAGATTTTATTTTGGCAATGATTTTGATATCTTCATTAGTTGGTATAATAAATACAGTATGTATTTTCACTAAATAATGCCACTTCAATATGTAATAGTGGATCATAGATAGATTGTAATATGCCAATTTTTTTTAAAAAGCATACCATTTTTTTCTTAAATTTAAAAATTATCATAAGAAATTGAATGGAAATGCGTCAACCTAATGTTTTATTTATATAAACATAAGAAATGTGGTAATATTGCGTATATACCCTTTTTAGTAATGTGATGGTAAATTTGACTTTTTCTAACTATCCCTTTCATTCGCATAGTTTTACAAACGAGGTTTATAAAAAAGAAAAGGATAAAGGATACCACCATATGTGTTCCAAGATCAAGGTTGTTTACAATTCGTAAATGAAAAATTATTGTAATTTGTAAATCTTTAACATCTACAATTCAAAAAAATAATTTGATAGTCATTGTTTTTAAAGATTGAGATAGTTATTGTTTTTAAAATGGCAATGGTACATTTATCGCATACTGCGTATATAATGGTTTTATTTAAATTTTTGTAATACTTTCTCGAGTGAGTGGAATTAATGTATGTCGTTTTTTAAATGCGGGCGAATATTTGGACATGATTTTAGTGTACGCCAAATGGAATCATAATTATTTAGTGTATGCCAAATGCAATTTATAATTAGTTAGTGTATGCTGAATGCAATGCATTGGAGTACGAGGAGCCTACCTAAATTTTATTTTCAAAATGGAGGAGGCACTTTACAAATAAAATACATTCCGAAACAATATAATTTGAAATTTAATTATTACGTATGCTGGCACAAACTAATTTTCAAATGCAAATACGGATGTCACGAAATGAAATGCGTACTTAGTAAATTAATAAATTATAAAAGGTAGCAATTTAATAAACGTTATTTCGATAATGTACTACTTATTAGCATTATAATATTTTAATGAGCTATGCAAAGTGAATTAAGAATGAAACCTTTCGTTTTCTAGTTTTTTTCAAACAGGTAAACGAGAATTCATCTTGACAATATATTGTCAAATCGATATTTGGCGCTATTTACACAAGTGCTAATTTACACATAATTATAATTTCATACAAAATTTAAACTTGAATTATTTTATAAACTAGACGACTGATCTAAAAAAAATAACACTTTGCCACATTACGCATGGTTAATTGCACAAGTGTTGAAGTGGTGCTATTTAGTGAAGATACGTATTGTATATTCTCTTAATCTGAATTATTAACAGAATCAAAGCATCTAGTTTGAAAAATTTAATCACAATGAAAACTTTGTACTTTGGTATTGTTTTTATTTTTGTTATTGTGTGTGTACCTCACTATTTTGCTCAAATATTTTGGTACTACTATTTATAAGACTACATAAACAGCTGCCTCATAGAAATAATTTTTTGGCATGTAGTTTATTACAATTTAATTATAAATTCTGCATTGTAGTTTATTACAATTTAATTATAAATTCTGCATTGTAGTTTATTACAGTTTAATTATAAATTCTGCATTGTAGTTTATTACAATTTAATTATTCTTACTAAGTTACAAGTTTGAATCATAGCTAAAATAAATTTATCACCATCATTTATGGATAAATAGGAATAAAATGTATGGTAGTTAAGTTCAAAAACATAACACATGATACATTACACAGTCTTTTTTAAAATGTTTATCGGTTTGCCCAGGTTAATTTCAGAAATGAGTAACTTTATATCGATGATTCTTGATAGGCATATGGTACTTCAGCCATCATCTATAACTATCATATATATTTTTTTCACCCCAATATCTGAAAGAGTTTCAAAAAAATTCAATGAAAATTTTTACATGTTTTATAAACAAACACAAGTTGCATTCATACAATAAAGTGGTAGTCTTTGTACGATGGATGTGTCTAGCCATTCCCCGTCACCTCCTACACCCTGCTCTGTGAGGAAGTGGAATTTATATCACAGAAATTGGAGATAGCGCAGGCTCAGACCACATGAGCTTGCTGCTGTTACAGACATGCTTCTTAATAATAATTTTGCTTAGCATAAATTAATAAACTCTAAAAATTGTTGAAAAATAGTTTTATAGTAAACTTTGGTCTATAGTCAAAAATGTATTATCATAAGGTCTTTAAAATGAAACAACGGATACCAAAATTGTTACAAAACATTAACTTACACTTTCAGTAGCGACGCATTTGCAATTGGCTGTGTTGTCATCTTTAATTGCAGCTTTTCCTTCGCCCTTGTAAATAATAAATAGTGTGTAGTACATTTAAGCATATGTTTCGTTTTGTATTTTCTGCATACTTCATAAATTCATCCTCGTATTCATACAGCAAAATAGTCAGTTTTATATTTATTTTTTGATACATATATTTATAAAATAAGAGAAAGGGAACCATAATTTAAATTCCTACTTTAACTCATAATAAAACCATAATTTAAATTCCTACTTTAACTCATAATAAAACCATAATTTAAATTCCTACTTTTATACAGAAATTAAATAAGCCCATAGAACTTCCTTATTACTTGTGTATTTCTAATATGTGACTTATTTTACACATTTTTTAAGGTTGCTAGATTTCTATACATACTTACCTCGATTGGTAAATTGTAACACTGAACTGCTGCATTCCCAACCTGCAATTTAGAAAATAACTTTTGTAAGAGTGTGCGCAATAAAAACTCCTTTTTTTTAAAGTATTTGAATATTTGAGATGATAACTAAAAATTTATTATCGACAAACGGGTAACTCATATCAAAATTATTTTAAAACTATTTTCATTTAAGATCTGTTTAAATCTGAATCTATATAGTCACATTGTTTTTCTCTACAGCAGGATAAATTACAAATGCAGAACACACTAGAGGGTGTTGATTTATTTCTTTAATATCTTTTTTCGACTTTATAACTCCTTATACTTGCTTAGCTGGTATTAAGATTCTAAACTTTTAGCAATTTTAGCATTTTAGCAATTTCTAGATCCTATATATGGCAATACTCAATTAATTTTAAACTTTATTTACAGCATCCATGTTTTGTAAGAACTTTGTGTAGTATCTTGAACCTAAACAAATTTAATGTCGATATGGCAGTCACATCAAATAAACCAATATTGTTTATTTGTAGCCAAAAAATTTAAAGTAATTCTTTAAATACATCCGATAATTTCGTGCATGTATAAGATCTCCTAAGAGAGAAGAGTATTTTTTAGCTTAGTAATACAAATGTAAAATTTATGATTAACCATTTTAGTGCCATGGTTTTTTACTCATATATACTTAAAAATGCCAAAGAAATCTTTTGTTTTTGATGTCATTTAACCTTGTCTTGAAAAAAAACTGTATTTCTTCCAAAAATTATCCAATTTTAATAATTTTTTCTTAAGGAAAACTTGTACAAGGATAATAAAATACAAAGAAAATTATGGAAATATATATTGTGAACAAAAATTATAACAAAAATTGAAATCAAGGTCACATCATCATTTTCGCACTTCGGTACATCCTCCGTATCAGCAAATAATTGTCATCGTTACTATAATCACTATTACTCAAAATTTGCATTACATCAAATTATGAGCGCACCACAATGTCAATTCCACTATCACTTTCTACTAGAAAAACGATCATTTTCACACAAATTATTTTCGTATTCCGACATTATGTAAGACATTGAAAAAGTAATTAGTATTAATAGTTCTATTGATAAAATAAAATATAAAATTTTTTTCACCATTGTACTTCCTGCCTCCTTAGCTTTCGTTATGATGCAATCTGTCCTTTCAACCTGGAATTAGAATATTAATCATTTATATTTTCATAAATGCGTCTCAGTAATTGATTTCTTATAATATAAATAGGTTTTATCTATAAAAATACATGATTTACAAATCACATAATTAGCTGTTTTAATAAGAAATCAAATAAACTTAATTTCTACTATATTATTCTATTAGTCTTTGTGGAATTTGATACTACTTGTAAGTGCCTCATAGCATTAATAACCTAATTATTTTAAGTCAGTTAAAAACTGCAATAAATTAACTTGTAACTTTACTTTTTAAATAGAATCAAAATGTCTGTTTATTTCTGTCTGTTTTCAATATCATTTTTTTATTCAATATCATAATAATTATATATAAAGTTCACTATTTTTTGAATGTCTGTTTATCTGGGTTAATTTTATAAATGTTTAAGATTATACTGATGATACTTGATGGGCGCACAGACTTCAATAGTCACAATTTTTTTTCACCACAATAATTTGAAGGTTTCCGAAAAAAATATTTATACACTTTCTCAGAGGGACTAAATATTTCCTTCGAATAACAAGGCATGAAGAATATGTCCTGTCACTCTTGTCCTACTTCCGCAACCTCTTTGTAAAGAAGTTGAATTTATATTGTAATTTTGTGAATTTATGTGGCTAAAGAAATGCATAGAGGATAGTAGTTTGATGTGACTTTTACATATAAAGTGATTTGACTAGATCGACGATGATATTCTACTAGTAAAATTATTAGAGGCGTGTCTTCCATTCTTTAAAGGTAGCAAATTAATAAATGTTATTTCATTTCATTTCTAGTTTCAAAATTTTAAATTCCAGCCATATATTACATAGTCTGGAGTTAGTCAAGGCTGTAATTTATTTTTGTTTCTCATAATGATAAATGACTTGGCCTTAGTTTTCAGTACTGCTCATTGTCTTCTGTTTGCCAACATATTGGAACTCTTCTTGGGTGTTATCAACCAATCTGATAGTGAACTGTTTCAATGTGATATTGAATCATCATTCCAATGAATTCAGAGCAAATGGAGCAAATGTGCAATGATGATGTAAATTTTAATGTGAACAAATGTACTTTCACTCATCTGTCGCCTTCTTGCACAGTTATGAGTTAAATGGAACTAAGTTTGAAAATGTTCCAAATATATGGGATTTCAGTGTAATTATTGATGAACATCTCACATTTTTCAGCTAGTTCATAAAAACCCATCAAAAGGCCTACAGGTTGATAGGATTTATCATATGGCATTCACACTATTTCTATGACATTGAATGTATTTTGATTTCTTTCAACTCTTTAGTTCGAAGTACTTTCAAAGCGAATGGTGTTATCTGATGATGATACTACTTGTTTCCTCATTCTGGAGAAAATATTAAAAAGATTAGTTGATTTTTTCTATTATAAAATGTATGGTTATTATTCTTATTTATTCTCTTTACATTTTATAATGGATATGGTCACATTCGTAATTCTCTTCAACTTTGCCAGGAATAGCTTTTGAGTATGCATTTATTTAATAAGTTAAATTGTTATGTTGAGTCATTCTAACCTTCTGTCATGAATCTGTTATGTGAGAGAACAAAATTGTTTGATTGATTGTTTGATTTATAACGAAATTGTTTGAATTCGTTGATTTCAACTGCCTAGATCTCGCACAAATAATCAGCAGGGTTCATTTGTATTTCTGGTGCTCTTATTGCAAGTATTGTGATACATGTCTAGTTTCTATATTTTTTTTGCACAACTGACCACTTCAGGAATGGCATTATGGAATTGCTTGGTAATTGATGATTCTAGTTAGAGTAATGTAAATTCTAATCGCTGTTTGTTTTTCTATCTTATCCGTTTTTGTCTGCAGTACATTTTATAACCATTTGTTTTTATGGTATTTGCATCTATCTAATACTTTGGATATATCTAAATTGAGTAATCTAAATGGTAAGTTGGGTATGAATGTTTTTGAAAAATAGATGAATCACAAAACCCGTGGGTCACGTAGGCTCAGATCAAGTAAGGTAGCCGCATTTTCACAAATACTCCTTAATAATAATTTATATTAAATAAACTCTAAGGCTAAATGTAACTGTACCTTTAGTCAAAAAGGAATTGTAAAAAACTTTGCTAAAATTAAAGAAATTTTCAAATATTAACTTACACTTTCGGTAGCTACGCATTTGCAATTATCCAAGTTTTTACTGGTGGGTTTCTTTTCAACCTAGGAAATAATAGTAGTAATATCACATTATGGAACAAGTGGGCAAATAATTCTACTTATCTCATTTTTTCCATGGTTCTTCATTACTTTGTACCAGTATATTCCTTTAACCATTATATTCAATGAGTTATATTTTAGTCTGTCGGAAATATTTGATAGTTACGAAAGATAAAGGGTAAATCCAATAATCAATTCAATTGTTATTTTTATGAAGAATTTAAATTAACTCCATTAAATTTTCCTAATATTTGTGTACTCCTTTCTAACATGTAGTAAATTTAAGTGACACTACATATTTTTATAGATTTGCTTCTGAGCAAGCTTACCTCGATCGGTATATTGTAACACTGGATTGCAGTATTCCCAACCTGTAATTTAGAAAATAACTTATATAGTTAATGTAAACAATACAAATTTTGAGGTATATATTTAGGTATTTAAGATGATAACTAAAAATTTTATATCGACTGGCTGCTAGCTCGGACACTCATATTTGAATTATTTTAAAAACTATTTTGATTTAAGAATTTTTTAAACATCAACCTATGTAGTCACACTGTTTAAATTTATTTGCAACAGTAGGATAAAATAAAAATGCAGGGCACATTGAAGGATGTTGATATATTACTTTAATATCTTTCTTCATTCTAGAACTGCTTGGATGCTATTGAGATAGTAAACTTATAGCAATTATATTACTAGGTCTACATGTAACTCACTAATTACTCTCAACTAAAGGTCGATTGGTTCTGAATTTTATTTGTAGCATGAATTTTCTGATAAAATGTTGCAAATGTTTTTAATATAATCACCGATTAATGTCAATGTGGTAAAGAGTCACAGCAGATAAACAAATATTGTATATTGTATTCAGATTTAAAAAATTAATTAATTTTATAATTTTGTATCTATACTTTCGTGTGTGTTCTTTAAGATCTTGGTCTTAAAATAATAAAAATCTACACATAAAAGGCTTATCTTCAAATGAAAAATTTATAAGAAAAAAAAAATAATTCCATGCAAAGAGTAAAACGATAAAAGAAAATTATTGTTTAGTTTTCCTATATTGGTACAGTGGAATGAAGCAAGAAAGTGTTGCGAAGGGGTACAAATGTTAACAGAAGGTTCAAGCTTAAAAGGACTTTTTTTAAGTTGTGCAACAAATCTGCTACACATGGATTTAACAACTGGTTACTAGTGTAAAAGCTATAATTAAGAGATAATGTGTTTTAATCCTACCTAAGATTGAAAAATATCAAGAAGTAATATTGAACTGTGAGACATTTAACCGTTTGAGAGCCGACGAGCGCCATTGCGCTCGTGCACGTACTAACTAAATTTGCCACGAGCACGATGGCGCTCGCGAAATCAGTTGCTATCAATAATCAATGTTTAGCGCGCGGTAGGGGAGGTCGCTCGCACGCATCGCTAATTTTTAAATTACGTGTTTCATAAAGTTCAAATTATAATATTATTAGTAATTACAATATAAAAAGGATCCAGGAAAAGAAAATTTTTAACCCATAATGCCGGAATACGAAAATAATTCGAGTGAAAATGATAATTTTTCAAGTTGTGAAGAAAGAGATAGTGGGAGTGACATTGTGGTGCGCTCACAATTTGACATAAGGCAAATTTTGAGTGATAGTGATAACAGTGACGATAACAATTATTTTGCTGATACGGAGGATGTACCGGACAGCGAAAATGACGATGCGACCTTGATTTCAGTTTTTATTGTAATTTTTGTTCACAATATATATTTACATAATTTTCTTTGTATTTTATTATCCTTGTACAAGTTTTTATAAAGAAAACACCGAAAAATTTATTATTGGATAATTTTTAGAAGAGATACAGTTTTTTTCGGGACAAGGGTAAATGATATCAAAAACAAAAGATTTCTTTGGCATTTTTAAGTATATATGAGTAAAAAACCATGGCACTAAAACGGTTAAATCAATAAATAATCCATTTCTATACAAAATTTAATTACTTGAGTATCAGTGGGTTTTATCATTTGGTCTAATTGAGTTTTAAGTGATATTTTCAAAATTAAATATAAAATTGATATAGATTATTTTTACCATTGTACTTCCTGCTTCTTTAGCTTGCGTCGTGATGCAACCTGTCCTTTCAACCTGGAATTGGAATATTAATCATTTGTTTATGTTTTCATGAGCGGTTCTGAATAAATGATGCCTTGTAAGTTGTTGGTAGATTCTTTTTATGAAAACACAAGATTTACATAATTCATAACTGCAGTAATAACAACATATATATTACATTAATTTGTGTAACTAATAGAATCATTGGAATTATTTTGGAAAATTTAAGATTAAGATAATTTAAGATTAACAAAATTTGTCATCCATTTAAAAATCCTGTGTTCAAGTATTTTGACACTAATAAATATAAAATCTTATCATAGATGTTCTGTAGAAATTCTCATCACAACTCATTTGCTTATTTACTGTTTAAGTATTGTGTAAATAAGCAAACGGGTTAGGTGAGTTGAGGTGAGATCATTAATAGTTTTTATTTCATCCCAATTTTGGAAGAGGTTGTGGATAAAGCATATGTTAATCTATATATATTCTTAAAGCAACTAAAAGTCAACATTCTAACAATGAAGTCATAGTGAGTCAATTATAAGATGTCTACGATGCTATTGATCGACGCTACGATGCCTACGCGCTATGACACCTGTCCTTCTTCAGTGTGTTGCATTTTCTGCAAGGAGGTACAGTGACATCACATAAACTGAGGGTTAATTTAGTCTCAGAAGACATGAGCTATCTGCTTCTTTTGGACATGTCCTTTAATAATAATTCACACTTAATTAAATATCACTGAGAAACATTTTTGTTACCATTAAAACAAAGTTGGGGTTGGTCTCTGAGAAAAAATTAAAATTAAAAATTTTTTTTTTATATTTAAATTAACAAGATAGTCGTAAACATTGACTTACACTTTCGGTAGCTACACATTTGCAATTGTCCAATTTGTCACTTCCGTGTACAGCTATTGCATCGATCTTAAAAATAATAAATAATATTATGCATATTAAATCATCATTATTCTTTTATCTTACTTCCTACAAATGTTTGTCAAAGTGAGGATGGAAGTCACAGTTCACAAAGTAAGATCGTCCAATAGTGAATACATTTGTATTTTTTATAAAGTAATAATCCAATAGCGAATACGTTTGTATTTTTTATAAAATAATAATCCAATAGCGAATACATTTGTATTTTTTATAAAATAATAATCCAATAGCGAATACATTTGTATTTTTTATAAAATAATAATCCAATAGCGAATACATTTGTATTTTTTATAAAATAATAATCCAATAGCGAATACATTTGTATTTTTTATAAAATAATAATCCAATAGCGAATACATTTGTATTTTTTATAAAATAATTTTTATAAAACGAAAGTAATTTAAGTATTGAATAATACTAGCAGGTATTATTCAATCCATAAATTACTTTCGTTTTCTGCACATTTATAGAAAGGTAAGAAAACAGCACGAAGCAAATTGAGAAAAAAACTTAGCGCGTTTTTTTTTTTGCATCTCTTCCTATATCTTTGAAGTAACATTCTCTGGTCATTTATATTTAATGTACAATATTTTTGTCTGCGGGAATAATTTCATCCTTAAACTTAATATACTATAGAAATTAACAATTTAATTTATTACTTTTATGCAGAAAATAAATTAGCCCACTGAATATTCACTATTTCATTATTAATTTTCCTAAGTATTTTGAATTTTGGAAGGACTACTATTCAATTATATGTAATTTTCTATGTTTGTATAAACTGAATATGCTTCTAAATAGGCTTACCTCGATTGGTAAATTGTAACATTCAACCGGAACCTGCAATTATGAAAATAGCTATTGAATAGTGACTGCAATAAAAACTAACTTTTTTTAATATTTTTACACATTATTATACATACATTCATAACTTATCATCAGCATACTATTAGTCTGGTGATACGATATAAATATTGAACCGTTTTAGTGCCATGGTTTTACCGTTTAACCGTTTTAGTACTTATATATACTTAAAAATGCCAAAGAAATCTTTTGTTTTTGATGTCATTTACCCTTGTCTCAAAAAAAGCTGTATCTCTTCCAAAAATTATCCAATTTTAATAAATTTTTCGGTGTTTTCTTAATAAAAACTTGTACAAGGATAATAAAACACAAAGAAAATTATGGAAATATATATTGTGAACAAAAATTATAACAAAAACTGAAATCAAGGTCACATTGTATTTTTGCAGTCCATTACATCTTCTGTATCAGCAAAATAATTGTTATCGTCACTATTACCACTATCACTCAAAATTTTCATTACGCCAAATTGTGAGCGCACCACAATGTCACTCCCACTTTCACTTTCTTCACAACTTGAAAAACGATCATTTTCACTCAAATTATTTTCGTATTCCAACGTTATGGTTTAAAAATTTTCTTTTCTTTGATCCTTTTTATATTGTAATTACTAATAATATCCTTATTTTGAACTTTATGTATTATGTAGAAAGATAAAAAATTAGCAATGTGTGCGAGCGCTAAACATCAACTGATTTCACGAGCGCCATCGCGATCTTGGCAAATTTAGTTAGTAAGCACGCTTACTGACTAAATTATTTAGTAGTAGTAATTTAGTTAGTAGTCGGCACTCTAACGGTTAAATATCAATCTATATTGTCATATCATTTTCCATAATGAGAGGATAAGTTTTCCCAACAAAGGATAGCACATTTGAAAAGTATTGATGTGTTTTTTTAAATGCCAGTCTTCATCCTAGAACTCTTTATATTTGCTTGGTTGTTATCAGGACTACAAAATTTCAATCAATTATTTTACTACAAACTACAGTTATAATTGGGAGAACGTAAGTTTTAATCCTACCAATGTTAGATGTTACTTGGGTGTATATGATAGTCTACACTCAATATTTGTAGACAATGTGATTTTTACCATTTGGTCTAGTTAAATATTAAGTAATATTGGTAAAGAAAAAATAAAATATTTTATATTGCAATTATTTTTACCATGGTTGTTCCTGCTTCTTTGAATTGTGATATGATACAATCTGTCCTTTCAACCTGGAATTGGAACATTGAAGATTTAATATATATATATATATATATATATATATACATATATATATATATATATATATATATATGTACATATATATATATATATATATATATATATATATATATGTATATATGTATATATATATATATATATATATATACATGTGTGTGTGTGTGTACATCAACATCTTCAGCAGAGATCTTTGCTAATACCTGAAGACAACGAAACCTAGGTCGTGGTAAAGAAATTAAAGAAAGTAGAAATAATACTACATCACGTAGTTTCATTTAATTGTGAACAATGAATTTCTACAAAATTAACGCCAAATATATTCAATAGATAGATTTTGAAGTAGTTCTCACTGTTACAGAGAGTTTTTATAAAGGAAAGTTTCTATATATAGAACATTAGTATAGATTGAGATTACAGCACTAAGTTAATATTTTTATATAACAAAATTTCTACTTTGTTTTATATGTTAATATTCTTATATTACTTCATGATATTTTGGTCTTCAAATATTTTGACACTTGTAAATATAAGATCTTACCACAAATATTTTATAGAAATTCATGTCATAGTTCCGTTGCTTATTTATATAACACTTAAATTGCTGTCTTCATCATGTCTGTCTATTTTTTGGGTATTTTTAGCGTAATGATTTGAAGAGGTCATGAATAGTATTTATTTCATCTCAATTTTCAAAAGTGTCATGGAAAAGTACATGTCAATCTTTGTGCAATCTTAAAGCAACTTAAAGTAAACATTCAAACAACGAAGATGTGGTGATGTGATGTAAAATGTCTTTTTGCACCTGCCTTCCTTCAACGCGTTGAGGCGCAGATTATATCACAATGACTGAGGGTTTATTTAGGCTTAGCAGAGCTATCTATTTCTATTGCACATGTCCCTTAATAATAATTGACCATTAAATATCATTCAGAAATATTTTTGTTTCCATTGACACAAAGTTGGGGGGGTTTGTCTTTAAAGAAAAAATACAATTAAAAAAAATTTAATATATTTGGTGTTGATTTTGTAGAAATTCATCATTCACAATTAAATGAAACTATGTGTACGAATTCATTATTCACTATTAAATGAAACTAACTTAGCAAGTTATTTTAAAATTTACTATAAATCCATCCTATACATAGGTAATGTATCACTTAACATAGGAAAACTTTTAACTAATAATAAAAATATAAATAATATCACATTTGCCTATAGTACTTTAAATAACTTGGGTAAAACCCTTAAAAAACTTGGGTAAAAAAAAAATATACATAAAAAGAGTGGTATCTATAAACTTAAATGTCACGATTGTAATAGTGTATACATAGGTCAAACAGGAAGTGATTTTATTAACAAAGAACACATTGCCAGTTGGTAAAATAACAAACCAGACACATCTCCCTTCGCAAAACACCTCATTGAAAATAACCATCACCCTCATACCGAGAATGCTCCCTATATATTACAAATAAATACAAAATGCAATAAACTTAATATCCTAGAAACATTAGAAATAAATAGACATAAAAAAGACACCAACGTTAATATATTAAACGAACAACTAAATATAATATCATCACCCATACTTAATATCTTCTAGACATAATATAGTTAGACAATATTGATACTGCAGTACACTTCAAAATGCTTCAATCCAGCTTCACATCTAAATATATAAAAAAAATAAGGAAAATTTAAAAAAAGCAAATAAATGAAAATATAAAAAAAAAAATATATAAAATGGGAGATATGTATAATTAGTGGTACAACCTTTTTCTAACAATCGGATACCCTTGCTATTATATAAATATGTTATAGAGAATAATACCCTTTTCATTTTATTAGATACACCGGAATATTTGCATTGTATAACCTCATAGAATAACATCAATTTAATTTATTACCCTCACTAAAATATTGGTATATTGTATAATTTTCGAAAGTATAATAAAACCTACACCGCTCCCCTACAATAAACTCACTAATGTAAGCAGTGGGAAAACCCACACACACCCGGATTCCGCTATTGTCTTTGTAATATATAAATGCTGTTGGATGTTCCTAAGAGTTAACCTTTGCTAAGAGCCCACCTGAAGATGTTGTAATACAACAAAATCTTGGTCGTGGTAAAGAACCTAAAGAAAGCACGTAGTTTCATTTAATTGTAAAAAAATTGTTAAAAATTGAAAAAGATGGCAAAATAGTTAACAACAAAAATAATAAACATTAACTTACACTTTCGGTCGCTACACATTTGCAATTGTCCAATTTGCAGCTTCGGTGTGCACCTTTTGCATCAGGCTAAAAAATAATAAACAATATTATGTACATTCAATTACGAATATTCTTCTCATTTTCCTTCCTACATAAGTTCATCCTCACAGTTCATATAGCAAGATATTCCAGATGGCAAATACATTTGTAATTTATAATACCATTTATATTTTCAGCCAAACTAATTGACTCCAAAGTTTGCTTTCATTTTCTATATATTTATAGGAAGGCAAGAAAAAAGCAGCATGAAGCAAATTAAGAAAGAACTTAGCTTAATAAGAAAGAACTTAGCTCAAAGCAAATTAAGAAAGAACTTAGCTCATTTATATTTAATTAAAAATCTTTTGTCCAGGGGAATAATTTCACATTAACATACTAAGGGAAAACTGTGTAATGAAATTGTGATTTCCTTTGTTATATTACTATACTAAGATAAATCACAATTTTATTCATTATTTTTAATTATAACATTTATTTTAATTTTTTCTTTATAATTTTTCTAAAGTATTTTTAATTTTGGAGGGGCAAGCGGCAATTTCTATTATTCGATTATGTGTAGTTTTACATATTTATATAAAGTAGATATGTTCATAAATAGACTTACCTCAATCGGTAAATTGTAACATTGAACTGCCATCTTTCCACCCTACAATTTTGGAAATAAGAATAGAAACTGTAATAACTTTTTAATACTTGTACATTTGAGTTCATAATTAAAAAATTATCATCGTACTGTTAGTTTTGCGTGACAGACTAATATTTGAATTATTTGAAACTATTCTTATTAAGATATAATTAATATCAATCTATATTGGAATAAGTTGTAATAATGGAGTAGCACATTGAAAAGTGTTGATGTATTTCTTTAATCTCATTTTCATCCTAGAACTTTGTTTGGCTGTCATTAGAACTCCAAACTTTAAGTGATTACTTTAAAGTAATCAACTCTTTGACCATTTGTTTCCAAACTTTATTTATGAGATCTATCATTTGTGTCATAAATAAAGTTTGGAAACAATTAGTCAGAGAGATATGTAGTTTATAATAATTACTTAAAAGTGATATTTAATTAAGTGTAAATCATTATGTCCTTTTAGAAGCTATTGTAGTGCTTTTAATGTAAGCTTCATTTAATGTCATATCGACGTTAAATGGAGCTTAATACCAAAGATTAAGACAAATTATCAAATATACTCATTCACTTAAGTCCATTAAATATTACTTTAGCCTATTTATATAAGGGTAAAAGCTATAATTAAGAGAGTGTAGGTTTTAATACTGCAATAGGGGGAAAAATATTCACTAGCGACGTTGAACAGTAGATCATTTAAATGTAGAAATTTCCTATTTTAATCCTGTTTTATTAATAAAAAAGGGTGCGTGTACTTATGTACGCGCGTGAGAAGTTATACTTCTTTGGCATCATTAAAAAATAGTTTTTAATTGTATTCAAATAATAAATTGCAATAAAAAAATTAAACATCAAATTAAAATATTAATTTTAAATATTAATTATTAAATTGAATAAATGAAAATAATAAATATTTATAAAAATAAATGAACAAATTTAATGAAAACTTTTTGATAAAAATGAAAAGTGAATATTAAAGTAAGAAAATGATAACAATATTTAAAAAATGAATAAACTTAAATTCAATGAATTCAAATTTAATTTATTATTAAATTTATTTATTTACTTTTAAAATATTGAATAACCAATAATAAATATTTAACATTAATAATTTAATAATATTTAGTATTAATTATGTTAAATAATAATATTTTAATTTATATCAATAAATAATACATACGGATAGATAACCTCAATTATATTGGAGCACTTGAAAAAGTCTATAAACACAATTTTTTCACTAATATTTACGAATAGTAAATATATTAATCAAAATATTGAATTTAAATCACTACTGAATATAATTTATCAGCACATATATAAATCGCACTTATATGAAACTAAAACAAGTGTGTGAATGTAGACACTAGAAACATGTGGAAAATAAATACTATGAATATGAAAACAGTGAACAGAGGCGACGATGGTGCCAACTTGCACGACTGATAGAGGTTCTATTTCTACTTTGTTGGTAGCTTTTGTTTCGAGACTGCAACCGCTGCAACTTCATACTGTAACTTTTGTGTGACGAATCTTTAAATTTCACTCATCATTTTTTCATAACGCGCCTAAAGAAGTATAACTTCAAAAATGTTACATATTACTTGGCACAGTTACAGTTCAGTAGTTGTAGACTATGTATTTATTTATTTATTTCTGTACTTTAATGCATCTAATGGATACATATGGCGGGCTTATTGCTACGAGAGCAATCTCTTACAGCCAACCATAACACCAGTCCAGCCCCGCTCGACGAGCGGCCGGGGAGTCAAACCCGCGTCCCCACGGTGCGCCTCGCAGTCAAAGGCCGTATGCCTTGTGATCAACCCAACACACCACAGTGACGACAGACGATGTAAAAGAATATTTATCAATGAAAAATTAAAATTTTAACTAATTTCTAATATCTACCATTGATTTAAAAATTCTAGGATAATAAAGACGATTTATTATCCTAGAATTTTTTTTTTGAAATTGCTCAGAAATTTACATATAGTATTGGTAAGTGATATGGCTAGAACTATAACTTTGTAAAATAGATATAATAGCAATGTATTCATGGGCAGCTTCATTTATATAATATTTTGTTTTAATAAATTACTCAATAATATTGTAAATTAGTTTAAATATTTGGGAAAGCATTGAGCAGCTTGGGGATTTGCCACATAGCCTTTTTATCATTGTCATAATAAATATATTAAGGGTAATAAAATTTAAAATTTTCCAGGATACAATTTGTGGAGCAAGTTATCATTAAATAAAAATCTCATACTCTACAGCAGCTAATTTTTCTCCAATTAACATAAACAACATCATACGTATTGCACACTTACACTTTCCGCTAGCATGCATTTACAAGTTTCTTTTGTCGAGGTGACACCTTGTTTCATCTTTCTTTTCATCTAAAAAATCAAATAAATAAAATCGTGGCATTACAGATTTCAAACATTTATAAAAAAAATGATGGTTTGAAATAATAATTTAATTTTTAATTTTGGACTTTCAAGTACTATTTATGTTCTTAGGTTTATGGTAGTACTAGCGACCCGCCCCGGCTTCGCAAGGGTACAATGTAGTTACTAATATGGTGTAATTGTGGAGCGATTAATAATATTACTGTCATGCACGCGTCACCACAGCCTGCCGCCGCCGCTGCCGTCCGTGCATGGCGAATACTGATTTTTGGTAATTTTATCTTTTATATTAATGATAACAATTTGATAATGATAATGATTTACATTAAATGCCCAATGAAACCAACTTATTTAATTAAATAAACATTAATATAATATTGATCAAAATAACTTCGAAAATATAACCCACAAAAAAAATTAATAAAAATGGTCACTGTGCGTTATCCGTAGGATATAGATACATGCCGTTACAGATTTTTTTGTAGATATTTTTAAAATACACAATTCCATAGTACAACATTTTGATATATCTCGTAAAGTTTAGGCCCCCAAAATTTTACTTTTTTACGAAATATTGACTTTTTGTATATTACCTGTAAATATAATATGTATATATTATACCTATAAACCTTCCGGAAGAAATTATCCGAATGATAGTGAAAACCGTATCAAAATTTGTTGCGTAGTTTAAAAGATCTAAGCTTATAGAGAGAGACAAACAAACGCGGGAAGCAACTTGATTTTATATTACCTAAGGAAGTTTTAAATCAAATTTTTCATTGTAGTCATTAGATTTCAAGAAGTTATATAATGTTAAAGTTACTGAAGTAATTACATGAGATTTTCATTTTCAAGATTTTAAAGGCTATCTTATTAAAAAAACCCCACTTATTTCTTATTAAGTTAAGGCCACGTTAAATATCACTTAAAGCTTTAGAAAGTATGGTTAGTCATAATTGTTTTGTTTTTTTACTATAGAGTATATAATTCTAATATTTTTTACATTCCTTTTTGAACCTGTTCAGAGTTATTGTTTATTCCAATTGTGAAGCTACATTCACATTAGACAAAATTTGTGTAATGAATTCAATGAAAAATTTGACATAAACATTTATTTATGAAACACATATATTTCCTGTCATGTTAATGTGTGGGCATCGGTGAGGCTTACACATAATCGTTACTACGGCGATTTCCGAGACTGTTCGTATTGGTTTAGGTTTCAACTTCGGCAATAAAATCTTTTTGGCATCGGCTGGCACTGCTGCTATTAATTCTACCAGTCGAGGCGATGTACCCATATCGTATTTAGAAGAATTGTGCGTTTTTATCTTATTGAGATTAACATCTTTTTCATGACGATATGCTATTAGCAATTCTTGTATAATTTTAATTGTCACAATTAGCATACCTTTTTCTTTGCTCAAATTAGCCAATGCGGGTTTTTTTCTTGTCATTTCTAATTTTTGTAACAATTTTGTATGATTAAATCAAATATGAAACCGAAGAGGTTTTTGATTGTATGAAAATAATTGCATCCACTGACACAAGAAGCAGTACGTCTAGATGTAAATTCCTTTAATATGCGTTGAACACGGATAGTGAAGGAATTTGTTGAAAATTCTTATTTACATGTGTATATATATATATATATATATATATATATATATATATATATATATATATATGTATGTATATATATACACTCATGTCAATGTAATTTTTAAAATTATTATGCTTAATTTTTGTTAAATACTCGTACAATATGAAACAAATTTTTGTGCTAATGTGGATACAACTTTATGAATTTATGTTTTATTGGAATCAGACAAACTTTAAAGCATAGAAAGAGCATTACTATGGTATATGTCGTTTTCACATCATTATATCAACAATTAGTGTCACTCCACACATTAATCTTCTTCATTTATAAAAGGTGTCTAAGCGCGGAATTCAAACTTTAAACTCGAGCGGTATATCGAAATAATTACAAATTTAAAAAAAAAAGAAGTTGACGAAGTCAAATATGTGGTTTCAGCAAGATGGGGCCACTGCCCACACACCTAGGGTCACCATGGGCACAATTAGAGCACCATTTCTGGGAAAAGTCGTAAGCCGATTTGGAGACATAATTTGGCCATCATGATCGCCTGACTTAACCTCAGCTGACTTTTTCCTAAAATAGCAGAATTAGTGAGAGCCATCTGACGTTGACATTCTGCAGCGAGTCATTGTAAATTCACACTTACCTACATTTGTGGAGTGTGTTTTCCGTGAAGTGGAACATTTTGATGGTGCAATATTTCATACAATGCTGCACAAATGTACTTTACTTTACTGTAATTAAAATATTATAAATACAATAATAGACTTTTTTTTATTATTTAAAGTTTGAATTCCACGCTGAAACACTTTGTACTACGGATTACGAATTGTTAATGTACTGAAATGATTCGTAGTACCTTGTTTATGTTTCTTGAATGCCTACCAGGGCAACCAATAGAACAATCATCTCCTTCATTTGGATCGGGTGGTATTCCACATGAACCCTGCAATTGTTATTATTAAGTTTGGTTTGAGCTTCGTAATGAATGAGATATTTCTGTTCTACTATTGTAAAAACTAATGTCAAATATTATTCGAGAGATTTTAATGATTAACAATATATAATACTGTACTAATTAATATTTTATGCTAAGTATGAGCATATTTTGTGAAAATTAAGAATCTGTACTGTAACTTTTTAATTTAATATTTTTCTCATTGTCAGGCTAATTATGGAATAAAATAAATTTTACCAGATCCAGTTACGACTGTCAATTCTTACCCATCTAGAGATAACAACGAGAAATCAAACTCATAATACTTGAAATGAGACTGACTATCAACATTTTCAGCTTAAACATTTTAGTGCCATGGTTTTTTACTCATATATACTTAAAAATGCCAAAGAAATCTTTTGTTTTTGATGTCATTTACCCTTGTCTCGAAATAAACTGTATTAATTATTTTCAAAAATTACCCAAATTTAATAATTTTTTCGATGTTTTTTAATAAAAACTTATACAAGGATAATAAAATACAAAGAAAATTATGGAAATATATATTGTGAACAAAAATTATAACAAAAACTGAAATCGAGGTCACATCGTATTTTCGCAGTCCGGTACATCCTCCGTATAAGCAAAATAATTGTTATCGTCACTATTATCACTATCACTCAAAATTTGCATGACGCCAAATTGTGAGCGCATCACAATGTCACTCACCCTATCACTTTCTTCACAACTTGAAAAACAATCATTTTCACTCGAATTATTTTCGTATTCCGACATTATGGATTAAAAATGTTGTTGTCCTGGATCCTTTTTATATTGTAATTACTAATAATATTATAATTTAAACTTTATGTAACACGTAGAAATATAAAAAATTAGCGATGTGTGCAAGCGACCTCCCCTACTGCCCGCTAAACAGCAACTGATTTCGCAAGCGCCATCAC
Organism: Druceiella hillmani; assembly: GCA_039881145.1. NCBI lineage: Eukaryota > Metazoa > Arthropoda > Insecta > Lepidoptera > Hepialidae > Druceiella > Druceiella hillmani. The sequence continues at coordinate 10,478,912 of JAYKKI010000069.1, forward strand.
GCATATATATATATATATGCACGTGTATATGTATACATATTTTATTAAAAATACATCACATATGTTTGTCACAGGTGACACGGTGCTGTTTATTAGGGTTTTTTTGTAGAGTGAACAATTGTAAAAGAAATAAAATGTGTATAACTTTTATTCAAATCTTTATTGGAAAGATAGAAAATGCAAGTAAATATTTGGATTTGTATAAAATAAATCAGAAACTAGTGAAATTTTTATATGAAATTAATACACAACCATTCTGACAATTATTATAAGGGCATCAGAATCTCTGAATAACCAAATTATTGAAGTATAGCCTTGAATCGCAATTTACGGTGATTTCCAATCAAATTATTTTTTTCGTAAGAAACTTAAATGGTAAATTTTTGTTAAAACTAAAACCCTTTTCCACAAAGTATGAAAATGGAAAAGCTATCAAACATTTTCTTGTGATAATCCGTAATATAGGATGGGCTAAATAATGGTATGGTATAATTCTGAAGCTAGAACTGCTGACACCACTTACATGAAAACTTATAAAAACTTGCGTTGCTACTGATTGGTTAGACTGGTCCCATATGAATGTTGATTCTTAAAGTATTTTTTTTTGTTCACATTGGACTTTAATATTAGTATTTGAGTATTTGTTTAGAATATGATGAATGAAAATACAAGTATTCGGAATGTTCCTGGGTATTATGTACCGGAATAATGTTCTTGGTTATGTTTATACCACATGCATTAAATTTATTTCGTTTCCTTCAAAGTAATCCCCATTGTTTGCAATACAACTGTGATAGCATCATCGGACCCATTCTACCATACACTTCTTATAGGCCAAAAGTGGTATGGTCTTTAATTCGTGTTGCGAATTCCGTTTGATGTCTTCAGTCTTCAATAGATCGATCAATTCAATCATTCATTCGATTTATTCAATTCAGTTAGAGAAAATTAGGCTCTTTTGTAACCAGTTTTGCAATGACGCATATAATGCCAGAACATTGAATAAAATTCTGTGAATGGTCATTTTATCAATGTTCAACTCTCTAATACTAAAATGACAAATAAATAATAATAATAATAATCTTCAACTATTCGATTTTTTCCATGTTACCGTAGTGGTAGATGTTAAAGGCCCTCCAGGACAAGGCAAATCTTTAACCATTTTTCTACCCCCCTCCCCTTTGAACGATTTCTACCCCACCTGCATGCCTGTGTTTTTTACCACAGACGTGTCACCATAGGCTTTTTTTTTAACATTTTTAACAATTCGGCACAAGAAATTTCGTTTGAAATACAAAATTTAAGGCAAATATTTTGTTTAACTAATTTATCCATAATAAAATTCGTATAGCAACTTTGAGATAAACCTATTATGACAGCTGCTGTAAATACACTAGTTAACAGATCACACTCAAGTTTGGCTAGGTAATTAAGGAACGGTCTACCAAGTAAACAAAAAATCTACCAACTAACCAAAATATTTTACCTAGGTAATGAAATTAATACTTGCATTATTGTTTGCTCTGTTACCACAGGGCATATTCCCACCAACTTCAATAGGCAAATTGTAATACTGCATTGCCGCTTTATCACTCTGTAATATTAAAAATTATTTACAAAAGTGCAAGTTGTATCAGGAAGGTTCTACCAACTAAACAAAAAATTTACCAACTAAACCAAAATATTTTACCTAGGTAATGAAATTAATATTTACATTATTTTTTGCTCTGTTACAACAGGGCGTATTCCCACCAACTTCAATAGGCAAATTGTAACACTGCTTTGCCGCTTTATCACTCTGTAATATTAAAAATTATTTACAAAAGTGCAAGTTGTATCAAGGAAGGTTCTACCAACTAAACAAAAAATCTACCAACTAAACCAAAATATTTTACCTAGGTAATGAAATTAATACTTGCATTATTGTTTGCTCTGTTACCACAGGGCATATTCCTACCAACTTCAATAGGCAAATTGTAACACTGCTTTGCCGCTTTATCACTCTGTAATATTAAAAATTATTTTCAAAAGTGCAAGTTGTATCCAGGAAGATTCTACCAACTAAACAAAAAATCTACCAACTAAACCAAAATATTTTACCTAGGTAATGAAATTAATACTTGCATTATTGTTTGCTCTGTTACCACAGGGCATATTCCCACCAACTTCAATAGGCAAATTGTAACACTGCTTTGCCGCTTTATCACTCTGTAATATTAAAAATTATTTTCAAAAGTGCAAGTTGTATCCAGGAAGATTCTACCAACTAAACAAAAAATCTACCAACTAAACCAAAATATTTTACCTAGGTAATGAAATTAATACTTGCATTATTGTTTGCTCTGTTACCACAGGGCATATTCCCACCAACTTCAATAGGCAAATTGTAACACTGCTTTGCCGCTTTATCACTCTGTAATATTGAAAATTATTTACAAAAGTGCAAGTTGTATCCAGGAAGGTTCTACCAACTAAACAAAAAATCTACCAACTAAACCAAAATATTTTACCTAGGTAATGAAATTAATACTTGTATTCTTCACAACTTGAAAAATGATCATTTTCACTGGAATTATTTTCGTATTCAGACATTATGGATTAAAAATGTTGTTGTCCTGGATCCTTTTTGTATTGTAATTACTAATAATATTATAATTTAAACTTTATGTAACACGTAGAAACATAAAAAATTAGCGATGTGTGCAAGCGACCTCCCCTACTGCACGCTAATTAGCAACTGATTTCGCAAGCGCCATCATGCATATATATATATATATATACACACGTGTATATGTATACATATTTTATTAAAAGTACATCACATATGTTTATCACAGGTGACACGGTGCTGTTTATTAGGGTTTTTTTGTAGAGTGAACAATTGTAAAAGAAATAAAATGTGTATAACTTTTATTCAAATCTTTATTGGAAAGATAGAAAATGCAAGTAAATATTTGGATTTGTATAAAATAAATCAGAAACTAGTGAAATTTTTATATGAAATTAATACACAACCATTCTGACAATTATTATAAGGGCATCAGAATCTCTGAATAACCAAATTATTGAAGTATAGCCTTGAATCGCAATTTACGGTGATTTCCAATCAAATTATTTTTTTCGTAAGAAACTTAAATGGTAAATTTTTGTTAAAACTAAAACCCTTTTCCACAAAGTATGAAAATGGAAAAGCTATCAAAGATTTTCTTGTGATAATTCGTAATATAGGATGGGCTAAATAATGGTATGGTATAATTCTGAAGCTAGAACTGCTGACACCACTTACATGAAAACTTATAAAAACTTGCGTTGCTACTGATTGGTTAGACTGGTCCCATATGAATGTTGATTCTTAAAGTATTTTTTTTTGTTCACATTGGACTTTAATATTAGTATTTGAGTATTTGTTTAGAATATGAGGAATGAAAATACAAGTATTCGGAATGTTCCTGGGTATTATGTACCGGAATAATGTTCTTGGTTATGTTTATACCACATGCATTAAATTTATTTTGTTTCCTTCAAAGTAATCCCCATTGTTTGCAATACAACTGTAATAGCATCATCGGACCCATTCTACCATACACTTCTTATAGGCCAAAAGTGGTATGGTCTTTAATTCGTGTTGCGAATTCCGTTTGATGTCTTCAGTCTTCAATAGATCAATCAATTCAATCATTCATTCGATTTATTCAATTCAGATAGAGAGAATTAGGCTCTTTTGTAACCAGTTTTGCAATGACGCATATAATGCCAGAACATTGAATAAAATTCTGTGAATGGTCATTTTATCAATGTTCAACTCTCTAATACTAAAATGACTAATAAATAATAATAATAATCTTTAACTATTCGATTTTTTCCATGTTACCGTAGTGGTAGATGTTAAATGCCCTCCAGGACAAGACAAATCTTTAACCATTTTTCTACCCCCCTCCCCTTTGAACGATTTCTACCCCACCTGCATGCCTGTGTTTTTTACCACAGACATGTCACCATAGGCTTTTTTTTTTACATTTTTAACAATTCGGCACAAGAAATTTCGTTTGAAATACAAAATTTAAGGCAAATATTTTGTTTAACTAATTTATCCATAATAAAATTCGTATAGCAACTTTGAGATAAATCTATTATGACAGCTGCTGTAAATACACTAGTTGACAGATCACACTCAAGTTTGGCTAGGTAATTAAGGAACGTTTTACCAAGTAAACAAAAAATCTACCAACTAACCAAAATATTTTACCTAGGTAATGAAATTAATACTTGCATTATTGTTTGCTCTGTTACCACAGGGCATATTCCCACCAACTTCAATAGGCAAATTGTAATACTGCATTGCCGCTTTATCACTCTGTAATATTAAAAATTATTTATAAAAGTGCAAGTTGTATCAGGAAGGTTCTACCAACTAAACAAAAAATCTACCAACTAAACCAAAATATTTTACCTAGGTAATGAAATTAATATTTACATTATTTTTTGCTCTGTTACAACAGGGCGTATTCCCACCAACTTCAATAGGCAAATTGTAACACTGCTTTGCCGCTTTATCACTCTGTAATATTAAAAATTATTTACAAAAGTGCAAGTTGTATCCAGGAAGGTTCTACCAACTAAACAAAAAATCTACCAACTAAACCAAAATATTTTACCTAGGTAATGAAATTAATACTTGCATTATTGTTTGCTCTGTTACCACAGGGCATGTTCCCACCAACTTCAATAGGCAAATTGTAACACTGCTTTGCCGCTTTATCACTCTGTAATATTAAAAATTATATTCAAAAGTGCAAGTTGTATCAGGAAGGTTCTACCAACTAAACAAAAAATCTACCAACTAAACCAAAATATTTTACCTAGGTAATGAAATTAATATTTACATTATTTTTTGCTCTATTACAACAGGGCGTATTCCCACCAACTTCAATAGGCAAATTGTAACACTGCTTTGCCGCTTTATCACTCTGTAATATTAAAAATTATTTACAAAAGTGCAAGTTGTATCCAGGAAGGTTCTACCAACTAAACAAAAAATCTACCAACTAAACAAAAATATTTTACCTAGGTAATGAATTAATACTTGCATTATTGTTTGCTCTGTTACCACAGGGCATATTCCCACCAACTTCAATAGGCAAATTGTAACACTGTTTTGCCGCTTTATCACTCTGTAATATTAAAAATTATTTTCAAAAGTGCAAGCTGTATCCAGGAAGATTCTACCAACTAAACAAAAAATCTACCAACTAAACCAAAATATTTTACCTAGGTAATGAAATTAATATTTACATTATTTTTTGCTCTATTACAACAGGGCGTATTCCCACCAACTTCAATAGGCAAATTGTAACACTGCTTTGCCGCTTTATCACTCTGTAATATTAAAAATTATTTACAAAAGTGCAAGTTGTATCCAGGAAGGTTCTACCAACTAAACAAAAAATCTACCAACTAAACAAAAATATTTTACCTAGGTAATGAAATTAATACTTACATTATTTTTTGCTCTGTTACCACAGGGCGTATTCCCACTAACTTCAATAGGCAAATTGTAACACTGCTTTGCCGCTTTATCACTCTGTAATATTGAAAATTATTTACAAAAGTGCAAGTTGTATCCAGGAAGGTTCTACCAACTAAACAAAAAATCTACCAACTAAACCAAAATATTTTACCTAGGTAATGAAATTAATACTTGCATTATTGTTTGCTTTGTTACCACAGGGCATATTCCCACCAACTTCAATAGGCAAATTGTAACACTGCTTTGCCGCTTTATCACTCTGTAATATTAAAAATTATTTTCAAAAGTGCAAGTTGTATCCAAGAAGGTTCTACCAACTAAACAAAAAATCTACCAACTAAACCAAAATATTTTACCTAGGTAATGAAATTAATACTTGCATTATTGTTTGCTCTGTTACCACAGGGCATATTCCCACCAACTTCAATAGGCAAATTGTAACACTGCATTGCCGCTTTATCACTCTGTAATATTAAAAATTATTTACAAAAGTGCAAGTTGTATCAGGAAGGTTCTACTAACTAAACAAAAAATCTACCAACTAAACCAAAATATTTTACCTAGGTAATGAAATTAATATTTACATTATTTTTTGCTCTGTTACCACAGAGCGTATTCCCACCAAATCCAATAGGCAAATTGTAACACTGCATTGCCGCTTTATCACTCTGTAATATTAAAAATTATTTACAAAAGTGCAAGTTGTATCCAGGAAGGTTCTACCAACTGAACAAAAAATCTACCAACTAAACCAAAATATTTTACCTAGGTAATGAAATTAATACTTACATTATTTTTTGCTCTGTTACCACAGAGCGTATTCCCACCAAATCCAATAGGCAAATTGTAACACTGCATTGCCGCTTTATCACTCTGTAATATTAAAAATTATTTACAAAAGTGCAAGTTGTATCCAGGAAGGTTCTACCAACTAAACAAAAAATCTACCAACTAAACCAAAATATTTTACCTAGGTAATGAAATTAATACTTGCATTATTGTTTGCTCTGTTACCACAGGGCATATTCCCACCAACTTCAATAGGCAAATTGTAACACTGCATTGCCGCTTTATCACTCTGTAATATTAAAAATTATTTACAAAAGTGCAAGTTGTATCAGGAAGGTTCTACCAACTAAACAAAAAATCTACCAACTAAACCAAAATATTTTACCTAGGTAATGAAATTAATACTTACATTATTTTTTGCTCTGTTACCACAGAGCGTATTCCCACCAAATCCAATAGGCAAATTGTAACACTGCATTGCCGCTTTATCACTCTGTAATATTAAAAATTATTTACAAAAGTGCAAGTTGTATCCAGGAAGGTTCTACCAACTAAACAAAAAATCTACCAATTAAACCAAAATATTTTACCTAGGTAATGAAATTAATACTTACATAATTTTTTGCCCTGTTACCACAGGGCTTATTCCCACCAAATCCAATAGGCAAATTGTAACACTGCATTGCCGCTTTATCACTCTGTAATATTAAAAATTTGATATTGTTTATGTTGACATTGTTTATGTTTATTTCATTATTTCTAACTTTGTTGATTAATAAATATTTTCGATGAATATGTTTATTGTTTTATTTATGTCTTTACCATATGTTTAAAATGTTTAAATGTATTGAAAACAATAAACAGCAAAATGCACTCGATGAATGTCCCAGAGGTCTTTAAAAAGACAGACAAATACCATTCATACATTAGCAGTAGTGTTACAAAATGATTACACCTCAATGGTTAAGGGTTAATGAACCCAGCATATTTTGACTCTTTTCGCTTATATTGTTATCGTTCATGACCCACCATTATGAAAAGGTATATACACCATGTCCATCTGAATGCTAAAGGATATGCAAAAGTGAAAGTTTCATGATAATCAGATAAGTCATTTTTTGTCAAAACTTAAAGAAAAACAAAGAAACAACATTTTTCTCCTTATAAAATTAGGACAATGTCAGCAATTACGTTAATGTTATATCATAATTAATTTTACCTGCAATATCCCTGCTTCTTTGGCTTGCGTCATGATGCAACTCGTTCTTTCAATCTACAATTGGAAACTTTAATTAAAATAATTAACATTCCATAACTGAATCACTTTTAATTATGCCAATTTTATGAACTTACACTTTCAGTCTCGACACAGTTACAAGTTTCCCAGTCTGGTTTCGCATCAATCTTTGGAAGGAAAATAAAAATTGTTTAGTAAAATTCCTAAAACGAATAAGAGAGAAACTTGAATTCAGTATCTCTTTGGCCAAAAACTAGAAATGGCATTTAAAATGATTGTTTTGAAGGGATTTCCGTACCTATAAAGGCGAACTAATGAAATTTATTTCTACATAGCCATATGAGTTGTCGAAAATAATTCTTTGAGTGGAGTAAAAATATGTATTTCTATTATTTTTTTTCGTTGAAAAATAAAGATTTACTGGACCATTAAAATTGCAATTTTTAGACCTATTATGTTACCAGTATTATTTCAATATCATTTCGCTGGAAGAGGTAATTTAACTCTAATATATCTTTGCTATATTTATGACAACGAAATACTAAAATTACCTAATTATATAATAATAATAATAAAAAGTTATGAATAATCGAACTAACAATTCTCTTTTATAGCTATATTAAATAGCTTTTGTTTTGGAACTTAAATTATGTGGATTTTTTATTAATACGGCGGGACTTGTTCCTAACGCAATAAAACTATCATTTAACACCTGTTTATCAATAAGATTAAATACTTTGCCATATTCCACAAAAATATACAGGTTTTTTTCACTCGAAAAACTTTTTACTTTATAACTCTGAAAGTATTGATTTTGTAATAAAATTTTACAAACACTGTCAAAGCATTTGCATCTTACATATGTAGTTATGGTGTAAAAAATAATGAACAAGGTGAAAAACTCTCCATTTCTGTAAGAAAAAAGATAATAACAGAAATTGCATTTTACAAAAGAAAAACCTTTGTAAAATGCAATTTCTGTTATCACCATAGAAAGTATAAACAATAATTAAATGTAAACCTAAATAAAAAAAAATTTCTAATGAGTCATCTTGATTCTGTCTGAAATAGTCATAGCGGCCAAAATAACTGTATGCCTTAGACGAAATGATATTTGTTCGATTCAATTTTTTGTTCTCTTTTTTATGATATATAATTGTACATATGTTAATCCCATTTTAACCGAAATATATACATTTTAACGCCACGAGCACAACCGTTGCATATAGGCAATGCACACGCTCAACGGGTTAAGTGTGATTGAGTAAAAAACATCCTAATACACTTTTTATAGTATTTAATATTCCATGTAAATGAAGCCACAAACAATAGCTTATATGTTACACAATTACATTAACAACATACATATCAAATTTTATAGTGATTCTTTGCTTGATTACAAGATTATTTAACAACTAAACTGACAAACCAAATTTCATATTTATATTATTAATAGCAATTTATAAGTCGGGAGTAAATTTTCTTCAAAAATTATTTAAAGCCCAGATCTTTTTGCATCTTTTATTATAGGTATAAATGAAAATAATAATACTCAAAAGACTCTTCCTATCAAATAATTGTATTGGATTGTGTTAACTTAATACTTTAGTTAAGATATGATTATTACGATTACTTAACCGTTTTAGTGCCATGGTTTTTTACTCATATATAATTAAAAATGCCAAAGAAATCTTTTCTTTTTGATGTCATTTACCCTTGTCTCGAAAAAAAACTGTATCTCTTTCAAAAATTATCCAATTTTAATAATATTTTCGGTGTTTTCTTAATAAAAACTTGTACAAGGATAATAAAATACAAAGAAATTTATGGAAATATATATTGTGAACAAATATTATAACAAAAACTGAAATCAAGGTTACATCGTATTTTCGCAGTCCGGTACAACCTCCGTATCAGCAAAATAATTGTTATCGTCACTATTATCACTATTACTCGAAATTTGCATTACGCCAAATTGTGAGTGCACCACAATGTCACTCCCACTATCAGTTTCTTCCCAACTTGAAAAACGATCATTTTCACTCGAATTATTCCAACATTATGGATTAAAAATTTTCTTTTCCTGAATCCTTTTTATATTATAATTACTAATAATATTATAATTTGAACTTTATGTAACATGTAGAAACATAAAAAATTAGCCATGCGTGCGAGCAACCTCCCCTATTGCGAGCTAAACAGTAACTGATTTCGGTAAATCAGTTGCACACGAGCGAGATGGTGCTCGTCGGCACTCAAACGGTAAGAGCCTAGTTGATGAGAGAGTAAATTCATACCAGACACACCAGACCCACAACCAGATATTTGGTTGTGGGTCTCGTGTGTCTGGTATGCAAATATTTTGGATAATATATCTACTGATATCAGATAACTTTCTAAGAAACTTCAGCATATTTCAAATACTTCAAAATTATTATTAAACTATTGACTTTTTATATTTAAAGTTTTTAAGCTTAATTTTTCCATATTTTATTTGTCTATGAGTTCATATTAATTGTCATATGTTAAATCAAATGCTTCTTAGCTGCATTATATTTTGAAACATTTGATATTTTCGCATGATCATCTTATTATCTTAATTCTTGTGTATATATTTTTATATTTACATAATTTGTACTGCAATCTATCTCAAAGACATTTAACAATAGGTTAAGAAAGCATTTCAAAAGACTTGTATGGTACTTACCATACAAGTCTTCATGTGACACATGCGTATTCATAATGATATATAGTGATTATGGTAGATCTTGTGGCTAGAACTGGTTTGTGATGCAGTTTGTTATTGGTAATAAATAAAGGATTTCCATCAATAATGCTGAAATTTTTGGAGAATTTACATGTTTGAGGATGCAATTGCACGCTAGAGTTGTAATTCATAAGTCCATATTAGTTTCAGTATAGCTTTATAAATTAGCCGTTTATTTTTCATTGATAACTGCGATTTTTTGTTTATTAATCAGGCTTATTTGCATAATTGTTAACCCAATGCTAGATTTCTTCCATATTACGTTATTAATCTAGATACATTCCAAAATACTCAGCTTCATCTGTCTGCAGAATTTATAAATTTATTTCTGTTCATTTGTCAAAAGAACTCAATCTTATTACTCATACATTTTTTATCTGACACATGTAAAGTGATATTGGCGAACCAGTATGCTGATAGATTAACAGCAAAAGTATGGCAAAAACTTGTAGCATTATAATCATGTTTTACAGTAGAGATGAAATTCTTTGAATAATAACAATAATATCATAATTACTTCAAGAGCCTCTGCTTCATTTTTAGACTGTGTAATGATGCAATCTGTCCTTTCAACCTAAAATTGGAGAAAAATGTGTGTTTAGCAACATTTCCAAAACATGCTTAAACGAAAATATAAGCAAAGTGTAAATTATAATTTTGTGTAATGTTATAGAGAATATATGTATGAATACATTGAAATTCTAGTTTTTTTTCTATTGTATTTTGTAAAGCCTCCTTTATTCCTATTTGTATCTTGTAAATACAATGCTCATTTTATATCATTATATATATTTGGAAAGTCAATCGTATAAATATATAGATATTTTATAAACAGTATTTTAATATTATAAATAAGGAGTTTGCATATATAGGTTTAGTTAAGAGGTACGGTAAATTTTTCGTTCCTAATTAAATTTATAGCTTCGCTGCTAAAATTTAACTTCATACTAAAAAATAATTCATATCTTCTACAGTGAATTTTTAAGTAAATCATATTATCATAGTAATTAACACCAAATAGAAGGATTTATAAACTTCTTAAGTGTGTAGTATAATAATTATCTACTAAGACGCTATGTGGCTACATAGGATTACAAATGGTAAATTGTCTCATTGAACTGAAGTGTGCATAATGCATATCTTCTACAGTGAATTTTAAATAAATTGTATTATTATAGTAATTAACACCAAATAGTAGCATTTATATGCTTTTTAAGTGTGTAGTATAATAATTTTATACCAAGACACTGTGTGGCTATATAGGATTGCAAATGGTAAATTGTCTCATTGGACTTGTTCAAAATGCATATCTTCTACAGTGAATTTTTAAACAAACTGTATTATTACAGTAATTAACACTAAATAGTAGGATTAATATAATTCTTAAGTATGTAGTATAATAATTTTATATTAAAACCCCGTGTGGCTCAGTAGGATTACAGATGGCAAACTGTCTCACTGAATTGACGTGTGCATAATACGTATATTCTACAGTGAATTTTTAAGTAAATTGTGTTATTATTATAGTAATTAACACCAAATATTTATACACTTGTTAAGTGTATAGTAGTATTTATACACTTGTTAAGTGTATAGTATAATAATTTTATGCTAATACTATGTGTGGCTACATAGGATTACAGATGGTAAACTGTCTCGTTGAACTGACATGTGCATAATGCATATCTTCTACAGTGAATTTTGAAGTAAATTGTGTTATTATAGTAATTAACACCAAACAGTAGCATTTATATACTTCTTAAGTATGTAGTATAATAATTTTATACTAAGACACTGTGTGGCTACATAGGATTGCAAATGGTAAATTGTCTCATTGGACTTGTTCAAAATGCATATCTTCTACAGTGAATTTTTAAACAAATTGTATTATTACAGTAATTAACACTAAATAGTAGGATTAATATACTTCTTAAGTATGTAGTATAATAATTTTATATTAAAACTACGTGTGGCTACGTAGGATTACAGATGGCAAACTGTCTCATTGAATTGACGTGTGCATAATACGTATATTCTACAGTGAATTTTTAAGTAAATTGTGTTATTATTATAGTAATTAACACCAAATAGTAGTATTTATACACTTGTTAAGTGTGTGGTATAAAAATTTTATGCTAATACTATGTGTGGCTACATAGGATTACAGATGGTAAACTGTCTCGTTGAACTGACATGTGCATAATGCATATCTTCTACAGTGAATTTTGAAGTAAATTGTGTTATTATAGTAATTAACACCAAATAGTAGCATTTATATACTTCTTAAGTGTGTAGTATAATCATTTTATTCTAAAACTACGTGTGGCTACGTACGATTACAGATGGCAAACTGTCTTGTTGAATTGACATGTGCATAATGCATATCTTCTACAGTGAATTTTGAAGTAAATTGTGTTATTATAATAATTAACACCAAATAGTAGCATCTATATACTTCTTAAGTATGTAGTATAATAATTTTATACTAAGACCCTGTGTGGGTACGTAGAATTACAGATGGCAAATTGTCCCGTTGAATTGACTTGCGCATAGTTAAATTGACTTACTCCCTTCCTGTACCCGTGCAGGTACAACAGGAGTGAAGCTGTTAAACGTTAATCATGAAGAGAACTCTATAAAAAATCCCAAAAAAGCACTGACTTACAACTCATATAACTTTGCAATAATACTCTTATAACTGAATATAGCAAATATCTATGAGGCATTTATTCTGTAACATCATGTCACGTTGATGATGCCATATGGCGTATGGTCTGCATTGCTTTACATGATATTTAACCTTTGTGTTAACTTTGAAATAGTAAATCTTGAAAACACAAGATAGGGCAAATTGTTATTGGTTATAATCACCTTATTTTGTACTCGAAAATGTAAAGGTATCAGTTTGCTATACCAATTTAATATATGCACACGCATTTCAGTATGCTCATCTCTGTTTTTTTTTGTTTTGTTAAGGGCAATATGTGGGACAGATTATTATAGGCTAATAATAAACTGTGTCTTATTTTTTAATACAAATAAACTTGATTAACTTAATCTTTCCCCCTTATCATAAATTATAATTATGCAGTTTCAAGTGACCAATCTTTTACAAATGCAATTTACACTTACACTTTCCGCCGGAAGGCATTTGCAAGTCTCGATCGGCAGTTTAGTACCATAAACCATCATTTTTGTAACCTTTAAAAATTAATTCATATTCTTATTAAATTGAACTTGTTGCTGAAGATTATTAATTTTTCGATTTTCAATTATTGACTTACATTTTTAGGTCTCTGGCTGCAATGCTTTTCCATTGATTTGTTCCTCTGACTTAGTATCTTCCCAGCAATCTATAAGAATTTAATATAAAGAGGATATAGATCATGAACATAGCAATATTAAGATTAGTTTTATTTATTCAGAGAATAAAATTATTAATTAAAAGAAAAACTTTAACCGTTTACTTTGGTTGACTGATGGCTTGACTTTTTAATATAACATTAAGGCATACAAAAAGTTACTTTTGAACATACTTCAATACGGCTTTTTCAAAAATTGCTTTCAAGTGTAAAATTATTAAGACTCACTAACATAACTCTTAAGTAGTTTGTTGTTACAAGAACTACAATATCTTTTTACCTTTGACGAAAAATGTATATCGTAATCAAAGGCGAAAATAATTTTACGTTTAGGCTTTTGACTTGTATGTTCTTAGTCAACTCTTGTTTTCAGTCACTAAGCCATATCAGCTTCACCTTCATGTTATTTATTTAACACATTATATATTAAACATATAACTTTTTCACTTTAATTAGTCAATTAGAGGCCTGATTTACACATATTTATAGCAAAATTTAATTTTTGACACTAGCTTCATGTTTTAACCAGTAAATCAAATAGAGCTCTCAATATAGTTTTTCCAAAAATATTATTTGTAAATTCCTTCCAATGTAAGAACTATGTAAGGTCAGCTAAATACAATGACTATATTATTAAATAGTGCTTTTTAATAATACCTTGTTATGACTTCTCGATAGTCTACGAGGACACCCAACAGTACAAGCATCTCTAGTTTTTGGATAGAGAAGTTCATCAACTGGAACCTACAATGGCGGTCAATTAGTAATGGTATTTCCTATTAATAATATGTTGAAATTAGTTACTATTAACAAATATGTTTTGCACTCAGCATCTAATAGAATTTTCATAACAAATATTTGGTCCTTACATCATAGCAAAAAATCTATACATATAATAAAATGACAATGAATATTGAAGCGCTAAAACCATGGGACTGATTTCAATGAAACTTTACAGTGCAATAGAAATTGTTTCATCTCAACATCCTATCTCAATCCACTGTTGGATATAAGTCTTTCCCAATGCACATATCATTGGAGCTAATGCCCATAATCATCACATAAGGCGAGCAGATTGGCAATGATAGTGCATATGTTTTACACCAGTGTTACTGCGGGCTCACTGGTCTATGTCATTTTAACTATGCGATTACAAATATCATTCCAGTTTTGCTCGACAAGTGGCCGAAAATCAAACCTGAATCTGCAGCTGTCACAGACTGTAAGTCTATGAGAACTCAACATGGTGATGTCAACGAAAATATCTTATATAATGATGACGAAAGGGTATTGTGGCTTCTATTTGATCCCAGAAACATTCAACATCAAAATCAATTTCATGTTGAATGTTTCTGGGATCAAATAGAAGCCACAATACCCTTTTTAAAATTATTATTAGTTTGTCTGTCTATTTAATAGAGCAACAGGTAAAAACTACTGAACCGATTTTAATGAGATTTTTACAGAATAGCCCTGAGCATTTAGATTAAAGTAAATTTTTTCGACATAATATTTCTGACGGAAATTATAAGCACTCATGTAATTAGAACTAAGTGTACAGGCTTAAGAATTGATGAATTGGAATTGTGGGAGAAACTGTAGTTATTTGCTTTAAAAATACTTCTATCCCAGTGAAGGTCACTTTCAAATGTAAATGTTATTGAAGCTAAAATATAACTCATTTAATTTCGGTTCTTTTGAGAAATTCACCATTGTATTAATAAAAAATCGACAGAACAAATGTGGCGGTTAAGCGTCATTATAATTTATAATGAGAAACTGCATCTAATTGTTTGAAAATATGTATGGATATATAACTAAAATGTCAAGGAAAATGTGTTACAAAATTTAACAGGCAACTGACATATGATACAATACATATTGAATAAAATTGTTGTATATTTGTATAAGAAGTTTGAACTTTACCCCCACGGGCACAGCAGCAGTAAAGCTGTTAAATGTTTATCATATAATTTCATTAAAAGCAATTTCTACAAGATAAAAACATTAAAATATTTTGATTCAGACTGGCCAAAGTAGTCATAAAATATAGAAATAGGTTTGATTGAAAGTTGCATTTAAGTTTGATAAGATATTGAGAGTTGCAATTTGTATACTTCTTTTGAAACATGTTTAGCATAAGCACCAATTTTAAAATTGTAAATTTAAATTCACGTCAATCCAGCTATGACGACAGGTATTAAAATGTTATTAAATCTGCTTCAACTTACCCTTGCAGTTGGGATACATTTACAAGCATTCGGGTTTAATTTAGTACGTTGTTTCATCACATCCTTAAAAAAAAGGAATAAAATTAAAAAGGATTCGTTAAGTTCCTACGCAATATTTTCAGTTTACAGAAAAGTGGCTCAAATGATAAATGCATTTCTTTCTTTGTTTTACAAAAATATGAGAACTGCTATTTGGAAACCGTAACTGGGTAAACACAATTTTTTTGAACCCACCCCAATATTTATCTTCAAGATAATATTAAAGAAAATAACAATCTTATTTATGTTTTCACCCTTAGTGTTATATGGCAGATTCAGAGTACAAATTTAAATAATAGAAAGATATAGCAACATTTTCTAAATTTTCAATGAAGATGGTGTTTCAATTATTCAAACTAAGGTTTATTAGGTGTATGAAAAAGTTACCTGGGGGCGATGTTGAATAACTGATGAAGCTATTTGGGGAAACAGAATAAGGAAATTAGGTTGCATTACATAGCTTGCCGTCTAATTTTTCAAAAAAATTAGTTCTGTTGAAAAAATGCACTTTTAACATTCAATCTTGCAAAAGCTGCTGCAAAGCTCAAAAAACGATCGATGAAGCACATGAACACAATTGGGTAATTGACTAAATTTTTTTTATCATAATTTCAAGGTACAAGCTGATGAAGAGTGAAACAATTTTTTAATAATTTTAAAAATTTACCGAGTTATAAAAGTTTAAATTTAATCTTTAGTCAAGGACGGGAATACTGTGTTGTGACAGGAAAAGAGAGACCCAACCCTATCTGTATCTTCAAATTTAGAAGCCTATAACTGGCTTATTTTTCAATCAATTTTTGAATTTTTTTCAAGACTGGTTTTTAATTAACTTATATTTCACAATATTGTACGAAAAATATCAAAATTTAGTATGAGTCAACTACCGTATTGTTTTACTTCAAGAATTCAACAACGAATGATTGGCAAGTACTACTGAAGAAGATGCGTGTCGAACAATGACGGCACCGAGTGAAAAGTATGAAATTTACCACCAAATAAGTTTAGGAGCACATGTTGCACATACAGCTAATATTAGTTCTTCAGGTTATCATATGTTTAGGCTTCGTTACGAAGACGTTATGTAAGCGTCCAATATCTTAGTAATAAATACTTACAAATAGTACTTTAAAATAGTGTAACCTGTCATTTCAATCTAGAATTAACGATTTATTTACAATATAAAGAATTTTTAATTTTGGGAAATCAATTTAATGTATATTTTTATGTATATCATTTTTATAATTTCAACACTTATTTAATTTTTAAATATAATTTCTCTGAGTAAATAAAATCAAACCAGTGATATGAATCTGGGAAGTTTATTTGAAAATTAAGTTTATGGAGGATGCAAATATTGTTTTGTTATTTGATGTTGCCTAAATAATAATTAATATAACTAAACCACTAAAATACCACTTATTTTTCAGTAACATTATTGCTTGTATTGATAATTTAACATCGACTAAATCATTTCAACAAACTATACATTTTATGATTCCGTACTTCAAAAGGAAAAAAGAACTCTTATAACATCATATGCGCATCCGTCCGTCTCTTTTTCTATTAGAGCTATTTTTCTCAGAAATCATTTTGACGTAGAAACTTAAAATTTTGTATAGGAACAAAGCATATCAATCCGCATATACCTGTAAAGTATTTATAAACTGAACTATGGATTCCAAAACTATTTTTTTAATCATATATAATACTGCCATAGAGGTATTGCTAAAAATGTCTATAAAAAACAAGTTCCTCTTTGTGTCTGAAACTGTCAAAGTAAAAATTATGAACAAATCAGCATTACTAGGAGTTCCCCTAAATTTTATTGGAAAACTGTTGTGGTGATTTTAAATGTTATAATTTTTAAGAAATTCACTAAAATTTTATGCCTATGAATATATACTAGGCAATATAAACCCTATTGCAAAAAAAAACGGGCACATATAGGAATAAACCATATCAGAGTTATTTTATTATTATTTGATGCTTTTTATATGGTGATATGAGCTTCATCGGTGAATAAAACACTATTCCAGTCTTGTTGAGTCCATGACGAAAAATTTTGAGCGATCTCAATCTGGCAACTCGATGCTCACGGACCAATGTAGGGTAGTGTAGTAGTGTAGGGTAATGTAGCGATAGCTACGTATATTGACGGCCTGATGTCTCCTTCTGACTGAACATAGGCTCACTCGTGTACCTCTGACGTCCTCGAGGTTCTGTTTGAGATCCATGTACGTAACTTCCTTTTAAAGTTTCTTTTTAAGCAGTCGTCCTGTGGCTCAGTGCACCGTTTTCTTACAGAGTCAGACCTTCTACTGACGGCGCCCGTTTCTTGGTACCTTTGGACGGTGGAACGGCTCACATTATACTGCTGAGGCACATAACATTGGCTACAGCCTTCTTCAAGCAGCGCAATAATTTTACTAGCTCTTATCGTTTTTTCAACCATACTGATAACAGCAAACAGAAGTGAACTAATGCAGCAAACAGCAGAAATTTAATAAAAATTTATTCATTAAAATAAAAACGTAACAAATTAAAAAGAAGTTAATAACGGTTGGATTTCATTTACCTCCAAAAAATACGTTTTTGTCAGGGAAAGAGAATTTTCATTCAAAAAGAATATATTTCAAATTTAGAACATTCGTTTTTATATGCTAGAATACACTATACCTGCCAGCAACAATTACAATTAATACAACCTCTTAATAAATAATATTTCGTTAATAATATGACAAAATCAAAACCGCCCGTTTTTTATGCAAGAGTGTATTTAAGTGATGAAAAATAATATTAATATTTGACACAGGTTAATTGAAGTACTATATATATTTAAATGTTCGCTCGTGTCAAATGAGTACGGATCTTCAAAGTGTGAAGTTTACTCATATTTACAGGTTTTTATTTATTTACAATGGGCAAATAAAAAGTCAATTAATTGTTTTTTATAAATTACAAATCTTCATAAAATTTAACTTACTCTTTCAGTGGGGACACATGTACAAGTCTCAACATCCGATTTAGCCTCATACGCTGTTATTTTCACATTGACCTTTGAAAGAAAGAAGCATAATTGTTAATGTATAAATGATTTGCATTTATTTAAGTGGTTTATTATCAAATGTACTTTTATATCGACATGATCTTGATGAGTAATTCGATATTCCAACAATTGTAAAAAAGCAAAAACAATGGATCATAATTGATTTAGGTAAATTGATTATTCTTAACTGATTTCAATAATTGCACAATATTAGGACAGTTTTCGTATTTTCCTCAATATACCATTTAATCATAATTAATATATGAGCACATTTCATTTTACCTTATACTCAATATAAATAATATAAGATAAAATGAAATGTGCTATGCATAGCCAATATGACTATAATGTTACTTTATTTGGCAATTCTCGGATATTTATTTGAAATTATTAAATTGATTTATCCTATTATAATTAAACTCAATTGAAGTATTTTTTGTTTTAAGTTGCGAACTGAAATTGGAAATACTTATAGAGTCAATTTGCATCTGTCTGTACATCTGTCACAGCCCATTTTCTTAGAGACTATATAACATAGAGAGCTGAATTTCGACATGGTAAAATATAGTTATGACTCAAATAAAAAAGGGGCCTTACCAATTGCTTACTTGCCAATTTTATGGGTACTTTAGATTGTAGAAAAATCACCTATTTTGTTGTTTTCAACTTTATCGTAATGAATATAAAATAAAATTTGATAAAATGGGGAAACTAGAAATACAACATTCATTCATTCAACAATTTCTTGATCAAATTTTAAAAAAAAATATGAGTTGAAAATTTTTCCCTTTTTATATTTGTTTATTAAAGCAATGGCAAGACAAATCAGATAAAAATTAGGAAGACATGTAATGTAGACCCACATTGTACAGAAATTATCAACAGCAAATGTATTCTGTTAATTTCGATAGCATTACGCAATGCATAATAACGCTGATTTGACTCAAATTTTATCAGTTTTTTATTTTATTTATCTATGTATTTAATTCTAAGCAGTTCCATAAACTTATTGTGATACTGTACCTTGTTATCTCCTATTTCGACAGGCAAATTATAACATTGAATTGTGGCTTTCCCCACCTGTAATTTTCAAAATAGCAGAGATAAAAAACAGAAACTGCTTTCTAAATTTTTTATAAAGTTGGAGATTTCTTACTGTTTGTAATATATTACAAATATACATTCAAGAAGTCATTGTATAAAAATGCCTAAAAATTTATGTGGTTATCTCATATAAATTCTTCTGGATATCTCATGCAAATGATTGTATTTCGTGCAAATGTCACATGAGCCAATTGGTGCCAACATGTTTTATTTTGAAATAAAACTTATATGTGTTTTAGTTTCTTTATTAATTTGAATTTAAATATAAATTTAAAAATCATAGAGAAGATGTCAATGAGCACTCACAAAATATGATGAACTTACACTTAACAATTTCGCTGAAATGCAAGAACAAAATACAGTTTACGATGGGGACCCTGAGCTGACACTCCGTTTGTGCTTATGAGAATTGCAAAATTAATGGAGAATTGTGTGAAAATGGCATTCAGATTTTAGGTATTTCACATAAAATCTGAATTCCATACTATTGAAAAAGTCATAATAACTTCAAGTCAGAACATATAGCGGTCAGCTTGTGATATAGCACCCTTATACAAGAAAAAGAAGTCTTCGAGTCGCCATAAATCATCCCCATCAAATAAAAAATAATAAATAGTATATAATAAATAGTATATATTTCATTTGTAGATTTGTGATTAAGACTTTTTAATTACAACTATATTACACTAATTTGCTATTTTCTTGATAACAAATAGTTAGGTATCTAAAATGTACACGTACAAGTAATATAATTTATATATAAATATTATGTAAATACCCTGACATGTTGATTTTTAACTTATTTCCCTGATATGTATATTTTCTTGTCTCATCTATTATGCGAGTCCGGGGTAAT
Source organism: Druceiella hillmani (assembly GCA_039881145.1). Taxonomy (NCBI): domain Eukaryota; kingdom Metazoa; phylum Arthropoda; class Insecta; order Lepidoptera; family Hepialidae; genus Druceiella; species Druceiella hillmani. The sequence goes on from JAYKKI010000069.1 coordinate 10,499,873, forward strand.
ATAATTAACCAGTCAAACAATCATATTATGTCCCACCACATCAATATAAGAGTAATAGTGTATAATTACGTAAAATAATATTTGTGCATTCTTAAAATTTTTTCATAGATGTAACATTTCTTCTATGGTCCTACACCTCTGAAACTAATTTTTAAAAATCTCTAAAATATTATATAATAGTAATAAAATCTAGTCTGATATATGCAATATAATCTACAAATATTAGTACTAGTAATAAAATATCCTAAATTAATATATTAAATTCCATCACCCGAAAATTCTCCATTAACATTGGATATTTCATAGTATTTATACAAAGTTATCTAGTATTTATACAAAAAGTGATACTGACAAAAATTACTTTTAATTCCCCTGCAGCATTTTTAGAAATGACACAACTTGTTCTATCGATCTAATTTCAATAATTTTTTACATTGACATTTTAACGATTTTCAATATTTCAATCAATGTATTTATTTACATAATTTTAAAATGTTACTACATAAAACCACTGAGCAATAACTATTTAACCGATCCTAAAAATCTATATATTTTGTTATTTTGCATTTTGATTTGGAAATGTGTCACATGTTTTTAATAATAGTATATAATATGTCACTTATGTTTTTATGATAGTACATATTGAGGATTTGCAGCACATGAAACTACCATTTTACAACCTTTATTAGCTACACAACCATGAACTAGTTTATTTGAAATAATTCATTTTAAATGGTGACATGGTAAAAAAGAATCACTTTTACGATTTATTTGAAACAAAATTAATTTAGTTTTTAATGATCTTTAAACACAGTTTTAACTTACACTTTCAGCCCTGACACATTTACAATTTTTCGAGTCGCGTTCAGGATGCATCTTTAAAAAGTAAAAGAAACATATTTTTACATTGTTTACAATATTCTGAGTTACACAACGATGATCTAGTTTATCTGAACAAGTAATTTATTTTAAATGATGATATGATAAAAATGAATCAATTTTACAATTTATTCTGAATACAATTTTTACAATTTATTCTAAGTAAAATTAAATCAGTTTTTAATGATTTTTAAACACAGTTTTAACTTACATTTTCAGTCCTTGCACATTTACAAGTGACCGCGTCTCGTTCGGCATCCATCTTTAATAGGTAAATGAAAAATATTGTTACATTGTTTACAATATTTTGAAGGTTAATTGGTATAATGCTGCTATATGATATATTTCTAGAAAATACGCTGTTTACTTTGTACCTTTATTATGTTGTAATCTTCAATCGGTAAATTATAACATTGAACTGGATGATGTCCATCCTGTAAAATTAAAAATACTTGCATTAGGAGTGTTTTAATTGGCATTTAAATTTTTTTTGAGTTTTGATTTTTACCTTTTAGTTTCAATATAAAATAAAATAAACATATATTGTTTATTTTATTTTGACTTAAAATTTTTGTAATTGATCAAATGAAATGGTTAGATGAAATGATTACCTTTTTTAAAATAAAATCAGAGATTTATGCACAATAATTTACTTAATTCAAAATTAAAAGGTTTCAAGTGTTTACAATTAAATACAACTACGTATTGTAGTATTATTTCTACTTTCTTTATGTTCTTTTCCACAACCTAGGTTTCGTTGTATTACTTGAAAATATAATAGAACGTACTCTGCTCCCCTACAATAAACTCATTAACATGAGCAGTGGGAAAACCCACACAAACCCGGCTTCCGCTATTGTGTTTAAAACATATAAATGCTGTTAGACGTTCCTAAACGTTAATCTTTGCTAATAGCCCCCCTGAAGATGTTATTTAATACAATTTATTTAATACAACGAAACCTAGATCGTGGTAAAGAACTTAAAGAACGTAAAAATAATACTACATCACGTAGTGTATTTAATTGTGAATAATGAATTTCTACAAAATTAACGCCAAATATATTCAATGTTCCAAGTGTTATAGAATTATTTTATACTATTTATTGAAATATTGGTAACTGACCTAAATAAAATCATTTTATCTAATATAATCTTATAGTGAAATTTCTTCCGCATTAGTGTAAGTTCATATGATGGGAAAAGAGGTTAAAACAAAAATTAAGAAACGTAATTAACAAAACAGGGCGAGAGGAAAGTTTTTTGTTAATAATGTTTTCTTATTCTGATTACATGCTTACGTTAATATTTCCATTTCAGGATAACACTTTCTTGTTTTTTTTTAATTCAACTATGAGTCTTTCCACATATATTTCTCAAAAAACTATTTTATATTTAAAAATCAACTCTATTCATTGTTTCTAACGTAAAACTCTTGTTATTATTAATAAATCAACATTAGTATTAAATGGAGATGTAATAATAATTATAGTCAACTCTTCCTTAGTAGATTTAGAAATAATGCAGACCGTCCTTTCTACTTGGAATTTCAAGTTAAAAATAGCTTAATATTTGTTACTTTCAAATAATAATAGGAGAGAAGAAAGCGTTATAATTGTTACACAAAAAAAGAGTGAGTGTAAATGTGTGGATGAAAATTGATACTAAAGCATTAATAGAGTATATAAAACAGAAATTAAAAATATCGGCGTACATGTGTTTCTGTTTTAATGTCTACACCATTGTACCCATTTTAATTAAAGTTAATATCTGGGAGATTTCATTAACGTCTTGACATTTTTTTCACTTAAATTTCAAGCTTCGTAAATTTCATACTTCGAAATTCATTTAGCTGCTTTAATTTTAAAAATTTCTTCAATTGTTGTCAGATATTTTTTCTCAATAATAGTATTTTATTCAACAATATGCCATAACTGATTTTTCTAGAAAAGGTCTGATTTTCTTTCGTATAAAGCATTACATACGCTCCTATAGCGGACACAGTACGTGGCACAGAGTGTACAATTCTGTTATGACTGCTTAATGGGTCCAATGATGCAAATCGAACAATAAAATTAATAAAAATTTGGGTTTTCAAAAACAAATAAAGTTTTAAAAAACAAATACAAAAACGGTACATTTATTTTGAAAGGAATAAATTTAATTTTATACATTTTTAGGATTCCGTAGCTCAGAATTAATAATAGAATCCTTATAATATCATTTACATGTCTTTCTGTTATTCTATCATAGCCTTTTTTCTCAGAAATCTTTTTAAATAGAAACTTGAAATTTGGTGTAATAATAAAGCGGTAACATTAACCCACGTAAACCTCAATCATTAAGTAGCAATATTAAGCGTAAACCTCAATCTATAAATATTTATATGGAAAGTTTAGGGAGTAAATTATTCTGGTTTCGTTATATGTGATGGCTGCCATGTACGGCCGCTACAGCAATATAAATGTCCACTTATATATTTTTTGGAAAATATAGAAATATGAATACTTTTTTAATTTACCTTCTGGTCTAGATTCATGTTATGCCGAAATATATGATTAATTGATACTTTGCCTGCTATAATGCAAAGACTATCATCTTTTATGAATTTTATAACATGATTATAATAAAAAAAGCAAAACCTTTGAAAAAAAAAAAAACTTATTTTAAAAAGTTGAAAATTTTTTACTAAAAACAGTGTAAAACTTACACTTTCAATTCGAACACATTTGCAATTGTCCAATTTAGTCCTTTGTACACCCACCTTGAAAAGAACGAGGTTAATGATAAACAATAATTAACATTACTTTTATCAATTTTCATTCCTGACTAATTAGCAAAGACCTTTGCCAATAGCCCACCTGAAGATGTTGTAATACAATGAAACTTAGGTCATGGTAAAGAACTTAAAGAACGTAGAAATAATACTACATCACGTAGTTGCATTTAATTGTGAATAGTGAATTTCTACAAAATTAACGCTAAATATATTCGATATTTCTGGCAATATATTTTAATACCTATTATTTTTAAAATTATCACTCAAAGATTCAGTTCTATGGTTGAACATAATGTTCTATATTAAAATATTTATGTAATAAAGAAATAAGTGAGAATTTGCAACATTTGAACAAGTAAATATTTAGGTGATATGTATAACAGTTTTAGAAGTTAAGTATTTTGCCATTTACTTTTTTCTGGAATTATATTTTACTTATTTATTTACTTTTATGTTCAATTGAATAAATGTTAATCAATGAATAGAGCTTGCATTTTGTTTTCTTTCCATTTCTAGTATATAAATTGTTACAGTAAATCTTATTGATATAACCTGACATGTCGTCACCCATGTGACATTTACCAATATTCCTAACATTTATAAATAATATACTCAAGATCAATATTGATCTATGTGATTCCAACTCAAAAGAAAATAGCAAGATTGTTATGGATTCATTATTTTTTAAAATATTTTTTTAAAAATTGGGAAGACATCATATATCCAATTGTTTGTTTATATTTATTCAACTGTTTAAAATGTTTATTGGTTTATTATATACTTGCAAACATTGTTTATGATACCAATGTCAAATTAATACAAACCTATCTTATTTTAAATGTGAAGTGTGTTGATTATTCTACTCGTATATATTTGCACTTTATTAATCTTCTAACATAGTATAAATATATATAATATATTTATGCTGTATGTATTTATATTTATATTACATTAGTCTTCAAAGCAAGCTGCGGAAATTTAAAAAAAAATGAGAAATTTGATTGAAATGCTCTGTTGAAATCTTGATCCGTCGGCAAATTATAAAGTAAATTTGGAATTACACCAGTCTGGAAATTTTCAAACTTTCTGTGATTAAAATTGCTTTAAACAGAGCTAAGTTTATTCCATCTTTTTTACGTGCTTGCCATCTTTTTTTTAGATATATTTCCAGAATTACACTGATCTATTTTAACCGTTTGAGTGCCGACGAGCGCCATCACGCTCGTGCGCGTACTAACTAAATTTGCCACAAGCGCGATGGCATTCGCAAAATCAGTTGCTGTTTAGCGCAAATTTTTTATCTTTCTACGTGTTACATAAAGTTCAAATTATAATATTATTAGTAATTATAATATAAAAAGGATCCAGGAAAAGAAAATGTTTAACCCATAATGTCCGAATGCTAATATAATTCGAGTGAAAATGATCGTTTTTCAAGTTGTGAAGAAAGTGATAGTGGGAGTGACATTGTAGTGCGCTCACAATTTGGCATAATAAAAATTTTGAGTGATAGTGATAATAGTGACGATAACAATTATTTTGCTGATACGGAGGATGTACTGGACTTTATTTCAGTTTTTGTTATAATTTTTGTTTACAATATATATTTCCATAATTTTCATTGTATTTTATTATCCTGTACAAGTTTTTATTAAGAAAACACCGAAAAAATTATTAAAATTGGCTAGTTTTTGGAAGAGATACAGTTTTTTCTTCGAGACGAGGGTAAATGACATCAAAAACAATAGATTTCTTTGGCATTTTTAAGTATATATGAGTAAAAACCATGGCGCTAAAACGGTTAATAAGAAAAAGCGATTTTTATGTAAGTGACTGTAAATATAATTTATGTTTTTTCATTGTATTAAGATAGCATTCTTGGGAATAACTTAAATTTTTTTTCAGAGTTTCAGAGTTTTATCATGAAGTGAAAATTATATCATGAGCACTTTATAGTAGCTACCTGTTTTTCTACTTTTGTATATTCTACAGTGATGAAATTGCTACAGCCATTATTTAGTAACTTTTGTAAGGTGTAGTTATTATATGTTTAAAAATTATTCCCACCATTCCTTTTTTTTTTGGGTAGTTTTGTGTTAAAGCCACAAATATTGTGCACTCTGCCCAAGTTAGACTCGAAAATTGATTAAATTAGCATTTTTTTATACATTACAAAATGGCAACATTTAAAAAATATGCATCTACTTCCTCAAATAAATGTCTATATAATATTTATTTGAGAACGTAATTTTAATATGTTATTTTGCATCTATTTACTACACACATCTTTAATTGTTGTCAGTTTCAGGTAATTTATTGTTATGATGATAATAATTACCTTTAAATCTCCAGCAGCACTCTTAGCTTGTGTAATAATGCAACCTGTCCTTTCATTCTGGAATTTAATTAAGGAATAAGTCTCTTAACATCACTCTGTCTACTTCAGGCCTCTGAGACCCGATGTCTTCAAATATTTTAATTTTTTTATCAAAATTAGTTTGTGCAAAAGATAAATTCTGAGTAGCTGGAACTGATGCTATCCAACATATGTTAAAGTGTCTTGGGTACAAACAGTCATTTTATTTCTATGCTGTACATTACTTTCTAAATATCTATATAAAATATAGTTTTTTTTGTACAGCTACATCTTGAGGCTGCATATTGAGGTTTTATTAGACAAGCATTTGAGTGACGAGGTCAACGAACATAAGAGGGGACGGAGCCAAGAAAACTAAAACCAATAGCAATAAAGCAACGAAGATTCAAAAAGAAAATACTCAACATCTAGAAAAAGAGAGCTATTATTATTTATTAGGTAACGAAGACATCTTGGGTACACAATAAGTATTATTATGGAAAAGATTTTGGATCAACAGCGTCAAAAATGTAAAGTCATAAAATGTCACATTTTATGTCAGATGTGAGACACCGAAAAATGTTTTACTAATGTGGAGACAGTGAGGACATTCAAAATAAACTATATATACACATAGGCGGATTCAAGGGGGAGGACGGGGGCACGTGCCCCCCCAGAAGTCCCAGAATAATCTATTTATTTTCTTTAGTTCTCGCAGTTATAAAACAATATAAATTCCAAAAATTCCATACAAATAATTATTTAACGATGAAAAGTCCGTTTGCGTGTGCGAAATTATACAATAAATAATACTGGTACTGGTACCCATAGCTACTATGTATGTAGTCTACAGTTTTGAGTTGCATCGGCATGAGTTTTTACCCACTAATTTACTTCAACTGACACTCGTTGCCAACTTGGTTGTGCCCCCCCCCAGAAAAAAATTATGTATCCGCCCTTTATATTTGAGACGTAAAGTATTTTATTCGGTTGTTATATATGATTGGTCAGCCAGTGAAACAGGCAAAATTTATGGGGAAAATATGGGGAAGATCAATGGCATTTCAGCGGTCAATGTCGTCGAAACGATTATACTTTCTAGAATTTTATATAATATTATATGTTTATGCTATTTAAGATGATCGCAAAAATATATATGTCAGTGTATATTTGTTAGTTTTTTGACAATATTATTTTGAAATACCGAGAAGCACACATTCCTAAAGAAGAGTTATGAGTCATGGCAACACTTTTTATTCCAATTGGGCCTACATTTACCTCTCTATATAATCTCTCCATATATAATGGTAAGAAAACAAAATATGTGCTATGTGTGCCAGAAGCACATATGTATGGAGTGCGCAATTTTTTATTATCAAATTTACTGTGAAAACAAAACTGTAGAAATATCTGATGAAGTTTGATTATTTAATTGTTGTTAACCAATTTTTTGAAAAGGAGGAGGTTCTCAATTTGTTGTAATCTTTTTTTTTATGTATGTTCAGCGATAATTCTTTACCGAGTGGACCGATTTCAATGATTATTTTTTTTATTTGAAAGAGGGTACTTTAGGGGTAGTCACATAAGAATTTGACGATGATCTGATGATGAGATATAGAAATGAACGATGTAACTCCTTAAGGAAGGGCAGTAAATCAATTATTATTCGAGATATTTGCTTTGGGTAGTTCTTATTTTGCAAAATACCAACTATATCACTTACCAGGTCAGGGTCTAATGATAAGTTCTGGAGATGAACAATGGAACTCCTTAATGGATATTAGTAAATCAACCTTGATTAAAGATATTTGTTACTAGTAATTATTACTTTACAAAATGACTAGACGGTCTACCAGGCAGGGTCTGATCATGGGTTCTGAGATAAACAATCGAACTCTTTAACGGATGGTAGTAAATTAAACGCGATTCAAGACATTTGCTACTGGTAGTTTTTACTTTGCAAAATAACTGCACCATCGACCAGGTCAGAGTCTGATAATAAGTTCTGAAGATGAATATGCAACTCCTTAACAGATAGTAGTAAATGAAACGTGATTCAATATATTTGCTACTGATTAGTTGTTACTTTAGTTAATACTTTACAAATTCTCATATTGGATTTTGAATATGGAGAACAAAACTCCTCAAGTGGCAGTTGTTATTTTGTCAAATCTGATATTGGATTTCGGATGTGAAGGATGTAACTCCTCAATGGCAAACAGCTAACCACTGACGGCTACTAGTGTCGCTTTGTTTGTGTGTGTTTTTGAAAACCAACTTTAGACAAAAATTAAATTATCAATATACTAGCTTTTGTCTGTGACTTTCAATATTCTATGAGGGAAAATAATTGAATGTTAGTTATAGCATAATTACTAATCACTAAAAATTTAAAATGTCTTAAAAAACTGACTTCAAAAAAAATATGTACCGTACCGTGTTGCAAATAAGTAGGTATCACTCAAAATAGATACCTACTTATTTGCAATAAATAACTAAGTTACTTATTTTTGAAGTCGGTGCCAGCACCGCTGCTCCACTTAAACAAATGTAAAAATTTAAATTATATATACGCCCTTTATAAATTTATTTCATATTATGACTACATCTACTCTAACATTATAAAGAGGTAAATAAAGTTTGGATGTAGGAGATAATCTCGGAAACTACTCATCCGATTTCAAAAATTCTTTCACCAATATTTAGAATGGACTTTTAGGGTGGACATAGATTATGTATTATACCTTTATAATAAAATGGTTTTTCATGGAGACCAATTTTATAACGCAAGTCAACAAAAAAAAACAATCAAGCAAATGCATTTCTTACGAACACTGCTTTAACGATAAAAGATATATGAATGCTGTGTACTGAAAAGTTGTGGAGTTTAAAAAGGCCCGTAAAAAAGTCCACGACGACATATATCTGTATGTTAAGTTTAATTCACAAATTAATAAAGTATGACTAAAAGATGTATTTAAAATTAATTTTAATCTGTTGTGATCTGTTGTGATTATTTTAATTAATTTAAAATTAAAATTAAATTTGAAATTAATTTTAAAATAGAGTTGACTAAATGTAAAAAAAATAAAAATTTATCATTTTTATTTTTTCAATTTAATTACTTAGGTTTTTAAGTAATTTTTTTCTAATCAATTATATTATATTTAAAATTAAAGTCAATTTTTTAAAAATTATATTTTATTATTTTTATTTTAATTATTTTATTTTAAATTGAATTATTTTAAAAATAAATTTAATTATTTTGAAAATTTAAATGAATATAATGAATTGTTAAATTGACTAAAACAATCTAAATAGAGTTTAATTACTAATGGAAATAAATTAATATGTTGAATATTTATTGTGATTTATTAATTTTATGCATTTAATAAATGATAAGGTAATAATAATTTATAATTTATAATCCAAATAAATACATACCGAATTGAAAATGGTTTAGCAGGTGATTGGTTTACAATAGAAAGCCAGCAGAAAAAAAATTGACATGCGATTGTATTTATGCTGGAACAAGTGTCATTTTATACGGTAGAAAAAGTAGTGTTTGAAAAAGTAATGTTTCTTACCTTTTTTTCTGGGTAGCTCTTATTCGCCAAGCGTGTAACGTGCCATTAGAAACTTCGTTCCAATAACAACTATGCTTAAAAGAAAATCACGACTTTCACAGCAACCATCTTAGAAAAAAGTATCTAAAATATTCCGAGGAGAAGATTCCCCCACTGAAACCGCGCAGCGTCTCGCGAGTCATAGAGAGTACATATCACAAGCAAGTGCTAGAGAATTGCGAGTGATAGAGAGTACATATCACAAGCGTGTACTAGAGAATCCAGTACTGAATGATGGTAGCGACTTGCCTAAAACATTAGAACATTGCAGGCCCGTACTAGGGAATCTAATACTGCATTCTCCGAGCGGCTTGCTTGCCTGAGGCAGCATATTTCAAAAGCATGTGATAGAGAATCTAGCACCAAATCCTTGCAGCGACTCACTAGCCAAAATATAAGAATATTGCCGGCCCGTACTAGGGAATCTCACACTGAACCCTCCAAGCGGCTTGCTACCTTTAGACAGCATGTCTCAAATGCATGTGATAGGAAATCTAGCGCCAAACGCTCCCAGCGCATAGCCACAGAAAGACAATGCATATCTACAACTAGTGCTTGTCAATGAATTGTTACTTATGAGAATAGATGAGCTCCAATTATGATCCAAGTATAAATTATGCTCAGCAAGTATAAAAACTGGACAAATGAACAAAATTTGTCCTATGTGCTTTGCTAAAAAATGGAGTGAAGAAGCGGATGATATGTGTTGTGTGTGCTGGAGGCAAAGTAGTTCTCTCTAATATATAGGAACCACCACGGCCAATGAAAGATCTTTTGTCAGGCAGTCTTCCATTATCTGCGTATTTAATAACTTGACATCAAACATTGTGTACAGAGAAGCTCTAAGCCACTAATGAGTTTAAATACATCAACTACAGATAACAACAGAACAAACAAAATACAAAAGAGTGCATATAAAATCGCAAAAAATTTTTATTAAAAAACGCGTAAGTACATACAAAAAATTAAAAAAATAAACAAAAAATATAAAAAATATTTATAGAAATAAAAATAAAAGATACTAAAAAACCTTGAAAAAATCCACGCGACTTTCACGTACATGTTAAAAAAATATGTACTTTTTTAATTTAGGAGAATGATAAAACTTTGTATATTGATTTTTTTGATAGTTAGTATATTGATTTGCATATTGATTTTTTTAATAGATACTCTCATAGTCACGAACAGAATTACTCCCGGGCAAATCTGCAGGCACAGCTAGTTTATATTATAAATTTGTTTAAGTTGGTCGATAGTGCTGGCACCGACTTCAAAAATGAGTAACTTAGTTATTTATTGCAAATTATTATTGCGAATAGGTACTTATTTTGAATGAATTATTTTTTACTTATTAGTAAGTATTTTTTTTGAAGACGGGTTTTTAGAAAATGTTTTATTCTTATTAGTAGGAGCAACTAGAATAGAGAAGAATATATAACATATATTTATAAATATATAATATATTTATATTAATATTATAAACAATTTCAAAACCTGTATACTTGATACATTTTCGACCTTGAAAAATACAACCACATATCTGATCATTGGTTATGACTTAAATGGTTAGTGATTCGCATCCAACGCAATCACCATCTTCTAAATTTTTTATTTAAAAACCTCAATAATCTCATTACACCTTCATGCCTCCGATCTGGCTCCCAATATCTGTTAGTTGTTAGAAAGTAAATATTGCACTCTCACATTCTTTGTGTTTAGTGCAATTTCTAAGAATGCAAAAAAATTTAAATTTTTAAAAAACTTAATATTCAAGGAATTCTGATCAAAGAACAAATGTAAACATAATTCAATAAAATAAATATACTATAAACCATTTCTATCATAAAATATTGCTAGCCCGGCGCCATCTACGTTACTATCTATTTCAGATGACTTTGGAATAGATGGAAGTCTTCATCATAAGTCATCTGAAATAGATGGTAACGTAGATGGCGACGGGTTAGCAATATTTTATGATGATAGAAATGGTTAAAGTATATTTTTTAAATAGAATTATGTTTACATTTGTTCTTTGATCAGAATTATTTGAATGTTAAGTTTTTTAGAAATTTTAATTTTTTATAATTATAGAAATTGCACTTTATTTTAGTTCACATCCTGTTTTAAAATTTTATGATTACTTGGTATTTAATTTAATACATGTTTCTATAGATATAGCCCTACATCCTGTCATAATCTTTACTTCCCCCTTGTAACACAAAGACTATCATCTTCTGCACATATTTATAACTAAATGATATTTTATAATTATTAAGAACTTCACATGCTTACGTTGGGAAAAGCAAAAAAAAGAATAAATTAATTTCGTGAATTAAAAAAATGTTTGCAACAATATAATAATAACTTACACTCTCAGCCCGGAGACATTTACAAGTGTTGGAGTCCAATTTAGTTCTGCATACATTCACATCCATCTTAAAAAAAAAGATGAATCATAGTTCGTAAACTATTTTTCCCATTTTATTCTATCAATGCTTTTCAAAATAAATAATTTTTAAAATTAACATTCATAAATAAAATTTCCTCACTTGAAAGTTACTCACAAATTAACATTTAACTAATAAAAAAATAAAACAAAATTTTCCACATTCATATCCTATTTTACCAAATAGGTTTCAAAAATAATTTTCTCAAGTTTTACTATACTATTATAGCTTTCTAGAATCAATAGTTTATTATATTAAACTAGAAAAATTCTAATCAGTAATATTCCAAACAGGTTACTGAGGCCTAAGTGAATTGGACAGAGCTTACTTTGTTTTATTCTGAGTTTTAATATATATTTATATTTCATATTATATGAGTGACACTTCATTCCTTTGAGTACCCACATATTTAAAAATTAAATATATTACGTGTTAAATATATAAATATGCGAGTTAAACAGCTAAAACAGCATCTATCTCAAGCTTTAAGTATATTTCTATAACATTTGTATATCTATTCTATTCCTATAACCTTTTATAAATACTATTAAAATCAATTTAGTACTTTGACATCGTCCGTAAATGTGTCATGCAAAATCCAGACATTGTCGTTCCCTCCCCTTTCCCTTGTCACACTCATCACATTTTTGTAGATACCCCAGCTGTATTTATGTCACAATCCATCCACTTTTTTTTTAAAAAGATACAAAAATAAATAATTATAGTGCATACCTTTATTAAAAGAAAGTAAGTGTTGTGTCTTGGTCTTTACTGGTTACTGATGTAAGTTTTCATAATGATGTATTAATTTAAAAGAAAATTTTTACTGTGTATCCAAGGATTTTTTAAATGTTATGATATTTCCAACACAGACTTCCAAGTAGCTATTATCATATCTGCAAAATACAAGTTCACTTCATCCTCATAAATTAATTCCTCTGTACCCTTATTTACAACAACTAAGATATGTAAAAATTTCCATACTTCTTTTATAAAGATTTATTAGAAGAACGAAACTAGTATTCTTTGCAGGTTTTATTTGACCGTTTATTATGTACCGATCGACATAACCAATCACAAGTGGCTGGAAGAAAATCTTTGAAGAAGCTGAAGTTGCACAGACAGATGTGCAACAAAATCAACATAAATGCCATTATCAGTGTCTACATCTGCTATTATTTCTCCTTTTAAATTTGCTACATTCTTACAAGCGACGGCAAAAATTTGTTGGGAAGTAAAAATTGCTAAATGCTTATGATCTTATTGGAACATGTTTTTTTGACTATTTAATACTACTCAAAGCCACTTTCTTTAATTTTTTGTGCAAGTGAATCAAAAAAAATTTTGCTTGAAAATGCTTTGCTATTTCTAATTATTTTTGTTCTATGCTGTTCATCAGCAGAACTTCCACACATTGCTATCATTGTAATTTTTTTAGAAATTAGTTTGGTTTGTCTTGCTCTAAATATAATGACAATGATTAGCTTTTTATTTTAATTTCTTAGTGACATCTGGATATTCCACAAGTTTCCTCTAACTTTTGCAGCATATGGTTTTGCTGACCTTATTTTTGTTTACCTTTTTTTACGTTTAACAGTGCTCATATTATCTAAAAATGATATTGATATTGTGCTTGGTTTAGATGAAACAAGATGATAAGGTGATACTGATTTTAATCAAAATGTATGTGTATGGTTTTATTTGCATTTGCTTGCTTTTTAAAAATATGAAAAGTGGTTACCTAGCTTTAAAGTTAATGCTCGCTCCTAGTTCAAATATAACTAGAAACCATCCCGCAATAAACAAAAAAGTACTTATAAAAAAATTTTAAATTAATAACGACATTTACTTTTACTTTCGAATAAATCTGATTTTTAATATATTTTGGGGCGCATACACTTGAACACTGTCAATTTTATTTTGCATAGCTCGTTTGAAAATGTCAGTTTCATTTATATATTATCTTTGAACAAAACAAATTATTACATGTAACTTTCAACGAAATTACTGGCTAAAAATCAACAAGGTGCGGAATACTTTGATTTAATCCATAACAAAACCAACACGAGTAGATTTTTATATTTCATATATCTAGTTTAATTAAGTAAATAATTATTTTTATTTTTGGTATGTACAGGGTGGCAGATTTAAAAGTTGGAACAAACATAGTTTCTGAACGCAACACATAAGAGGGGTACGGGGTGTATCGTTTGAAACGCAAGCGGTGCGGATGTTTTAGTAGCCATGGAACAGTGGAGTGGAGTGCACCGCGCTTTTGCCGTCGAGGCGTACATTTCGATTTAATAATCGTTACAGTATTTGTCAATTACGTGATGGACCATCGATCAACCTCATTCAGTCATGGGTAGCAAGGTTCAGAGCTACAGGATCAACATTAAATAGGCCCAGGCCAGGACCTGCACCATTGGTAGCCACAAATGAAAATGTCGAGCGTGTTATGGTTTCTGTCGTTGAAAATCCCCGTTTATCACTGCGTACACGTTCATCAATATTGAGAATTCCGAAATCAACTTTACAGGTAGTAATGCAAAAAAAGCTCAAGTTCCATCCATATAAAATTCAAATTGTTCAAGATTTACATGATTCTGACTTTGAATTAAGGAAAACTTACGCAGAGGTGATGTTGTTGAGATTTCATACTGCTGCTGGCCACCTAAGTCACTCGATTTAAGCCCGTGTGACTTTTTCTTATGGGGATACTTAAAATCCGTTGTTTACAAAACAAATCCGAGCACTGTGACACAACTTAAAGAAAATATTCGAGCCGAAGTCAGTAGGATACCCCAGTCGCTCTGCAAACGCGTTTTTGAAAACATAGGTGCTAGACTCGAAGAGTGTATCAGACTCGATGGCAGCCATTTGGAAAATATGGTTTTTAAAAAATGAAATCCGCATTTGGTGTTATAAAGTTAAAATAAACCTACTTTGTATTAGAGGTGTAGTTTTTTTTTTACAATTTTTCAAACATTGAAATCTGCCACTGGACATGTTTATATTTATGTACATTTTAATTTATAGTTTTGAGTTTAAAATTTTGTTTAGTTTTAAACTAAACAAAATTTGACTAACATGTTGCTCAAGTGCCTTCCCCTCTCCCCCTGCTACTTACACATTGTAATGCTAGGTCATAAGCCCTTTCATCCTTGTTGTGTTGTTGCTGAAAAAATAAAAGGGCCATCCAAATCATGTATGTTTTGGATGACCCTTTTATTTTTCCAAAAGTTTGTCAAAAAGCAACATGAAGTTTGTTATATGGTTCCTAATTTTTGATAATTCTATCTGTTATAGTTATTTATATTACCTAAATAAAATCTTTGAATCCGATTTGAGAAAATAGCTTATTGTATTATACCTCTACTGTGGGGATGTCTTGTTCGAGCGGCAAATTATAGCACTGACTCGGAGCCGCTCCAGTCTGTAAATTTAAAAATGAGTTACAATAACACTATTTTAAATAAAGCCTAATTTTTTTATTTACAAATTTTATTTTGTTTTTCTTATAAGATCCAGTCTCTACATTCTGAATGAGAACATATTCTCTTTATGCGAGGACTATTAAAGAAAAAGGGTGACTTTATTTTTTTCAAAAAATATTAATTTATTCATCAATATCTATTTTGTCACCTTCAATGTAATCCCCCTCAGATACAATACATTTGTGCTAGCACTTTTTCCAACTTCTGATATGCGCTTTTTGGTGTAGCATCAAGCTCTTCCAACGATGCAGTCTTCATCTTCACAATTGTGGTCATTTCAGTTTTGCGAACAGAAAAGACACAAGGGGCCAAATCTGGTGAATACGGTGGCTGAGGCATAATTACATTGTGGTTTTTGGCCCACAAATTATGAACCAGCAATGACGAGTGAGCTGGTGCAATATCCATGGCTGGTTTTTCGACAATTCTGGGCATTTTCTTCTTATTGCTTCATGCAAACGACAATAATATTCCTTATTGACCATACAACCTTTTGGCAATAACTCACGATGCACCACGCCAGTGTACTCGAAGTAAACAGTGAACAACACCTTCACATTTGACCAAACTTGACGTGCTTTTTCAGTCTTATGGTCGCTTCCATTAGGATGATTGGGCTTTGGTTTCAATGTCATAACCATATACCAATGTTTCATCACCAGTTATGACCAAATCTGGATTGTTGTTGACGTCATTCAACAGCTCCTAAGCGATGGTCATGCGATGAGTCTTTTGGTCAAAATTTAACAATTTCGGAACAAACTTCGCTGTCACACGCTTCATACCCAAAACATTCAAAAAAATTGCATGGCATAAGTCAACCGACATACCAACTTCCTCAGCAACTTCTCTAATAGTGATTCCACGATTCTCCATAACAGTTTTCTTCACTGCTTCAACATTTTCATCGGTTAGTGACGTGCTGGGGCGTCCAGGATGGGCATCGTCATTTGTATTAAATTTTCACACAAAATTTATACAGATTCTTTGATCCATTTTTTTCCATACCAAAAAATCGCCAAGCAACAAAACACGTCTAACCTTTATATCAACACAACAAAACACGTCTAACCTTTATATCTGTCAAAGACAAACTAAAAATGGAAAGTGGCTAATAATATCAATATATGTTGGGGACATGTGCACCAACATAACAAAAAAGAAATTCGAAAATTCAATGTATGTAGTCTGCAAAATTTCAAAAGTCACGTTTTTTTTGAACAGACCTTATGTACATATTAAAAGAAAAAAGTTGTTTTCTACTTAAAACTAATTGAAAATCATGCAATCTTCTGTTTATGACAAGTAAATATAGTAGTGACATAGTGTAATAAACTGTGAGCATAATTATTTCTATATAAGGGCAAAGACTGCGGACAACATGGTGATTTGTTGCAAGAATGGTGAATAAATGTTACTTTTCAACGAAGATAATGTCAGAGTAACTTTTAATAATTATTTAATCTTTACATATCAACATTATTGGCAATGAATAGTTTAATTAACGGCATGTTGCGTTCATTAACATTTTCGTTTTGGATATCTTAGTATTTGTGTCTAAAGTTTTTATTTATTTAAATCACATGTTAATTATGATACTATAGGCTCAAACAGAAATAAACGAAGAGGGTTCTTCTGCATTCCTCATTACAATAATTATGAAAAGAAAGGTCTGAGTTCTGCTTTACTTCATTCTAACAACAAACTTAAAAAGTTCAGGGAAGCCGTTCTTAAATTAGGGAAAACATCTTATGTTTTATGCTTTTGTCTCAGAGCATCTTCCTGAATCAGATTATTTTACAGGTATTATTGCATTATTTATTTACATTGATGTTATTCATAGAAATATTCACCAATAACTACTAGTCATTGTCAGATAATAACTACTAGTCATTGTCAGATAACGACACTTGCAATATCAGATAATAACCAAAATTAGAGGTCGTCTCGAAAAGATTTTATTTAAACTAATGATCTCCTTATTTGGTGATATGGTGGAAAGTTAACTCTTGAGCAAAATAAATAGTTGAAGTTAGAAAATAAAGTAATATAAGATGATTCATAATAAAATATAAGAAGATCCTGAAGGGAATAGAAGGTTTTCTCTCATCATCGTCATTATTGTCTGCGAAGGACTTGATATTTTTAAGCCTGCGAATCCTTTCTATTGAATTGCTCGTACCAGCATTTCACTAGAAAGTGCATCATGTGTGCTTATTGTTGCGTTTGATACAATTTCGATGTACATGAGGACCAATATCTATTTGTAGTGTTATATTAATTGTTAAAGTGTACCTTCATTGAAGATAAATAAAACAAATTTCAACAATGAAAGCACCGGCAGAAATTGATTTAGACTATAGATAGTTACCGTACTAAAGAAATGAAGCATTCGTTATCATTTTTGGTAAATCTGCCTGCACACCTTTCCTATAATTTAGGTATTGGTAGTTTTCCAATGAATGTTGCCAGATTGTTTATAGTAAAAGCATGTTGAAATCTGCATCAGGACTCTATGACCAAAGCGCAAATAATGCCAAAGATTTCATGATGTGGGAATTTTGTGGTACAACAGCACCCAAACACCATTGTACATGTTGTTGATATTATAGAAATTTTTAGCAAAATAATTACAAATAACACTTTTTAGAGCACTGAGACAAATTTACTGTACGAATGTTTTGTTACAACTAATAATACATATTCCCTATTTCTGTCAACAAATACAAATTTTACAGTTACAATTACAACAAATTTAAAAAAATGCAATCTGTAAATTTCCAATACAAAAGACGTCCTGTCAGAACGCTCTAGCCCTGTGCCTTGTCCTGGATGCTGTACCACCTTCTACTCATAATGTGATAACTTTCTCACCTCTACAAATTACAACATAAAATTTTATATACAAATTCTTGCAAGTAAACAACATTTAATATATACAAACAGATCTATTTTTTTCAACCTGTTAAAGTAACTACCTCCATTTAACTTAGTACTTTCAATTTTACATGTGATATACATAAGCTATTAGATGACTTATGAAACTTAAGACAGAACACCAAGAAAAAAAATAAAAACTTTAAAATATCAAATAGAACATTAAAAGAAAATATATTATTTTTATTTTAAATAACAATACGGTATTCATCTATAAATCCATTTTATCTCAATGTTACTTTATCATAAACAAATTTAAAATTGTTAATATCTTGTACAAAGGAAGCTTTAACATTTATATTATATCGTGGCTATTTACTACAAATGATTTTGAAAGCTATGGTATTTATCTAAATTTGTGGATAGTTTCCATTTGTTACAATTAAAATAATTAATTACCTTCATATCCTCGGCTCGGGAAATGATGCAACCTATCCTCTCAACCTAGAATTAAATCAACAAGTAGATTGTTCAATACTATTTTATGGCAATTGTTTATGAAAACATTTTACTTACAAATTCAATTATGCCAATAGACAATAAATATTTTTTATATCAAATTGTCATTTTTACATATATGACATGAGCTGAATCATTAAATATTTAACAATGTGTTTGTAAACTTGCTTACAACAAAAAAGGAGATATTAAAAAAAATTTACAATACAAATTTTGCAAAATTGAACATTATGTTTCAAAAAACTTACACTCTCAATTCGGAGACATTTACAAATGTTGGAATCCAATTTAGCCTTTTGTATATCCACATCCACCTTGGAAAGAATAAAGTGATGATAAATAAGGGTAACTGAAATTGTCCCAATTATTGTTTCCATTTTCTTAGGGTTCTATAGAAAATTAAAGAACTCTTATAATTTACTTGTCTGTCCATTTGTCACAGCCTTAGAACTATTATAGTTTTAGGCGTATGTGAATAAAATTTAGAAACTTTTTTGCTTCATACAGAGATCTTAAGTAATATTTAGCAATACCTTTTTAATTTACATCCTCTTCGTACATCTAAAATCTCTCTAAGCTGGCTAACATCAAATAGCAAATGAATTTGATGTTTTAGATTATAACATTTTCAGTAGCTTCTGTCCCGACATTTATGTGCATACAAAAAAGTTACACGTATTGCTAACAATAAATTTTATATAAATCATATTATCATAGTAATTAAGTCCAAATAGTGTAATAGTATTTATATACCGCTTAGTATGTAATATAATATTATCCAAAGGCCCCGCATGGATACGTACGCATACCGACAGCCAAACAGACTCATTGAATTAATTTAAATATGCCAACCCGTGTCAAGTTGATGGCTTAACATTTACATTTGTCATCGCTGTGGTGTGTTGGGTTAATTACAAGGCATATGGCCTTTGATGATGCGGCGCACTGCCGGGACCCGGGTTCGATTCCCGACCTTTCGTAGTAACTGGGCTAGACTGGTGTTATGGTTGACTATAAGAGATTGCTCTCGTAGCAATAAATTCGCCATATGTATCAATTCGATACATTGAAGTAGATAAATAAATATCATTTAAAGTTCAGTATTATTAAAAATACCATTCATAGATTTCATTTCTTTGCAATGAAATCTATGAATGATGAATATTATTTATATAATCTATGAATGATGAATATTATTTATATGATGAATATTATTTATATAACAATATTTACCTATAGTAGTAATAAAAAAATTAACAACCAAGTAGTTTAAACATATTTTATTGTTTTATAATTGGAAATTTAAATCTGTAATTTTCCAAAACGTTACTGCAGTCGAAAGGAATTTAATTCGTTGTTGTTTGTGCTGGATTCTTATATTTGTAACTCATAGCAAAAAAGTGACATAATATTCAATTATAATATGTAAACTTTTCCAAAACAATATTATACGTTAAAAATTTAAATACAAGAGATAAGCAGCTAAAATATATCAAATTCTGTAGGAATATTTCAATAGTAGGTATCCTTCATCCATATAAAATTCTTAATTTTTTTGTGTTTTACTGAAAATTTTAATAGACAATACCCTAATACATTTAGAACCAACTCAATAGTACTATGTCATTCCCCAAAAACTTTTGAAGACATAGAAAAACTGTGTGGTTTCAAAATTTTGAAAGGCGTTGAAATTTTTTTAGCAACTGGCTGAAAAGCAATTTAAATTTTAGTTTTGTGATGGTTTATATATTATTGTCTCTTTATATTCATGTCATATGAAGCTTATAAGTTCATTTTATTGATTGATGTGGGAATTCTGTATATGTATTTTGGAATTATCAGCACTAACATATTGTATTGTATAGATATACGCGATTTGTATTTTTTTTGGTTTTTCTTTACATCAACTAACCAATATTTTTTAAGAATCTCTAATGAATACTGATCTACGAGGTTTATGATGGTTACAATTTACCACAATGTATTTTAAATTATTTGTCCATGTGGAGAGTTATCGTTCAAATTATTTTTTTATATTAGTCTTCAGTAAGCTAAAAAAAATATCTTGCTTTACTTTACCTTTGCTGTGTGCATGATATCTTGTTCAATCGGCAAATTATAACACTGAAAAAGAGCTGCTCCAGCCTGCAAATTTTGTTAACAAACAAGTTATGATAAAAGGGTTTTAAATTGTACCTTGTTTTTTCGTTTATAAATTTTATTGGTTCATGGTATCTGCTTACCATACCTGTAACATACTGTCTACGAATGCAACAGATTTTACACTATTAAAAGTTTACAAAATCGTATTTTACTAAATCTTAGTAACAATCTTGCAGTTTTCCAAACAAATCAAGAAAAAAAAATGACACGATACAATGAACTGTACATATGTCCTACCCGAAACTATATGTCTATTTTAAAACCAAAAAAATTTCTTTCGTGGTTTTTCATATGTGGTGAAATTATAGGCAACAAGGTAATGTATTTGTAGAGGGAGATAAGAATTAACATTTTCACATGAAAATTTTACGAAAACAATTTTTATTTACTTCTTAACCGTTAGAGTGCCAACGAGTGCCATCGCGTTCGTGTGCGTACTAACTAAATTTGCCACCAGCATGATGGCGCTCGCGAAATTAGTTGCTGTTTAGCGTGCGGTAGGGGAGGTCGCTCGCATGCATCGCTAATTTTTTATCTTTCTATGTGTTACATAAAGTTCAAATTATAATATTATTAGTAATTACAATATAAAAAGGATCCAGGAAAAGAATTTTTTAACCCATAATGTCGGAATACGAAAATAATTCGAGTGAAAATGATCGTTTTTCAAGTTGTGAAGAAAGTGATAGTGGGAGTGACATTGTGGTGCGCTCACAATTTGGCGTAATGCAAATTTTGAGTGATAGTGATAATAGTGATGATAACAATTATTTTGCTGATACAGAGGATGCACCGAACTGCGAAAATACGATGGGACCTTGATTTCAGTTTTTATTATAATTTTTGTTCACAATATATATTTCCATAATTTTCTTCACATTTTATTATCCTTGTACAAGTTTTTATTAAGAAAAAGTTATTAAAATTGGATAATTTTTGGAAGAGATACAGTTTTTTTTCAAGACAAGGGTAAATGACAGGAAAAAATAAAGATTTCTTTGGCGTTTTTAATTATATATGAGTAAAAAACAATGGCACTAAAACGGTTAATATACCTAATATCTACTATGTATTCAAGCAATATTGAGAAAGGAGGAAAAACTATTTTCCTTTAAAAGGCATCATTATGTACAAAGACACAGTACACTTAATAAATTGAAAATCTTAAATGCTAAATATTTTATCTTTTACAATCTTTTCTTTATGCATTTCCTTTTTTCTTTAGCTTTATTCTTTCCTGCTTCTTGCTACTCTTGTTTAGAGATATTTTCAATTTAGCTTTTGTATGAATTGTTTTGATCTTTTTTGAAAGAATGCTTTCACAACTCATTTCTTCTGAGAAAAATTTTTGACTCACCGACTCAAACTTTTTTTCCTTAATGTGAAATTTGTTTTATTTGTGTTTTAAGTAGAAGCAATGAGAATTTTTTTGTATATTTATATAAAAACCTCTTAAAATTTCTCTACAAACTTATGCATTATAATGGTCGTTATTTAATAAGGATTTTCACTTATTTTGTATTTAAAATTTGTATTAAAACTTCAAATAAATGTTCTACGCTTTACTCAAGTAGATCGTTGCCCTTCTAGATTTACTTCGCTCCTTTGAAAACTGCAAGCAATTTCTTTTGAACTTTTATATATTCCACTTTTCTTTCATTTTCCAAGCTTATTTAGCATGTCTTAAATAAATGTGATTCAGACCTAATGTGTCTTAGGAATACTTCAATTTCCAATTTTTAATATTTTACATTGTATCTGTACATTTTATTCACCTTTTGAATATTAAATAAATTCATGATTAGTTATTATTTAATATAATTACAATAATTACCTTCAAATCTCCAGCAGCACTTTTAACTTGTGAAAAGATGCAACCTGTCCTTTCAACCTAGAAACGAATCAATAAGCAGGTTTCTCAATTTCCTCTTTCCATTATCGTTTTATGATGATGGATATTGTTTATATGTATATTTTGGTTTTAAATTCAATCGGTCTCATTGGATAAAATATATTCATTATATTGAATTATCATGTTTACATAAATTCTTAGAACAGAATTGTTTAAATATTCATTATTTTTTTAGAAGTACATATATACTTTTTAGTTTACATTTTGATACATAATTATGGTATATGAATGTGTCAATAATTTATTTAATGGACGGGCTCTAATGTTAATTTATATACTATTTTACTTCGTTTTCTATAATTTATGGACAATTATCTTCTACCAATATTGTTGCTTGAATAATGTAAATACATAAATAGAACAATTAAATTCTTAAGTTTAAAATTAAAAAGTAATGCCTTAAAAAAACTAAAGAATTAGCTTTTTAAAATTTACAATATTTTTACAAAAAGATATTTTAAACTTACACTCTCAGCCTGAAGACATTTACAAGTGGTTAAGTCCAATTCAGGCCTTTGTATGTTCATATCCACCTTGGTAAGGAAGAAATTGGTGATAAATATTGATGATTATATTCTTGGCTGCAATCTTTTATATATTAAATTTCCTATCTACATCTCTATATTTACATGAAGTATTTGAACAAATTTATTATGATTGTTGAAGATAATTGATGAATGATATGATTGATGAAATTTATTATGTTTCAAATTATCTTTTATGGATTAAATTTCCTATCTAGATGTCAATATTTACGTGAAGTATTTGAACAAATTTATTATGATTGTTGAAGGTGATTGATGATTGACATGATTGATGAAATTTATTATGTTTCAAATTATCTTTTAATGGTTTGAATTTCCTATCTAGATCTCCATATTTACATAAGTATTTGAACAAATTTATTATGATTGTTGAAGATAATTGATGAATGATATGATTTATGAAATATATTATGTTTCAAATTATCTTTTATGGTTTAAATTTCCTATCTAGATCTCAATATTTACATGAACTATTTGAAAAAATTTATTATGATTGTTGAAGATGATTGATATGATTGATGAAATTAATTTTGTTTCACATTATCTTTTATAGATTAAATTTTCTATCAACATCTCAATATTTACACGAAGTATTTGAACAAATAAAGACATGAGTGACAATTTCCAATGTTTACATCCTATATTACCTTAATCTTGATCGGCAACTGAATATTAAATTAAAGAAATACCAATTAAATATTTCATCAACCAGTTACTGCAGTCAAAGTGCATTTAATAAAATCTGATTTTTTTCGCTCTGGGATTTTATATATTTTTGTAATTTGTGATAAATGAATGCATTTATTTTAAAAATAAAAAAGTTTTAAAAATTTCAGTACATTAAATTAACAGGTAAAAAATTATGTATCCCAAAACTTTAACAACATCAATGTGGATTTGATCCTCATATACTAAGTGGTATTCTTTACCCGTATACCAAAAATCAATTAACAAAATTCAGTAGTCACAGGAATAGTTTCAAGTGGTTTGTAATTTCAAACACAATGTATTTTCACCGAGAATTTGCTAGGCCAATATATGTGTCCTCATTGATAACTTCAGGTAAAGTGTAGGCAAATAGCCAAATAATTCTTATGCCCGTGTCATAAGAGACATAATAAGACACGAGTCCCCCATAAAAGCAAAAAACCTATTGCGGAAACAACAGTCATATTCTCGTAATGATAAATTCAATATATATGAAAAGATGAGAAATAATTCATTTGTTGCTATATAGACCACTACACAGCGAGATAATGGAAATTTCCGCAGTCGTCTGGTAGGTTGCTCACTGGAAAGATATTGTTGTCTGGTTTTATTACTACACATTCATTCTGTCTGACAAATGCAAAAACTTGCAAATTCGTCTCTTTATTTATTTATTTATTTATTTATTTATTTATCACCTATGGACAAAAAACAGATACAAGTCATAGTGATATACAAAATAAGAGTTTTTTGACAATAAGGTTAACTTATAGCCTAACATTCCCACATAAAAGTAAAATTCTACATACATATATCCTCAGTCTTTTCTAGATATTTCCATGATATATTAAATATTCAGAAATTTTATAAAATATCAAATTAAATTTTAATAAAGTAATATTGTTAACAATCAAGCAATAACTATTGAAATCAACCTTTCATTTAAAGTTCACTGTAACATTTATCAATAATAGAATTAATAGTAACTACTATCCCTCTTATAATAATATCGATTAAATAAAAGAAAAAAAAAAAAAAGAATATCACGACGATTTGAATAAATGAAAATGTAGTGTCAATGCTTTCAAAGGACTAATGGTTGTATAGTATCCGTTTAACTGAATGTTTGTATTGAAGTACTGAGCTGGCAAATATATCCAGAGAATGAAATTTTCCGTCGCAATCATCACAAAGCCTGCGTAGTGGTACACGAGCACCAGCATTAGTGCGAGCGGTAGGTAGATAGAACAGTGCGATGCTACGGGTCGCTCTCTCTGGCACACGAAATTGCAACTGATTCACTATATCGGCGCAATCATAACGACTATGGCAAATATTATAAAGTACAATTGTTCAGAGTTCGATACGCCTTTCGTGGAGAGTACGGTATTTGAATACGGTACTTAACTATAGTGTGGAAACTACATGATATACTAGAACATTCAGCCCACTCATATCCCATATTTTTAAAAATACCCAGGGAGTACTTGCCAACAAAGTTTATGACAATTTTCAATTAATTCAAACTAGTTTTCTAATTTGACAGTGTATAACCTATGTTAAGCAACCTATAGAAAAAATCTTGTTTTATAATAACTTTGCTGTGTTGTTATCTTGTTCAACATAAGACTGAATCGGAGCTACTCCAGTCTGTAAATTTTCAATAGAATCCAAATGTTTTCACAAATTTTATTGATTTAAATCCTGAATGGAAACATAATTTCTTTATAATCTACTAACAGAGTTAAAAAGGTGCATTTTACTAAAAATTATTGACAATCAATGTTATATCTATATTAAGAAAATATAACATCAATTTGATGCAAGAATTGTGAGTACACTTTCTACTTGTCTGTATCAAGATACCCGTTTACCTGTATTAAGATTATCATTTTTCATATGGGGTTAATGCTATGGATGACACGAAGTATGTTCCACTAGGCGATCGCAACGCTCAAAACGCTCACTTGGTGAATTGTAAATTATTATCTCACAATTATAAAGTACCAAGTGATCGAATGTTGCTCGGTGTTCCCAGAAGAATGTGAAATTACTCGTTTCATGGTATTAGATTTACTTCCAATTTGAAATGTCCACAATTTCAAAAATAATCAACCGATGTGGCTTGTCTTCGAAATTATTGAATATAATCCAAAGCAATAAATATACCATATATATATATATATATATATACATATGTTTATTTGTGTTCAATACGCGCTATTTTCTCATAGCTATGAAAACGTATTGTACATAACCCATTCCACTTGGATTGACATTTGCTACGCTGACAAACTAGCGAAATGGGTATGATCGAGGTTGTGGTCGTGAGCGTTGCAGATGGTTAATGAAACGTAGCCTTTATGACATATTATGGATGTGCATAACTTTAAATTTCACTTCACCTTTTTTTAATGCATTTTCCTTTCATTTCCTAACCAGTTCTTCATGTATATTGAGTCATTGTGGTTTTGTCCTATATCAGTTTCAGATGAGGTCTACTCCTTTTATTCGCAATCTTTAGTGATAAATAATAGTTGAAATGGTTTTTCATGTGTTATTGATATTCGTGATTTTAAAATTGTTTTGTCATTAAATTACTTCGAAAATCCCTACTTTAACATTATACAAATCTTAACTTTTATATTAAGTGCTTTAACTAATATAAAAATACCTAAGTGACAATTTTATACATTTGTAGTCTGTGCTACCAAGTAGGTTTCAAAAATGAAGTAGCAAAGTTATAGCAAAACTGTAGCTCCCTATTTATCCTATTTTTTCATTAGCAATTTATATATTGCAGCGGGGAAATATCAATCAGTAATGTTTAATACAGGTTGCTGCAGTGGAAATTAGAGTTAATAAAAGTTTAACATGGCTTGATTTTATTTGCTGTGTATATTATATAAATGTAAATATTGACATTTTATGGTAAATCAATGGCACTCCATTTAATTGGATGGTCATACATATATTTTAAAATCAATAAAATATAAAAAATTTAAATACATGGCATAAAAAGCTAAAGCGTACTGCGTTAGCTTTAGCTACATTAAATTTTATGAATACATTTCCTTACAAAATTTCTGAGATGTTTATTCTTATACATTCTCACACAAATTTCTAATACTTCAAAGCCATATAAAATTGCTTATAGATTTAATTATCCTATTTTAGAGTTTATTATAACCTTAATTATATCAATATATTAGATATAACTAAGGTCATTCCGACAATACATTTTTTTAAATTAAAATATGTATTCTCGATAAATTATTTGTTTCTTTACTTCCTAATAATGAAAAAGTTTGTAATTTACTCTTCACAACTAATGTGGGAATTCTGTATGATATATGCTAGGATAGGTGATACATTATTGTACATTGTATATTATCCCAAATGTATTTTATTTCAATAATTAGGTAATTAATATTCTAATTGAACAGTGTATAGGGTGTAAAAATGATTCTATACATTTATATTAGAAATATTAAACTTAGAAGTAGGTTTGACAAAATATTCTACTTTACTATACCTTTGTCATATTGTAATCTTGTTCAATCGGTAAATTATAGCACTGAATCGGAGC
This sequence comes from Druceiella hillmani, assembly GCA_039881145.1. Taxonomy (NCBI): domain Eukaryota; kingdom Metazoa; phylum Arthropoda; class Insecta; order Lepidoptera; family Hepialidae; genus Druceiella; species Druceiella hillmani. Next base: position 10,527,769 of record JAYKKI010000069.1, read on the forward strand.
TGCTTCGGTCTGTAAATTAAAATGAGCTATGATTCTACAAAAGTATTTTATATAGAGACTAATTTTTTCTTTTACAAATTTTCTTGCTTCAAATATTTCTTTAATATAGCTGTAAAGATCTTAAGAAACATTCTCTATTTACACATTTATTTAAAAAGATAAAACCTTTGATTTAAGATTTATTTTTACTCAAGCAGTGAGTAGGCGGAAAGCCTATGCCAAGAAAAAACCATACCAATATAATACAAAAAACTATGAACATATGTCTTTCAAAAAGTAAGCGACTTTCCTGTTTCAAAACCTTAATATATCTGTCATCATTTTTTATGTTATGGTATTATCTAAATTTATGGGCAGATATTTTTCAATATAATTATAATAATTACCTTCATATCTCCAACAGTACTTTCAGCTTGTGAAATGATACAAATTGTCCTTTCAACCTGGAAACGAGTCAATAAATAGGTCTCTTGAACTTTAAATGATTGAAAAATAAAATGCCTTAAGTGACTGAAAATATACCTATGTGCCTACATATGATGAGCTCTTTCATTTATTGATTAAATTGACTTTACTTGTACTATTCTATTATGTTACCTCATATTAAAAAATATGAAATAACATTGTTTTTTATCATAATATTTTAATTACTTTGTAGAAGGAGAACACTCCTAGAAATACACAATGTTTGTTTAAAATTTAGTTATATATTACGGTTATAAATAAATGTGACCCGTATATCCTGCTTTGTTTAATTACTTTGTACAAGGAGAACACTCGTAGAAATACACAATGTTTGTTTAAAATTTAGTTATATATTACGGTTATAAATAAATGTGACCCGTATATCCTGCTTTGTTTAATTACTTTGTACAAGGAGAACACTCGTAGAAATACACAATGTTTGTTTAAAATTTAGTTATATATTACGGTTATAAATAAATGTGACCCGTATATCCTGCTTTGTTTAATTACTTTGTACAAGGAGAACACTCGTAGAAATACACAATGTTTGTTTAAAATTTAGTTATATATTACAGTTATAAATAAATGTGACCCGTACATCCTGCTTTGTTTAATTTCTTTGTTGAAGAAGAACACTGGTAAAAATATGCAATGTTTGTTTAAAATTTAGTTATATAATACGGTTTTAAACAAATATGACCCATATATCCTGCTTTGTAGTATGTTTGTTGGTTATACTCTCTTGGATAGTTTGTTGACTATAATTTATTTTTAATCTGGCAAGAAATTATAATATTTATAGGATAAATTATATCACAAAACAACAAAATCTATTGCACAATACGTATATTTAATATTTGCCATTGTATAGATATAGATTATTTTCCACCACAATTAGTACTACATTGATTAGATGAATCTGAAGATGAAAACTACTGACCCTCTGAAGAAGATAAATATGTTTCAAATACAAATATTAACTTTGAGAGGAGGAAGATAATAATTGAACATAATAATTCATATAACCCAAATCAGTAAAGGGCGGAGAACAAGCGATTTCTGATCCCAATGTTTCACTTAGTAATAAGACATACTAAGTGAAACATTGGGATCAGAAATCAGACATAACTAATCAGAAATCAGAAATAAGACATACTGGTATGATATTTTTCTTCCAAGTTCTCAAACTGTAGGCAGAAATATAGAAATACCTAATAAAACTGTAAGTAGAATTATGTAAAACCACTAATTTAGTAATTCATTTACTGCTAAAATGTTGATATCCATTTATTTCTAACCAAATTTGTGGATCTCGTACCAACAAAAATGACACGTCGCCAAAAATATATAGGCTTCACTTAGATTTTAATAACCTACTGTGGTATTATTCCGTAATACTCAAAGACCTTATCATTTAATTACATGTATATATATATGCATGCATATAAATATATATATATATATATATATATATCTATATATATATATATATATACATATACATATATGCATTAATTACATGTATATATAATACATGACATGTATAAATTTGTTATTGGTTTTAAAGTGAAAATTATAGAAATGACAACACTTTGATAAAGGCAACAACGTAGAGCTGGGTGTACTCTGGTGGTGGAAAGCTGCTGTCTATGCCACTAACTAAGCCAAAAGTAGTACAAAATTAAAAAATCTTGCTCTAGATGCTAAAAACATTTTATAAGCTAATCTATATGTGGAACTAGCCACAATCAACTTGAATAGATTTCTGTTACATTTTCTATAATTTAGAATGTCATAAAAAAAAATTACTTAAAGTACTTTATATATGCATGTATATATTTTTACCTAAGAAATGCATTTTTTTTCATACAAAATACACTATATGAAATGTTCGGAAATTTCCCATAGCCACATGCAGAAGTGACTTCTGGAATTATAAACAAAAATCATCTAAACTTTCAAAAGGTGCATGGACACCTTCCTAGTCACACAAAGTTTAATAAAATGTTATAATGATGGTAATAGTTTATAGATACTTTGATTGTAAATTCAGTCAGTATCATAAAATAATATAAAAGTATGTTTCTTAAACTGAATTGTTGATTTTTTAAAAAAATTTAGTTTCATATATATAAACAAAAGTATGTGAATTATATGTATAGCTTAATAGAAAAATCTGGTATGTGAATTAACACATCACCTTTCATCTGTGTTATTTGTATAAGGTTTTTTGAAATTATTAAATTCTAACAATCTTAGAATGTAAAAACGAATTTTTACAAAAAAATGAAATTACCTTTATTAGATTAAAACAATTTTTTTAAACATAGACTTAACTTACACTTTCAGTTCGGAGACATTTACAAGTGTTGGATTCCAATTTAGGTCCTTGTGCATTCACATCCACCTTGGGAAAAAAAAAGATGATAAATCACCGGCAAAGATAAATCTCTTAAAAAGAAATTATTTTTTTCCTTTTATTGATATTTTTGGTTTTAAAAGATATTATCTTGTTTGCTTGAACATTTTTCATATATTAATGGTTATATAAAATGTTTTAACTTTTTTTTTTAACGAAATAAGTAATGATTTCCGACATTTATGTTTTATTACATCAAGAGGTACCAACCAGTCCTTAAATATTATGCTGTACTTTTTTACATTATTACCTTTTTCTTCAAATGGCAATTTATTATAATACCTTGGAGAAGTTTTAATTAGTAATTTTCAACAATTTGTTGCAGTCAAAATGAATTAATAACTTGATTTTCAAATATATATGTCATTCATGGCTAATGAGTGGATACTCTTTCATTTGGATGTCTGTTTTAAGAACAATATTACATATTAAAGAATTAAATGCATAATATAAAAAATTAAAACAATATTTACAATAAATTTTATGAGTATAATTCTACACCATCTTGCAAATATATACAATTTCTCTTTAAATTTGGCTTTTGTCAAAACTAACATTCAATTCGTTATTTTCAAAACTTTCAGTATTATCTTTGATAAAATGCATTTGAAGGTTTGGTACTAGCATAAACCGAGTGCTCTTCAATCTATTTATATATAAAACATTGTGGAACATACAACAACCTTTCTACGAGGTTCCTGAACTTGTGGCTAACAATTTATTAAGCAACCCAATACAACCATGTAACATTTGTATTTCAGTGATATTCTATTTGACTACTGAATGTTTAAAGACCTATTGAATGCCTGCCAAAAATATTTAAGACAGTCCGAAATAAAGACAAGTATGTTATTAAAATTATTTGGGGATAAAATTTCTAATTTGACTGCATTTTGATGATTGTATGTGCTTTTATTTAATTAATTTTCAAAGAAGACTTGAGAAAAAAATATTTTTTACTATACCTTTGCTGTATGGATATCTGGTTCGATCGGTAAATTATAACACTGAATTAGCGCTGGTCCAGTCTGAGAATTTAAAACGACCTTTGATAAAAATACTTTAAATGGAAACTAATTATTTCTTATATAATATATATATATATATATATATATATATATATATATATATATATATATATATATATATATATATATATATATATATATAAGAAATAGTACATATTCCCTGTTTTTATGTACCAACATGTAAAGAAAATATAATAATGACAGAGCATAACAGGCTGCAATCGTACTGAGTATAAAACCTGTACCTGTTTGCCTATTTCGAGATCCTAATATATCTATTATGATTTTCCGTAAAAAATAAAGTCTGTGGATAATATGGTAACATTATTTATGTTCTTGTCAATCTATACAGGAAGAGCATGTAATGAGAACTTTGCAATAACTAACGGTAAACTAGACATTGGCTCATTCGAGTCTCAGTGAGTCTCAGTGTACTTTAATTGCATATTATAACTAGAAGGATCATGATGGGATGGAGATGGTCATAGTAACTTCTCAATGGTTAACAATAAACCCATTGTGTTTTAGGTCATTTAATTTATTTCAATGAGTCCTTGGTTACAAGAGTGTGTTTTACAGATTTTTCAAAACTTTAAATTTTCTTTTTAACAATGAAAAGAAACATTACTTATTATTCATCTGCAAGTTTCATTACTCTAATCTTTAGTGCAAATTGTTCGGTTCATGTTGTTCTTCTTTACATCTTGACAAACATATTATTTAATTACTTAATATATTTTTAATATATACATTAAAATGTATGCAGATAGATATATTACTACAAGAGCAACTTGAAAATTGTTTTTAGAACAGTCGCCTGATAAGATCCCCAGAAGTCTACTTCCATTTACAGTGTTCAATTTTTATTATGACCTCACTGACTAGGATCAGCCCATTTCATTGTTTTACATCATCCATAATGAATTATGACAGCTACCAGAACCAAAAATTACTTTCTAAAATATTTAGAATATGTATAATTGAAACCCATTCTCCTATGGCTATCGCATGATTCTTTCTTCATGATCAATTATTAGAGATAATATTATTATATATTGAAAATGTCTCTTAGAGAAGAATCTAAAAACATGGTATATTAATAGCAATTAACATCTGAACTGAAAACTCATATGAATATCTCTGATAATATTAATTTGACGTGGATTTTTAGAAACTTTAATATTTAACAATATTTTCATTATTTGATGAATTTGATAAAATAGATTTAAGGTGAAAATCAATCTATCTTAGAATATCTATAGTGAAGTTCTTATTAATTTCCATAAGTCGAATCAAAATTAATACCTTGTTTTTATTCGGTTATGATATAACGCTTTATTGAATCTTGTCTTGCAGACTTTAACATATATGGTTAGTGAATTTTTTAAAATTTATTTTGTACAATTATAATCTACATACATTTACTTTATGAATTTAAATTTGCCTGAAAATTTGCAGAAGCTTGGTAAAAAAATTAAATTCGCATTTGAAGTATGTTCAAAATGAGTCTCTGTTACTGACAACAAAGAGTTATAAACCACTTTAGCCTAATTCAACTAAACTTGTCAAGAAAATGTTCAAAATTAGTGATAATAATTTGTTTGTTTACGTAAACTGGCAAGTCACGGAAGTTGAGTAAATGGGTTCTCTATAAACTGACAGCAGAAAATACTCTTTAAATGTTAAAAATTGTTACTTTTCTTCTTTCACATCATGATAACATACAATTTTTTGATTGTTAACTTACTTGCGATGAAAAATGGCTTTTTTAATGTGACACAAAACAAAGTTATCCTTGATTACTTCCAGACGATCCAATTTGCACGCTTCAAAAGCACCATTTCGTTAATAAAAGGTATTATTTTGCATCTTTTGAACTGCTTGTGGTTTTGCTGTTTGCTTTAACCACTGAGATAGAACAATTATGGCTAAAATCTGCTGTATGTTACTTGAATGTGTGCAGGGAACATTGTTTCATTTTCAGTCAGGATTAGTTAATTATTGTGAAGAGTTGCTCTTGTAAGATAATGCAAGGTCCTAACACAAGACACACATGGGAAAAATTCATATTGTGGGAAATCCCGTACCCTCCCTGTATTCTTCTGACATTTCACAAAATGATTATCACTTATTTTGATGTTATATTAAACATATGTGGAATAGAGAGAGTATCGTAATAAAACAGAATGATTACAACAGAACTTCGCAGATTTTTTAAGTTTAATGGACACCTCCTTATACAAAAATGGAATTCACAAAATTGTATTATGATGGTGAAAGCTATAAAATTATTTTATGGAATAAAAATATTTCTGTAAATTTTTATCAACATTTCATTTATCCTAAACAAAACTCCACAAATGTTCTTGGTTACTAGGCACCTTCTATTCGAATAACTATGTGTTATATTTTTACTGTGTTAGATGACTTAATAGAACAAATATATAAAAAAAAATTAGATGGTAGATACGCCATTACGCAGATGACATTTTGTAAATATCACCAATGTTTCCTATTTTAAATTTCAATGGTAAAACTTAAAATATATTAATCTATATTTTTATTATATATTAATCTATCTTTTCACAACACACTTTTTAAATTATACTATGGAAAAGTGTTTTTAATATTTTATATATTATTATAATTACTTTTAAATGCTCATATTTTATGAAATTGTCATTTTTATGGGTAGTTGACATTCATTATTATCATAATAATTACCTTCAAATCTCCAGCAGCACTTTGCGCTTGTGAAAAGATGCAACCTGTTCTTTCGACCTGGGAACGGACCAATAAGCAGATTTCTTAATAACTTTTATGATGGTTTATAAGCATATTTGAATAGTAAATTCATTCAGTGTAGTCAGATAATACATAATTATTAAATAGAATTGTTGTATTTACTTGTATTCTACGACCAGAATTATTAAATTTAGCAATTTATACGTTTTTTATTTCGCATTTTGTTGCAGAATACGATAATTGACTCATTCTAAATTTTGATATTTTTCATACAATATTGTGAAATATAAGTTAATTAAAAACCAGTCTTGATAAAAATTCAAAAACTGATTGAAAAATAAGCAAAGCCCAGTAGACTTCTAAATTTGAAGATACGGATAGAGTTGGGTACATCCCTGTCTCTTTTCCTCTTGTGCAATATTAAAAATGACCTCGCAACACAGTATTGCCGTCCTTCTCTAAAGGTTAAATTTAAACTTTCATAACTCGGTCACTTTTAAAGATTATTAAAAAATTTTTTCACTCTTCATCAGCTTGTACCTTGAAATTATGATTAATGAAATAAAAAAAATTTAGTCAAATACCCAATTGTATCACATAAACATTTGGTAACTATTTAGCTTACTAATACAGAATAACTTTTTTTAATTTTAATAATATTTTTAATTGCTGCTAGTAGATGCTCTAGAGACTGACAGATAGTGATGATATATTGTAGTTACCGATAATTAATTCATGTCTTATCTTATAAATATGTTACTAAATAAGGAATAAAAAATTTTGCCATCTATTGGAGGATTATAAAACTACACATTTATGATGGTTGCTTGTGAATTGTCAAATAATTGGTATGCAATGTCGTTTATTTAGTAGCAGTAGTAGAGATGAGTAATAATTTTGATGACATCAATTACAGACGTTGACTCTTAAGTTCTAAAGTCACAAATTTTTATTCAAATTCAAGTAGTCTTAGTGTAATGTATGGATAGACACAACCTTATTACTAATCTATTATGTGTATATGTTAATGTTTATAAGAAGTCTATGTGCACATAAACATGTTAATTTGCGAAATAACCGTTAAAACAGAAAAGTTTATTTTATTCAATAGGTATATTCACATCACCTAATTAATATGCCTTCTAAACCACATTGCAAAATGTGAAAAAATACAGTCAATTATTAGAAAAGAGTAAGACAAATGCTTCATAAGTGCTCTCTTCTTAAAAACCAATTTCTGTGTAAGTGACATCAATCTCTAGATTGTACTAATAAATTTTTAGATTATATTAATTATTCAGTTAATTGATTTTCTATTTCACTACTCATTTTGTTGTCTTTCGTTAGTTGAGGTTATTACATTATGAAACGTCGTTACATACTTATTTTTCTAACAACTGTTGATTTTACCAAGTATGCTAAATGAAAGTTAATTAGCAAAATCAATAGTTGTCAGAAAGACAGGTGCGTAATGATGCTTAGAAATTGTTTTACTTACTTTGATAATCTCGTGCATTAGCGGTTACATATATATTCCAAATTGTTGCTTTGTGTATTATAGCACTATCTTGCAAAAATGCTACTATTTGTGTAAAATATTTAACAATGATTAAATTTGTAAGACTATTACAATGCAAAAAATGCACTGTTTAAAAAAATTTTTGTAAAAATAAAATTTTAACTTACACTTTCAGTTGGGACACATTTACAAGCATCGGAGTCCAATTTAAACTTTTTAACATCCACCTTGGGAAAAAAGAATTAATAATAAATGATAGTGTAAGCGGTAAGCTTTAAAATTAACGTGCCTAGATTCAATTTTTTCATTAGAACATATTTGCATCCTAATATTAAGTGTAAAATACTTGTTAAGACATGTGACGATAGCCAAGATTTGCAATTCTACCAAAATAATTAACCGTAGTTTACTTTAATCGGCCATTTCTTGTAACAAATAAGAGAAAACACATCTGTTATTTTATAAAAATCCACCAATCAAATCAAATCTAATTTTACAGAGCTTGTTTTTGTTTACCTTGGACCTTTTCTTAAAGGATTTTCAATTTCTGCCTGGTTGTAACAGTAATGCCCACAAATGTAAAATAGATACGAAAAAATTAAAAATAAGTTAATCAATTATGGTGAATTTTTTACATTCCTAGAGCTCGGTAGTAATTATTTAAGTGAAAAAAAAGGAATTGTTTTGACGATTATTTTTCTCTTTTACGTCGCTTGCATGTTATATTGACATTCCATTCAACGCATATAAAGTAAGTCAAATAAATAATAATAAATGTTGTACATTTTTACATTATTATTAGAAATCTATCAACATTGTTTGGTAATTATTCTATCTTATGGCGTTGTGTATTGTTCATGTATTCTTATTGCTTATATGAACATCAAAATTGATATTTACCTAGAAAATCTGAAAACCTGTGAAAGTTGACGAATTTCTATATTCTTAGAAAAATCAGGGAAATTAACAATATTTTCTAAATGTTACATTTCCTAACTTAACTATAAATATATCTATTATATTTTATCAATATAATTTGAAATATGATATATTTACATCTTATCATAATATTTAGGTATCATCTATTATATAGAGTTAGGGCAGTAAAGTTTATTTGTAGTGAAAACGTTACTGTCATTTGACTACAAAAAGGTTTGCCATCTAACAAACTTTAATATAATGACTACTTTGAAAATGTTACTGTTGGATAGTTTTATTTCTTGTTACATTCGCTACAATATTTTATTCAAAAGGAAAAAAGCAATTAAAAAATTTCCAATAAATACGTTTCTTTCTTTTTGAGATTTTGTGTCATAACTTTTCTAATGATACGTTAGCTTGCAGGTTCATCACCTAAGACAATAATGTAGGAAAGTATGTAGGAGAAAATAGATGTAATGTAGGAAATGTATATAATTTACTGAAATTGCTAGCATTGCATTGCATAACAATATATCATATGTACATTTTTCCTGATTTTTCTTTATACTCATCAATTTTTAAATAGTTATGATGAATACTTTTAAAAAAATTTTTTGGCAAAATTTGTATTCTCTGAATTGGAGCTGCACCAGTCTGTAAGTTTTCAAATGGGGTTTCATTAAACATTTTTGAAATAAAAATCCATTTTTTTTAAAAAATTTATCAGTTTTAAAAAATGATGTTTAAAACTGCTTTTTACTGACAACTATAAAATTTTCTGTCTAAGTTAAAGAACACAAAACAATATGACACAACTAACTGCAAAGATATCTCCTACCTGTAACCTAATTCATACCTTTACATTTATGTTACAGCATACAGGCTAGGGATATATGGGATGACATGCAGAGAAGCGAGCAAATAATATTTATCAGCGAAAATTGTATGATAATATATTTACATTTGGACTGTACTATAAATAAATTGTTTATGTTTTGCATATGGTCGTCAATTGAAATGTATATCAGTCTTTTTTGTCATCTGCATTTTTTTCTCCAAATGATTATATAAACAATCAATGAAATAAGAACATTTATCTTTGGTTGTCACTTCATAAATCAATAAACTGTGAGATCTAATTTAATTTATATCTATGAAGGGCACTAACTTAATAGTTTGAAAATAAACTTGAATAATGAATATTTCACCATTCATAGCCCTTTTTTGTCTTTCTTTCCTGCTCTAATTTCATTCTTTTGTTCATTATGTTTAGGCTACTCTTGTTCCAATATTTCTCTTGTTCAATTTCTGAATTTAAAGCTTTAGCATAAGTAATATTGATCTTTTATAATATTGAATAATAGGGTGCTTTTATTACTTAGATATTATCCCCAGAGTGAACGTTTTTTGACTAGGGGGCTGAGATTACGTTTTTATATTTTATATGTACAAAATTCATATATATAATATAACATTTAAAAAACAGGCCCAAATATAATTAAGATGTAGTTTTCTACTTTACGGGATTTTATAGAGCAAATCGTTAAGAGGAAATGATATTCAACTTAGACATTGTGCTGTTGTGAATTTTTCATATGTTGTATATATCTTTACTCGGATAGACCACGGACACCACGTAAATGTGATCTATATAGATTTTAAAAAAGCTTGTTATTGAGTTGGTAAAACATTCTCCTAATAAAACTTTGCAGGTTTGTTTTAAAACTTTATCACTAACTACTGGGAAGCACCGTGTCTGGTATGGGAGTTTTCAGTCAAACCAATACATTACTAATTCTTCCAAAAGCCGTGGTAGTTATTCAAATACTTTCTATTTCTTTTAATGATAAATGACTTCCTATCATAAGTCCAAATGTTTTTGTTTTGTCAAAGATTTGAAATTGTTTCTGGGTGTAAATAAAAGTTTCAGTCGTAAAATGCTTCAGACCAACATCGACTCGATTTTATAATAGAGTCAAAAAAACAGACTTCACTTTAATATTAGTAAGATAAGTAAGTTTATTTAAGTAATGAAATGTACTTTTGAAAAAAAAATACATGAAATAAGTAGCTAGAACATATACAATAAACTTATAAGTATATTACTTTTGTGTCCTTCACCTATACGGTATAACATTTCTCATACCAAGTTTCCAAACATTCAATTGTCTAGTACATTAAAGACCGATTCAGTACTTTGTTATACTCAGTTATTGAGCAGTTTTTAAAGAATACCTGGTGAATACATGCCTACAAAGTAAATGACAGTTTCAAATTAATACAAGTCTGTGTTTTTTAATTATTTGGCAATTTCTTAATCCCACAGGTGAAGTGTGTTAACAATTCTACCTATTTATATCACAAGATTCTTCGAAGCAGGTCTAAGAGAACATCTTGTTTTATTTTACCTTTGCTATATAGTCTTCTTGTTCGATCGGCAAATTATAGCATTGAATTGGAGCTGCTCCAGTCTGTAAATATTTAAACAGGTTGTAATTTATGCATTTTAAACAGAAATATTTTTTGATATTGAATATATTTGGCGTTAATTTTGTAGAAATTCATTATTCACAATTAAATGAAACTACGTGATGTAGTATTATTTCTACTTTCTTTAATTTCTTTACCACGACCTAGGTTTTGTTGTATTACAACATCTTCAGGTGGGATATTACCAAAGATTAACTCTTAGGAACAACCAACAGCATTTATATGTTTCAAACACAATAGCGGAAGCCTGGTTTGTGCGGATTTTTCCATTGTTTATGTTAGTGAGTTTATTGCAGGGGCGCAGAGTAGGTTTTATTATATTACCGAGAGTTATACAATATACCAGTATTTTAGTGAGTGTAATAAATTCAATTGTTGTTATTATGTAAGGTTATACAATGCAAACTTTACGGTGTAAGTAAAATAATACTACATCACGTAGAAATAATACTATATCACGTAGTTTCATTTAATTGTGAGAAATATTTTTTGTTGAACAATTTTATTCATTCATGGTATTAGTTTACAATTTCTGTAACATTTTATATATGTCTATAATACATTAGCTTACTTAATTAAACCATTTCTATTGCTACATTTATTGTCCGTTTTTAAGAAAATAAAATTCATACATACAATTATAACACATTAAGTGGGCTAATAATTCAGCTTGATATGTATTATTTTGGATATTACATTGATATATCTACTGATCTTGTTTGTGCCATATACTACTAGCACCATCTGGCTAGTTTTTTGTGTTTAACGATTTGTAGCTAAATGGTCATAGTAAACAGATTTGTTTTTTATCACACGAAATTTTGATTAAATTAATAAAAAACAAATCCTTGGACCAGATATTTGACATTAGAAACATTACGGAATAGTTATTTTTATATATTTAATAGTTTACAAAACTAAACGAAACTAAAATAGGCACCTACAGATATTTTTATATATTTTAATAGTTTACAAAACCAAATGAAACTGAAATAGGCACCTATAGATATTTTTATATATTTTAATAGTTTACAAAACCAAATGAAACTGAAATAGGCATCTATAAATATTTTTATATATCTTAATAGTTTACAAAACTAAATGAAACTGAAATAGGCACCTATAGATATTTTTATATATTTTAATAGCTTACAAAACCAAATGAAACTGAAATAGACACCTACATATTGAATAATTTTAAAGAAAATTTTACTAGACATATAGATGTATTGAATCATTTTAAGGAAAGTTTTAATTTCTGGTAATATTTTTTTAAGATATCTACTACTCGTGTACTTTTCAAATGCAAAGTTTCAGGTTGTCAATAAATGTTTCAAACATTAAAAAAGAGTAAGAAAACCTGCTTCTTATTAAAAACTTATTGACAATCACAGTCTTCAGTCTGTACCGAGAAAATCAAATAATGACAGGATAGAACAAATCGTAAAAATACCACTTAAATGTACCCATTTTCCTGTACAAAGATACTAATATTTCCATATGGGGCAATGGCTATGTGCATTATATTGATGTGTTTCAGAAGTGGTTAATAAAGCTTTTTAATAAAAATTGTAAAATAATAACTTTTATTTTTTTTTAATCTTTACATATAAACTGTGCACATGTATAGCAAACTTTTGTTAGAAAGAGAAAACACCTTTATTTTAGTAGCAGTTACAAATGAGATCGTGGATCCCTTTTTTATAAGGTGATGCATTTCTCATACAAACTATCAATTAAACAAGAACAAATGTGGATGAAACTAAAGTATTGTTTTATTCTTCCGAAGACCGATAGTCAGTTGCATGTTTAGTCACTACTTTATAAGTTATAAGTTACGACATGCTCATTTAGTTTTGTAATATAAGACACTGACGTCCACAAAGGGTACACAATAGGGTTTCCAATCTTACAGCCCATTTGCGTTCTCCACATTTAAGGAATCAATGTTTTTGATCATGCGGGATCCCAGTATTTGTTTAAATATATAGTACTTGTATTTGATATGACAGTGAAAATAAAAATCTGTGTAAAATTACAGAACTTTTATTAGTTGCATTTTATCAGTATAAAAAGACCCATTCTGAAACTAATTGCATGTTATAAGCGTAAAAAAACCCTTTCAGTAATCAATTATCTAAAATTAAGTTAAGTTATCTTTTGCTGAAATGATTTCAAGAGAAACACAGTATGTCTATTGTGTCATCTGTCAAATGGCTATAAAGATTGTAGGCCAAATAGCCTTCAGCAAAGAAACCCTTCAGCCCTTCAATGCTCTTGGGCAATACGAATTTAAAAGCATCGAATACACATTTTAAATATTGCCCATGCAAACCCCATTCATAAGGAGTTAATATTTTTTTATATTCAAGTTAACCAAAACGACACTAAATGGTGACGGGCAGCTTACATTTTTAAGCAAATTATAGAGTAAGGCCTAGTTTACGGCTGTTTGTTAGCAGCTTGACGCTAACAAACAGAAGTCTAATTTCAACCTTTTCTTCTGTATTTGTAATCATAAAGGCTATAAATTAAATGACAAATAAATAATACACTTATTCAATGGCCCTTACTACAATTCCGTCCATCATGAGTTCGAAGGAGAACACTCATTTACCAAACTCAGAAAATACCTACCCATTTGGTAGTAAGACATTTTTGACTCCGGATGAGACCCACTTCCAAAAGCTTTATTATAGCTCTCATTGAACTTTTTGGTAAATTTAATATGACCAAGCAAACACTAAATAATATTAGAAACAATTAAGCTATCTACCATATGTTTTTCTTCATTGGTTTGTGTCATTGGAAAGAAAACACAATACGTAATCAAATAATTGTGGGATTAACCAATGAAATGTTTAAAAGTGATAATTTTTCTTCTTTTTACAATGTCACATAGCATAATCATCAATCTATAATAGTTATAAAGTATATCATTAGAATTTCACAAATTTCCATATGTGAACAAGTTTGAGTAAGTATGACTAAATGCTGAATGCTATTTAAGCGTGCAGGGTGGAAACAAATTCACTTTAGTACCAAATTTAAATTTTGCTATCTTTATGGCATTAAATAACTTATGGAAGAAAGGATAAAAAGACGCCAAAGTAATAAAAATATGAAAATGTCAAATAGGATATTATACCTTCATAATGTTCACAGATGATATTATAAATTACATATTTCAAGCAGATGGAGATATTATTAGGATACGTCATTAAAGTATTTTTTTTTAATTTTAAATGACAAAACTTACAAAATATTCATCTATATAATTCACTTTACAATTTATTTTTATCTCAATATCACTTTACCATATGAAATTTTAATATTATCCAAAAAAATAATTTTACTATTTTATGTGACGTCTATTTACTACACATAATTTTAAATGCACGTTTATATGTTATTATCTAATTTTATGGTTAAAATTATTGTTATAATTGATAATGTTAGAATAAATTACCTCCAAATCTCCAGCAGCACTTTTAGCTTGTGAAATGATGCAACCTGTCCTTTCAACCTAGAATTGAATCGATAAACATGTATCTTAATAATTTTTCATGATAATGCATGTAAATTCAGTCAGTGTCATCAGATAACATAAGTTTGTTACATAAAACTGTTATGTTTATATACACTTTTGTTAATCTGCATAACGTTTCAGAATTGTGTTACTATTTAATTCAATTTTGGATTCTGGCATATTTTTATTAAATAATTGATTGATTAACCTTATTATTTGCCTACTTTAATATAAAGAATCTTCTATAAATATTGTTACTTGTAAAGTTATAATGGAAAATGGAAATGGTTATAATGGAAAAAACAATGTCTCTGTCAAAAAAAATAATGTCCAATTTTTACTTACACTCTCAGCTACGAGACATTTGCAAGTCTTGGAGTTCCATTCAGGCCTTTGTACATCCACCTTGGGAAGAAAGGAGTTGATGACAAATCATAGCTTTCCCATTTTACTGGTATTCCGACAGATATTCTGATATTTACTCTACTGAGTAGATTTAAAAAATTATGCTAGATTTGTTATTATTTTATGCTAGATTTGTTATTATCTTTTTCTGTTGACAATTTATTATATTAAATTGAAGAAATTTTAACCAAATATCCTTCGAACGGATTACTACAGTCGAAGAGAATTTAATAGAGCTTGATTTTAATTGCTCCGAGTATTTATACTCATGGTAAATGAGTTACACTCAATTTTTTTCCAGTCACCTATATTTTATATATGAAATATATGAGATAAATAGGTAAAAGAGTACCAGAATTAAGCTTTATAGGTATGTTTGTAAAACCAGAATATTTCTCGTGCATTTTTGCCTTATATCAAGATTTATAACATTCAATAATTTAATATGTCCAAACCTATTTGATACTTTATTCCTCCTAGAAACGCTAGAAAGAGAAAAATAGAGAACTATTCTATATGGTGCTGGGCTTGTTATTGGTCTCCTCTTTTGATGTGAAAACGTCTATTCACTCGTTAAGTATAGTGATAGCCAGTCAACTTTCTTGTGTTACAAAATACTATCATATTTGAGTTGCTAATAACTAAGAGACTAATAATGCATTAACAATGGTTGAGCCCACAATAGATAGAAGATATCTGTGTGTGTTTGTCATGCTGTATTTGTTTTACGTGTAGCGTCATCGCACTAGTATTTGGGTAGCATTATGAAGAATTTGCGGGGCATTACTAGGACCCAAAGTAGGACAATAAAAATATTCACCAAAAAAAAGCACAAATGAGACGAAAGTTCGCATTAAAAGAAATCCAAGAAAACTAAAATCTCCAGGGCCGAGAAAATACAAGAGCTACGATAACTTCAAAATAAAATGAAAAAACTTATTCACAATTACATGAAACTACGTGATGTAGTATTATTTCTACTTTCTTTGATTTCTTTAACCATGACCTAGATTTTGTTGTATTACAATATCTTCAGGTGGGATATTAGCAAAGATTAACTCTTAGGAACATCCAACAGCATTTATATGTTGCAAACACAATAGTGGAAGCCGGGTTTGTGCGGGTTTTTCCACTGGTTATGTTAGTGAGTTTATTACAGGGGTGCGGTGTAGGTTTTATTATATTTCCGAGAGTTATTCGATATACCAGTATTTTAGTGAGGGTAATAAATTCAATTGTTGTTATTATGTGATGTTGTACAATGTAAATGTTCCGGTGTATGTAGTAAAATTAAATGGAAGTTATTATCGGTAATATATTTATACAAAAGTAAGGGTATTTGAAAGTAAGGACAAGGACACACACCGCGTTCCTGGAATAAACTCACTAACATAAGCAGTGGAAAAACCCGCACAAACCCGGCTCCCGCTATTGTGTTTGAAACATATAAATGCTGTTGGATGTTCTTAAGAGTTAATCTTTGCTAATATCCCACCTGAAGATGTTGTAATACAACGAAACCTAGGTCGTGGTAAAGAAATTATAGAAAGTAGAAATAATACTACATCACGTAGTTTCATGTAATTGTGAATAATGAATTTCTACAAAATTAACGCCAATATATTCCATACAGCATCCATTTCATGGTTGCTACTTTGTAAAATAACTACACCATTGACCAGGTCAGGGTCTTATGAGGTTCAGAGTCTGATGATGATTTCTGGAGATGAAGAATAGAACTATTTAATGGATGGTAGTAAATCAGTGGCGATTCAAATATTTGTTACTGACAATTGTCACTTTGCAAAATAACTTCATCATCGACCAGATCAGGGTCTGATGATGAAGTTTGGAGACAAACAATAGAACTCCGTAGCGGATGGTAGTAAATCAACCATGATTCAAGATATTTGCTGCTGGTATTTGTTACTTTGCAAAATAACTACACTATTGACCAAGTCAGGGCCTGATGATGAGTTCTGGAGATGAACAATGTAACACTTTAAAGGATGGTAGTAAATCAACTGTAATTTATAATAATCGGTACTGGTAGTTGTTACTTTGCAAAATAACACACCACCGACCAGGTCAGGGTCGGATGATGAGTTTTGAAGATGAATAATGTAACTTCTTAACATAGGATAGAAAATCAACCGTGATTCATGATATTTGCTACTAGTAATTATAACTTTGCAAAATAACTACACAATCGATTAGGTCAGGGTCTGATGATGAGTGCTGGAGATGAACAATGTAATTTCTTAACAGATGGAGTAAATTAACCATGATTCAAGATATCTGCTATTGTTAATTATTACTGTTCAAAACAATTACACCATGGACCAGGTCATAGTCTGATGACGAGTTCTGAAGATGAACAATGTAACTCTTTAACGGATGGTAGTAAACTTAATGTCATTCAAAATATACGCTACTGGTACTTGTTACTTTGCAAAATAACGACAGCATTGACCAGGTCAGGGTCTAATGATAAGTTCCACAGATAAACAATGTAGCTCCTTTATGGATGGTTGCAAATTAAATATGATTCAATATATTTGCTCCTGGCAGTTGTTACTTTGCAAAATAACTACATCATCGACCAGGTCAAGGCCTGATGATGAGTTATGAAGATGAACAATGTAACTCTTTAATGGATGGTAGTAAATCAACTGTGACTCAAGATATTCACTACTTACCTCTTTCTATGACATGTGCAAATTTTTTTTGTTTTAAATGAAAAACTTACAAAATATTCATCTATATAATTCACTTTACAATTTATTTTCATTTGAATATTATTTTGTTAAACATAAATTTTAATATTTCACAAAAAGTATTTTTACTAATTTATTACACACACATACTTTTAAATGCTCATATATATTTTATTATATGGTTAATTGATAATATTATAATAAATTACCTTCAAATATCCAGCAGCACATATAGCTTGTGAAATGATGCAACCTGTGCTTTCAATTTGGAATTGAATCGGTAAACAAGTATCTTAATAATTTTTGATGATGATGGCAATAGTTTACAAGCATATAACCAGTTGTAAATTCAGTCAGTGTCACCAGATAATATATATATATTTCTTATATCAAACTTTTATGTTTACATTTACTCTGAGCAAATTTATTAGAGTACTTAATTATTTTTGGAAAATATGGATTTTTTTTAATTTACTTGCTGTTTTAGAACTAAGCATTTAATTTAGTTTTATATTCTGGAATATTTCTATTAAAAATATGATTAACCTTTCTTTGCCTCCTATAACACAAAGAATCTGCTAGAAATATTATAAGTCAATATGCCTATAATGGAAAAACAATGTCTTTTAAAGAGAATTGGTTTTATAACTTTAAAAAAAAATGATGTGCAATTTTTACTTACACTTTCAGTTGAGAGACATTTGCAAGTGTTGGTGTCCAGTTCAGACCTTTGTAAATTGATATCCACCTTGGGAATAAAGGAGTTGATGACAAATGATAGTTGAAATTATTTTCCCATTTTACTGATATACCGACAGATATTCTGATAGATTTATTCTACTGAGAAATATAATAAAATATTTTGTTCTAAATTTGTTATTATCTTTTTTCTATTGACAATTTATTATGTTAAGCTGGAGAAGTTTTAATCAAACGTTTTCAAACAGATTACTACAGATGAAGTTAATCTAATAGAGTCTGGTAATATTTAATAGACTCTGGGTGTTATTTAATAGACGTTAGGTAATATTTAATAGACTCACTGCAAATGTTAGGTAATATTTAATTTATATGTTAGGTAATATTTAATAGACTCACGGCAAATGAGTTAGACTCAATTTGTTGGAATGGTCTCCTACATTTTGAATATAAAATATACGAGATTAATAATTCAATAATCTAATACTAAATAATTTTAAGAATTCTAAATAGATACTTGTAAACAAAGTTTATGTCAATTTCAATTTAGTAAGAAGTATGTTTTAACTATTGGGAAATTAATATTATAATATGACACTGTGAAAGGTGATGATAATTCTATTCTATTTATGTCGTATTAGTTTTTATAGCAGGCTTGTTTTACTATACCTTTGCTATGTCAATATCTTGCTCTTGCGGTAAAATATAGTATGGAACCGGAGCTGCTACAGTCTGTAAATTCTGAAACGAACAGTTATGAAAATATTTGAAACAGAACTTCCTCTTACAAAATTTATTAGACTATATGGGGAAAGTTTCCATTTGCCTACTAAAAGAGTAAAAAAGTTGTTTTTTATGGAAAAAATTGATGACAATTATACATTTTTCATCTATGCAAAACCCAATAATGCCAAAAAATAGAGTATAGATATAGTTTCTATCCGTACCCGTTTGCATATCTCTATATGGTAATATTTCAATTGTGGTTTTGTGGTGTATAAACAATATTTTTCAATAATGTTATATTATTTTAGATTAAAACGGTATACTTTAGACGTTTATCATTAATAACTTTATTTATATTTTCTTATTCAATCTTATGAAATTAATTAAAAACGTATCAGTCATTTATTTTAATATCATTATTATGTTGTAGGCTTATTATGTAAATTAAACTGCTGTTAAATGTAAAACTTTTATTTCATCAAAATGACAGCCTCCAAACACATTATCGATATTTGAGCAGCTTAGCCATAGCTTTTATCTTTGTATGGAATTATGGCATAAAAGTGGTTTTGGGCACTAATGAACAATGAACAATGGATCTCTACTACTTATTGTATTCAATCTACGACGACGAATCTACTACGACGAGTATACGTCACCGTACAGAGGAAAATATGTGATACGCAGATCATATAGTGGTGCACGGGGGTACAAATTTCTGTCCTTATATCTCCATTCCATCCTCCAGAGCATTATTGAAATGCACAAAATTTTTGAATTCACAAAAGCTTCTCGAGTTCTGTAATAAAATCACCAAAATCTTGTGTTGAGGTGTTTATAGCAATGAATAGAAAGAAGAAGTGTTTGTTCCAGAATTCATGTTGGTTGAATTTTCATTAAATGTGTGTAATCCACACTTGCGAAATTTGTTTATCCCAGTCTTTTCTTTTTAAGCGATGGGTTTTGTTTTACATCCAACAATAATAAACATTTTTGTACTCAAGGTATACTTCAAGCAGTTCACTACCAGGTATACTTCAAGATTTCATTGCAGTTTTTGACAAAAACTGCTATATCTATCCACCCATTATCGTTTCTGCCAATTGACCAGTTCTTTAGGTATTCTAACCAATATGTTGCCAGGTGTTCTTTTCTATGGAAATAATACTAAAATTGGCATCAATTTTCATTTACAAAATCCACCAAGTAATAAAAGACATTTCTTATTCAGTAGTATAAGACACTTTTTATTGTTGTCACTAATCTGCAATACACAGACTTTGTGCCCATTCTTGCTAGAACAATCAGATCTTGTAGGAACAAAAAAGGGAGTTCATTACAAATAAAGATTCTGCATGGATCTTATAAGACCTCTTGGATGTCATTTTCATTGAAATACTGTCACACTTGTTAGAACCAATGTGTAATTTTATTTCGACTCCACTAACATGAGCCATAGTCAATATCTGTCACCCTCATTTTCTGATTGCAGGATTTCTCTTGAGAAAATATTTGTACCAGTAACGACCAGGGAATTCTTCCTTAAATTTATTTGCTCAACCAATTTGTGATACAAGTTTATGTACAAAATATATTAATATGTTCTTAGTTACCGGGAAACTCAGTTAAGCCGTTGTGATTATACGGCAAGTTAATACAAACAGTAAGCGAGAGTACTAATCTTGTAATTCGTAAGTGTAGTATCTTCTGGGAAAAAGCATGAATACAGATACGAGTAATTCCAAACTGTGTTAAAAGAACTTGTGGACCTTTAAAAAGTTTGGCGAGATCTATAAAAAAATTGTAAGAAAACTAAAATTATTTACAAGCGCCATGAGGAGATATTTAAAATGTCATTATCTAAATGATAATGTAATTTAATTATGTATTTAATAATGAAAAATGTAATTATCTAAATGATAATTTATTTCATATTGGACAAGTTGAAATCCTTAATATGATGAAAACAGAGGAGGTTAAAATATTTTTACTGCAGCAGAGAGGGTTCACCTGGTGTTCAAGCTGCCTTGCAAGGGTAGATAAAAAATTAGCTAAAAAAGAATAGGTTTTACAAAGAATAGAGGAGGAACAACAGAAAATATTAAAACACGTGGCATTAATCACTGAATCGTCTTCCTCCCATAATATTTTGTCATCTCAGCCCCAAGAGTTGTGTCATGTATTATTCAGTAGTTCTAAACGAGTTTTTCTCAAATAAATCCACAACAACATGACAAATTTCCATGAAAAGAGATAGTATTACACCAAAGTTAGTTGCAGCTTTAGATAGATGTCAATTGAGCCTAAGAGATTGTTTTCGTTCTTTGGGCTGTAATGGAAACAATGGGTTTCAGTGTTGACGAATTTCCAATAAATAAGTCATCAATACAACATGTTCGAACACAGACTCAAAAGGTGATAGCAGAGGCTATAAAAACTGATTTTCGGTGACAGTCCTCTGGGATAGCAAATTATTACCTGGTGTGGACATCAGAAGTTAAAAGAAAGAACGACTGCCAATTGTTATTACTTATGAATACAAAGACCAACTTCTCGCTGTTCCGAAACTGGACAGTTTACCTGTTTTTTAAAAAGTTTAGAGACAATTAGTACAATATTGATTAAAATATTATCCAAACGTGCACCTGCACTGATTTTGTAAAGATACATTTATATGAGAAGGGAATTGATGAACTCATAAAGTTCTGTAGGGTCGAACTAAAAAAACTTTTGAAAGAGACGATTATCGCAAACTTGTTGAATTGTGTTTAATATTTTGGGGTGGAGTAAAAGAAAATTAATTGAAAATTATGCCTCTTGGTGAATCAGCACCCAGTGAGATGGTTGGTAAAAACTATCTATTCTTTAAAGATATGTTTGTTACAATCTCAGTTTGATTGCAAAACGTGTCTTTGTTCATTGTAGTATCATATGATAAATCCTGACAAACAGAATTTGTCATTAAAAGTGCCAAATCAAGATTTGGCTTAAAAGCTTTGAGAAAATACAAAGAAACTGACAAGTCAATTTCAAAAGGAGCTTTGAACAAGTTCTGTCAACACATGTGTTATTTGTGTGATAAAATTGCCATCTTAGCTCTTTTTGAGTGAGAATACTTTCCAATTTAGAATATGGAAAAACACACAATGTTAGAAAGAGGTATAACCCATCTGAGGAAGAAAGATTAAACTCTTTGTACGGTATGGTTGTATGGTAATAACTTTTCTTAATCTTGTCTTAAACAAATGTTAATCAAATGTTAAACCTATCTTTTAATTTTGGTTTCAGAAAAATCTTTGGACAACTTTGTATCAAAAAAGAGCATAAACTTATTTTTATGCATGAAGGTCAACGACAGCTATTTGGAAGATGGTGTTTCTTTGTGGAAGGAAAATACAGCTTATTCTGGAAGCCCAGAGAAAAGTGTCTTCCTTGAAGGCTGTAAATGATAGTGCAGAAAGGGCAAAGATGCAAGATTTTCACAGATTGATCACCGCAAAGGATGAGCAGAAACAATTCTGATTGCAAAAAAACGACTTTAAAAATAGTATATATTGATTTTAATAAAAATATTAATAATTCTATGACACTTAATGTTTATTTGCTTATTTAATTAACTCATTGGTAAAATTCCCTAACTTAAAAAATGTTTTCACGTAAACTTCTAAGCAAAATTTTGAAAGGAGTTGACACGGGTTCCCCTCATTATAAAAACATGAGGTCTCACATTTGGCTATGTTTTAGTAACACAAAAAGACTTAGGAGGTGTGCGTTTTGAATTTGAAAAAAAAAATTTTTTATTTGCATAAGGGACACCTAATAGGTATATTATTAACCAATAATTTGTGGGCATTTCATAAAAAGTAACTATTATAGATTAGAAGAATAAAAAAAAATGTATCCCACAATTCTGTTACAATAATCAATGGTGTTTTCTGGATTTATTGATATCAAGTGTTTAAATCATATTCAACCTCATTTAAAAGAATTATCCAAAAAATATTTGTATCTTTTATCTCTAACTGTGTCAAAGTCTCGCAATAAGGTTCATATCTAGCAGGTTTATATATATATATATATATATATATATATATATATATATATATATACACATAAATATATATATATATATATATATATATATATATATATATATATATATATATATTATGGGAATTATAAACTAAAAAAACTTTCTTGAAATGCTTATTCTCATGACAATATAAACATAATGAACCGTAGTGCGGCTTTGACTGATGTGATCAGCAGCTCGTAACAGCACTTTTGTCAGTATTTATATTTGAAATTGTTATTTTTGGTGGTATTTTATGTATAATTAAGGTAGTATTACACAAAATTGTGAACTTATTTATTTATGACTAAATTAAAACACTCCCACATTAACATATTATCACAGAATACTGCACATTTAACTTAATAAAAGATTCTAATACGACTTTATTAAATATATAATTGTTCCTTACTTCCTTTGCTGTAATATTATCTTCAATCAATGTTGTTATTTGTGTCAATTATTTAACAATTATTAAGGTCTTAAAATGCTCTTAAGTAAAAATGTAGTCTTTTGGTACAATTTAAAAAATCTGTTTTATAAGGTTAAAAAAAATTTGCAGAATAATGTTCAAACTTATACCCTCATGTTTAAACTTGTTTAAACTCTCAATGTCTCAATGTTTAAACTTATACTATCAATCTGAAGAGATTTACAAGAATCAAAGTCAAATTGAACCCGTTATACGTCCGGATCCACATTTGGAGGAAAGAAATTAATAATAGTTATAGTCATTATTTATATACTTAAAATCAATACATTAATCATTTCTTTATGTTTATATGAAGCATTTTAACTACTAAGAAATAAGTGATCCAACATATGCACCCTATTTTATCAAGCAGATGTAAAAAATAAAATATAAAAATTTTCATCCTTATATAGGAAAACATGAAAGAAGTCACTTCGTGGAAAAAACTTCACGCACTCTTTTTTTTAATTTGATTTGCAGATAACCAATTTCGCAATAGGTGAATCAGCTGTAGGCGGGCATTAGATTACTGTAATTTTTTTGGCAGTTGCTTAGACAGTAAGTTAATTTGTTGTTTCACGATGATACATACGTTACTTTAATATTCTTAAATTTATGATAATAATAATAATAAAATATATAATAACAACTTTAATAAAAAAGTTTGAAAGTTCATGGTCTTTGCTTATATGGAAAACCTATACAATATACAGACAGAGTCTAGCACCATGATATCCCATTTTATACCATTTACACCATACACCATATGTCATATACATACCATACAAGGCTCCTGAAAATTTCAAATGGGTACAAATATATTTAATTTTTTATATTTATTAATGAATTTTTTAATTTGCTAGTGTGAAGGATGCTGACGATTTTGTATATTTATGTTAGGTCAATGTAACATCAATGTCAAAGCAGATTTGAGTTAATATATTATTTTACTATACCTTTGCATTGTTGATATCTTCTACTTCGATCGGCAAATTGTAACATTGCAATGGAGCTACACCAGTCTGTAAATTTTCAAATCAGCTGTGATAAAAATGTTTCAAAAATAACCAATTTTTTTTTCAAATTTAATTGATATATAATGTTCGTTTACCACGCCTGTACATAATTTTTTCAAATTCATTCATTTCATTTCTAATATAGAAATGGAAATCTAAATTAGTATTCAAAATTATTTTCTATTAGAAAACTGATTTACTAAGAAGTTGGATATTCATAATATAGATTTTAGTAAAACTTAAATCTAGTAAGTAGTAGTAGCAATCAGTTGATATCACATTAGAGAGAGACTGCAGTCTCTCTGTAATGTGACAAAAATACAGCATTGACTTCTTGCATCAAACTGTAAGCACTCTTAAGTTATTTTATGCACACAAAATCCTATCTACATCACCTTGCCTGTATTCAATATGCTAATAATTATGTCATGGTTTTTCTTATGGTTACTTCATGCTATATGTGATATGGGTCGTAGAGGTGGTGAATTTATATTTTTAGAAACATTTCATAAGAAATATTTATTTATTTTTAATTAAATTACACATACTTTCTGTATTGTCTCCTACAAACTAGGATAGAGAAGAAAAGAAAATTACATAATTACTACATAAAATCTCTACAATTAGCAAGTAAAAAACAATAGCTATGTGAAGTGTTGCATTTATAATCAATTAATAAACCATATATTTCACTACCTTCCACTTATGAATAATCTAACACTAAATACAAAGCAAGTATTTCTTCCTTATTTCTTAACGAAATATTCTTATTTGAATATTTAATTATTAGTTTTTACACTTGTAATGATAGATGTAATGAAAAATTGTAATGACGCAACACTCTTATTTCTGATATATTTTCATAATCCCAAGTTCTTGTTTTCTTTATTAAACTTTTTTTCCAATTAAGCCTCATAGAGATTTCTCAAAGAATAAGTCTAGTTCAAATCCTTATTATATAAGCGTCACCTAGCACCACTTGATCTGAAATTCATTTTGTGCTGTTACGACTACGAATTTATATAAATTATATAGAGCTAATATATTAATGATATTTTCAACAGATGCTCATTCTGTGCTTTAATCAAATATAGAACTTTATGGCTCAACCTTATAAGTTGAATGTTTCCTTGACTACATTTATTATCATGTTACCCCAGATTTCAAATTGCATATTTTAACTACCCGGAAAGCTTTTGATCATGTAGACAACAATATCTTACTAAATCATCTTGGCAAGGCAGGGTTCTCCAAACCACCTTCATGATTTTTCTCATCCTATTTTGCAGATAGAAACCAATACGTACGAGTTAGTAACTTTATATCTGAGACTTACTTTACAAGATTGGAAGTGTGCCAGTCTCGAGCCTCTATTTTTCAGTTTTGGTATACGATTTTGGTAGCATGATGAAGACTACACATTGTTTGCTATTGGCAGATAACGTGAAATTTTTACAGTTGCAGCGTGATATCTGTGCCTTCATTGAGTGGAGTGCAGCAAGCGGCTTACGGTTTAACATAAACAAATATTCAAGAGATTCGATTATACAGTCAGCAGGATCCTACTGCATCATTGGGATGAGTTAGTTTATCTGACAGTCAAATTTGATTCGTAATTGACTTTTTGTATACATATGACAGATGTAGAAAAAAATTTGTTTCGGAAACTTAAATCCATGTTGCATAATTTGAATCCATGTCATCAATTCTCCTGCTGTACATTTCATTAGTGAAGAGCCAATTTGAATCTGGCTCCATTATTTGGAGGCCACACAAAGCCAACTACAGTTTGATGATAGAATGTGTGCAAAAGACATTCCTCAGATATCTGTACATGAGATAATTTTCCTTTCTCTTTTCTACTGATTTCCACTTGGATATGCCATGTTTCTATTCCTTGCGCTCAACAGAGACGTTGTGCTTATAAAATTTATTTTCCAGATAGTAAAAAGAAAACTTTGATTCTCTGTATTATTGAATAAATTTTCTTAATAGATGATAATTTCCTGCGCTCAGGCAGTTATCACCTTTTTGCTATACCACCCTCTAGAACCGAATTATATCAGAACTCTCCAGTTACCCATGGTATTCAATTGCTCAACCTGATAGCAGTCGTACCAGAGGGTTATTTGTTTATGATGAGTGAAAGCAAAATTTGTTGAAATGTGTCAACGTTATCTTTTTTAATTCTTGTATACTTTTATATTTATGTATAAACTAAAAGTTTAAACTTTGTTAAACGATTTATTTGTTACCATTACGAATAGGTCATCTGTAATGTATAGATAAATGTGTGTTTGTGTAAATCAATAAGAAAACTATTACAATCTCTAATCATTAAGCATATATATCATAAAACTTTTTCACAGAATCTTGTGACATGAAAATGACAGAGAATGACAAAGAGTGATCCATAATAATTTGTTACACATATCCACAAAATTTTAGTTGGTATCATTGTCATATACAATTCATTCAAACCTTATTTATGCTGTAGTTGTAATAGTTTAGTTTGTATAACTCAATTTTGTAAAAAAACAGGTAATAACAAACAATCTATATATAATCTGTAATAAAACATGTAATAAAAGACAATCTTTAATAAAATATAATAACGATAATATAATAAAAGACAATCAGTAATAATAAGCATACTTATACTCCTTTCACTTGAATTGTTATTGCACATTTTAAAAAAATATTATACACCTTAGTCTATCTGGACACTATAAGCTGTAACAAAAATGAAGAAAAACAAGTATAAGCATTTACTTACAAATATTTGAATAATTCCGAACTGTAAGTGAATCAAAATTAGGTAAAGCATTTACTAATTAGTTAATTTACTAATTATTAAGCAGTTAACCTAATTTTTGTATAACTAATACCCTTGAAAGTTTTAAAAATACTTATACATTAGTAATTACTCAAGTGGGTGTGAATAAATGAAGAATACTTTTTAAGTTTCATCAGTATTTCCTAAAGTATCGAATGGTAGCTCAACACCTGTCTGATCATCTTGTCCTTTAATTTCTTTTGCAATTCCAAGTTAAATTGCTCAAGGTATTTCTTGAAATTGAGGATAAGTCAAGTAAGTCTAGAAAATGTTTTTCTCAATTCAGCAACTTTATTGGTTTATTGCCAGTTTTTTCTTGTTGGACTGTCTCTTTATTTCCGGTGTTCATGTCATTTAATAAATTTTTAAGTTTTCCAATGTATTTTTCCTATAATACACAGCATAAATGTTTTTCCATGCGCTATCTTTTGCACTCTTGGATTCTCTTTCTCTTTGTTTTCATAATTCATTTTTTTATATATACGAAATTGATAAATAGAAAACATTATACATTTAAAAGAATAATTAACTCATCTAAAATTGCACATGAAAAAAATCAATAGAATGTGATCAGAACAAACAGTCACTTGCTTGTTAGTATCTTTAATAAACCATCAAGTAAAGGGACAAGAATGAAATAGACAAACATTGCAGTAACCAAACTGCAACGTGTTCAAACGTGTTTGTTATGATCTATAATTGTACTTTAAGTATTTACTTATAAATGAGCATAGTTACAACTATGTACTTACAAGAGAGCTCCAGTAAAAATTTATGGACCTAAATGTTAGCATTAATAAACGGTTATACACTCCGTTATATGTATTTATTTACCTTATGACACATTTACTGTGTTACTAAACTATTTTACATATGTTTTTAGAAAAGTATTATTATATTTAGTTTAACAATTCAAAGTTAATAAAAATAGAGAAGTAGCCATGGTGCACATTTGTTTTTATAAAATTTTAGCCCTGTATATGTTTTTTGTGACATCGCAAAATTCAATTTTTGTGTATTCAAATTGTTAGGCTCATATAACATTCATAGTTGCAGTGGCAGAAAAAGAGCACTTCATACATGGCATAGGATACGAGATAGCTTTGTTTCTTTCTTAGGAGAGGTGTACAGTATTTTCTTATCCCCGCCACACACATATAATAAAAATAAATTGGTTTATTGGTTGATTCGGAAATTTTAATAAAAATTTTGTATAATGTAATTTACTTTGAAAATTACTGTAATAAATAATTACCTTCAATTCTTCTGCAACATTTTTAGCTTGGGATATGATGCAAGTGGTTCTTTCAACCTACAATAAAAAAATAAAATGTGTCTGCAAAACCTTTTTTATTTTATCTCAGAATTACAGAAATATGTGTGTTATAATAATCAATTATTCAAAGATATCAATAGGTTACACATAAATGATCTGAAATAAAAAAGTAATGCCTACATAAACTACTACTATATACTACTACTAATAAAGGCATTTTTAATTATACCATTACATTATGAATGTTTCTAAAACTTCCATTGCCTGTAATATACTTTTCTATTCTGATATAATTTTGCAACCATGCACTTCACAACGAGTACATGGCTAGCAGAAACCGTATATTGTACATGATTACAGGATAGAATTTTCAATGTCACTTTAATACTAAAAACTACTATATTTATAATCATAAATATTGTACACACACAGACACACACATATATATATATATATATATATATATATATAAATATATGTATATATATATATATATATATATATATATATATATATATATATATATACTCTTGCAAAAAAACGGCCGCTTATAGGAATAACCATATCAGAGTTGTTTTATTATTATTTGATGCATTTTATATGGCGATATGATGAGAATATTGTTATTTATTATTGAGATATTGTTTTTACCTACTTCAGTCATTGAAAATACCAATAAATAAAAAAAACGATGCAAAGTCCACAGACGAGCGTTTTCATACTGGTACATTAAAAATGGCTAAGTTTATTTTTGAAAATTTTTTATTAATGTAACTCAGGTGTCTGTATATCTATCACAGCCGTTTTGCTCAGAAACCACTTGATGGAGAAACTTAAAATTTGGCACCTTAATAAAATATATTAATGCGCACAGATTTCAATAGACAATACATAAAAATGTTCATATGGAAATTTTACAGGATAAATTAATTACTCGAAAACTGTTCTGAAAAAAGTGCAGAATATTATTTGAACAGGCTTAAAAGAGTTTTTACATAATCTTCCTCTGAATCATTTCTGAAAGTACTCAACCTAATATTATTAAAAATATAGTGTTTTTACAAGTTCACGCAAAAGTTGTAGGAACCTTATAGTAACTAACTATCCTAGATCTTATTATAATTTTTATAATATGTTCATCATGTTTTCACGCCTCTGAAAAATATAGTGGACAATAATATTAACATTATGAAAATTTAATATTTGTATATAGTTTAATAGAAATACTATATACCCTTAAATATTTTTAAATGCCTAAATAAGTATCTTCATATTGCGAATTCTACTTGTACTCGACAGATTTTTGTTATATTTATATTTGTTATCTTGTATCACAGAAAGAAATGCCAATATCATTTATGAAGTTTTACTAAATTAGCTGTTTGAATTGTTTTCGATTTTCTTTAATTTATTTATCAATACAGCTGGCAACATATTTTTTACTGCGCATCTTGATGTAAAAATTATGATTCCATTAATTTAATTATGGGGTTTCATATGGCATCAACAATATAAATTTTTGGGATTGAGAGTGTTAAAATACAGTTAAAGCTGTCTTTGTTTTATTTCAGCAACACCTGTTTATATGATTAAAAATATGTATACAATAAAAATCGTCTCATTAATTGCCTAATTATTAAAATCTGACGTTATTTGACAAAATAATATTTTTTTACAAAAACTATTCACTATAAACATGTGGTTTTAATTTTGAATACATAGGTAAATGAAATATGTTTTCTTGAAATATACGGAAATAATTGTAAAACACAACATTTGTGTTATTTGTATATTTATTTTAGACAAAGTTATTTTAAAAGCTTTTTTCTTTAAATAATAAGTTAAAATTATTTTTCTTGACGTTAAAAAATTATGCTTTATAAACAATGTATTTATTAGTTATATGTATTATTTATTTATTAGTTATATCAATATATTTATTAGTTATATCAAAATTTTAATAATGTATCATAATTAAAATTTTGATATAACTAATAAATGATTATCACCTAAAAATATTTTTACTTCTTTTGTTATTTATTAATAGTTTGTTCATAAACAAGTTACTTTTAAATACAGTTTGATAACTTACACTTTCAGTCGGAACGCATTTACAAGCCTTCAAGTTCTGATTAGTCTCTTGTGCTACTGCATCAGCCTTCAAACAGAAGAAGAATGATATTTGCTTTTACATCACTTTTAAATATGTAACCTAGCAGGATAGATTTATGAAAAGTACTTCTGAAGCAGAGAGGTCAAAGCTATTGCTAAATTATTTATTTTAGCTAGAAAAGTCACTGAACAAAATTACAGTTAAAGATAGACTTAAACTCAAAATCACAATATTTTTTTAATCCAATTTCTTCAGTAGTTTTCACAAATATTGTTTATCTCTAGATCTATTACTAAAAAAATCAGAACTTTAGGATCTTTCCAAATTGATAAAAACATTTTTTTGTAAATGATAGTGCTCCTAAAGGTTAATTTTCTTACAATCATTATTTCGTAATAAAAAATGTATCTTTTCCTCTGATCTATATGTATTATTAGAAAGAGTACTTACCTGCTATGATATAATGCAAAGAACTTTTTACTGTATTTTAAATTATGTAATTCAATATATATTGGTATAATTCTAAACTTGATGTTATTTACTTTAGTTTCTCGTTTTATCACCTCGTCAAACTTTCTAATGCAATAGTTCGAGATATTTCTACACTTCCACGTGAAACATATATACAAGAGCCTCGATGGTTATTTTTTAATTTTTTTCATTTTGTTCCACCGCCGGAAAATTAATGAAACTTGTAATAGGAATAGATACATTTTTAAAGACAAAAAAATTAAAATAAGAGAAATTAAATTCCACAAAAAAATTTTATTTACTTAAAATGACTTTCTTATTTCTTTAGTAATATGTAGAAAGACTAAAAATATTTCTTCAAAATATCAAAAATATTTGATCTATAATCTATCAAAAATATTTCGTCTATAATGCTATAATTTTGAGATTAAGCGCAATTTCGTGAAAAAGCTCCACATTAGTAAAAACTCATTTATGCAAACGAAACATGGACCTTAAATGTAGAAATAGCGATCACTGGACACATTTTATCGAAAGGTCTTCAGAGCTACCTTGGCCCAGTGCAAGAGGAGGGTAGATGGAGAAGCAGATGTAATTTTGTATAAACTTTACGGACAACTACAAATTACTCAAGCAATCCATAGTAACAGATTTTTAAAAAAAATTCAGTTTTAAATATTTTAAAAGAGATCTTACTGATTTAAATTTTGCTATGATCAGGAAATTACTTCTTTGATTATAATAATTTCTAATCACTGTGAGGGTCAGTCCAAGATAGCAAGGAAATGTGCTCTCTTATAATTAAATGTTTATTAAGAGTATATACATCAAATATCAACCCTGGCAGGATTAGTTTGTCAAAAATCACACTCTAAACTAGTAAATTTAGAAGAATTGTTCAATAATGGAGCAAATCGATCATCATACAGTAATAATTTTTTTTTCCAAACACAGGAAAATCTCCAATCTATTTTTAATACCATTTAAGAGTAATTTTAAAGCCTTAAGTTCCTCATAACTACCTTTATAGGGCATCTTGGAGCATCTAATATTGCCATTGAATAAGGGTGCTTGATGAGTTATCGTTGGAACATTACAAATTGTGTGAAATGGCACCAGTTTACAATATGCCTAGACGCATCATGGTATGCTGTATTATACGATCGGCTTGGGATAGTTTCTTTGGACAAGTTTCCTTGGAATAATTATAATTTTCATAACTAAATTTTACGTTCTAAATCTAATATTATAAATCTTTCCCAACACTCACACTTTCAGTTGCCATGCATTTGCAAGTTGCGAAAGTTGGCACCGGGCCCAGCTTTACAGGTCCCAAATCCTCCTTCGAAATAAAGAAATTTAATTGTTATAAAATTACAAATTATTTAAAATTATTTTCCATGCAAATTTCTTTTTATTTGTATTCTGAGTTTAAATTATTAGTTTTGCTTTATTAATTAAAGATTTATATTCTTTAATTTATAATCTCCTTGGTTGATTCTTTAATTTATAATCACCTTGTGACATATTGTAAAGTTACAGGAAAGAAGTCATATACTGACTCCAATTATAATTACAAAAATGGATTGTAACAAAATTGAATCTGTTTGTAACAAAAATAAGATATACTCTTTGTGATAATGCAATTAGTTACATTGTTTTTACTTGAAGGAGATATTACACTCATTTTTAATACTTTTCAACAGTTGTTTTTGGATCAACCTGTAAACGATCATACTTAATGTTAAATATTCACCTTTGTCTTTATGAAGATCTTTACACGTTTCTATCTAGTGTTAATAATTTTAAGTCAATATGGTGTCAATAAATCTTAAATTTTGTTACATTTTATACGAACCTCCTTGAGTAACTTCATGTTTATGTATGATGTAACCATATTAACAATGATTTTTTTGTAACATGTTTTATTTTGACGTGACAATGTCTCACTACACAGGCTAGCATGTTCAAAAATTTTGTATTATGAAAATTGCTCTATCTATCAACGGCTGTCAATCAAAAACTGTAAGTGATATATGTGACATATCATTACGTAGTTTAAGACATTGAATATATTTGGCGTTAATTTTGTAGAAATTCATTATTCACAATTAAATGAAACTATGTGATGTCGTATTATTTTTATTTTCTTTAAGTTTTTTACCACAACCTAGGTTTTGTTGTATTACATCAAGATTCAAGATCTTTGCTAATAGCCCACCTGAAGATGTTGTAATACAACAAAACCTAGATTGCGGTAAAAAATTTAAAGAAAGTAGAAATAATACTACATTACATACTTTAAGACCTGGGTTAAATGCTACAACTATAAAAAACAATGCCAAAAACAATGACATGCTAAGAATACTCTGTCAGTGAATTAGTAAGTAGCAAGTAACCAACAACAAATTTACAGGATATAAAAACATACTCGTCAATTTATTTTGTTATATTATTTCATAAATATGTTTTGAATGTACTTTGGTACAAAAGAATACAAGCTATCTTTAATTCAGGAACTTTTGCAACGGTTTTATTTAAGGAAATCCTAAATATACTTTTAAACACTAGTTTGAAAACACAACATGTATTTATAATAAGTTCTTCTTTGATGTTTTCAAGTTTCAAACAATTTCAAGTTTCCAAATTTTGATTACAAAACATTGTTATTTTATTCTTTGAAAGAATTGAAAGAGTAAAAAGATTTTTTTCACATATAGTAACTGATTATTTTTCAGTGACCTTCAATTGTCAAAGTATTATATGTCAGGATCAATGTTTAGCTAATTGGACTTTCTTAAAAGATGTTATTTTCCAAAAATTAGAAGGCAGCTTACGATAGATGATAATGTTTATTTTTGCTCAAAATAGGAAAATTCCAGAATTTTTATGAGTTGTTAAAGCTGCATAAATTATTATTACATGCATCGCAGACCCTTGCATTAAATAAACAGTAAAATTTTAATATGCATGCATTTGTAGTGCTTTTTGAGCATTATATTCTTTGTCATATGTCCAGAAAACTATTAATGTATCTTTCCTTTCTATAATTACTAATAATAAGTTTTATTGAACATTTGATGAGTTATGGCTTTGTCATATATCCAGAAAAATGTTAATGCCCCTTTCCTTTCTATAATTGTTAGTAATAGGCTTTATTGAGCATATGAAGAGATATAGCTTTATCACACATCGAGAGAAATGTTAATGTACCTTTACTTTCTATAGCTAATAATAAGCTTTATTGAGCATTTGAAGAGTTATGGATTTGTCATTCATTCAGAAAAGTGTTAATGTACCTTTCCTTTCTATAATTGCTGTTAATAGGTTTTATTGAGCATATGAAGAGATATAGCTTTGTCATAAATCCAAAAAAATGTTAATGTGTCTACTTTCTATAATTGCTAATGATAGGCTTTCTTGCGCATATGAAGAGATAAAAAGACACATCAAGTATTTTTTGGTATAACATTTTGGGGCTAGGCCAAGAAATGCCTCTCAAATAAAAGAAATAAAAAGATACAATTATCAAGATGAATACGCGTAGCTAGCCTTATAACTCTAGAATTCAGTCACCCCCATTTAAAAAGCTATCATGAAAACATTGGAACATTTCAATACGTTCACTATTTAATTTCAAAATGACATATAGAGTATGTTGCATAAGGCAATTGTAATGCTCAAAACTCTCATTGTATCATTCCACTTGGCGCAGTAGTTGCAATCGTGATAAAAACATCATTAATGGCATCATTGTTTGCAACAGCTTTCAAGCACATGCCAGCCCACATATCGACGTAGATCGTTGCGGTGGTTTATTTGTCAATTTAACTTTGGCACATCAATATATAAACTTAATGTAAGTAAATTTATATCATCTTTGAAGATTAAACATGGTGAGGGAGAGAATCACTTTATGCAGCTCTAAGAAGTACCTATTAGAAGTAAAGGTTACACCAAAATACGCAAAACGTGCAATCATCAAATTTTTCTAGAAACTAGTGGTCAAAATTTAACTGTAATGTACTTTTCTACTCAGTTTGTTGAAAACACTGTTAAATGGGCAAGAGTAAGTCAATTCAGATTGCCACTGCAAAATTTTCCTTTTGCAAGAGGTATATGTTAAACAAGCTGTATTTCAGTAATATATAAAACACAGATATCTATTACACAAAATATAAAATAAATGCTTTTGTGCCTCTACAGATTTGAAAAAGAAACACTTGAAATCACACAAAATTCAAAACTCATTCAGTCAATCTAACATATTAAAATTCTTTGACGACAATCTCTACTCTGTGCGACTGTTTGGCCACAGACTATTATGTGTTTGACATTGACAGTATGAACAGAAACAATGAATCTTTTAGTGTTGAATGTAAACAACAAATCTTTTAAGGTCTTTGTAATATATAATTTAATGTATTTGTAACACATTTTGTTTATAAATTTTAGCTTTCAGCTTTTAGATTTTAGCTTTCAATCCTTCTCCATATAAACTTTAACTATGCCAAAGTCTCACACTCTTTAATGCACGCAATATGCTTAAAGAGGAGTCTAAATTTTCTCTTCACGTATTAATGTTCAGACAATTTAAATATAATATAGTCGACTCCCGATAATTTGAAACTCAAGGAATCAGAGAAAAAGTTCAAATTACCAGTTCAAAATATGTAAAAGGAGTTTAAATAACCAAGTGGGAAGGAGGAAAGAATTCAAATAAACAAGAGTTTGATTAAAATTCATGATTTTTATTTCAAACTTTGGTACAATTATACACAAATATTCATTTTGAAAAAAATTCGTCATTTTCTTTTGAGTGAGCGATTTCCATATTCCATCATTGTCCAATAAATTTTTGATACTGGTAAGAGCTCAGAAGAAATCGTCACTTGTGTCTATTCTGAGGGCATAGGAGTGTAGGTTAGTAAAAGATGTCCTCGCCTCGCTCCATGTGACTGGAATTGGCGGTTGTTCTTCTTTGTTTTCTTCTTCTTCCTCATCCAGAGGGGCCAAAACCAACAATTCAGCATCAGTTAGGGTACCATGGACACTAATGTTGTCGTCAACTTGAACATAATCTTCAAATGTTAACTCTCCATAGTTAAGTAGAAGTCCCAACCATGAGTCAGAATTCGTAATTTTTGACAGCTCTTCGGTTCTTACGTCTTCGGTTTCCTTAAACCTGCACTTTCTGAAGCAGTTATAAGGGTTGACATTTTTCCTGACCTTATCAATCTTTTGCCTGCTGACCTTGTAATTGCAGAACGCACGACGAATTTCATTTTGGCACGAGATAAGAGTTTTGTTGCGGGTCCGTTAAACTTTGAGTATTTGGCTAATGAATCCCTTGTTGACAGAAAGATACGTATCTTAGAGATTTTTGTTGCTCATTGACAGTCCAAGTGGTCTTCCCCTGATTCTGGTCTGGGGGAAACGACCATGTTGTTTTTCCCCGACGTGACCGAGCTAAGTAAAAACTGGCTCATTTCTATTATTAACGGGACATGGCGCATTGCATGTCAGATTCACTCTTTGAGATTGCCTGGCATGCCCCTGGGATTTGAGACACAAAACATGAGTCATACTTTGTTCCACTGTAGTGAGCACTAAGATGTACGTAGAGTTTTGTTAGAGAGCATGCATCTAAATAGTAATGTAGAATCACGTGAAGCCAGAAAAAAGAAAATGTGGTATCTTTAGTCACCGAGACTTGGTTGAGAGTGGACCGACCTTTGAGTCATTTAGAGCATTCCCTAAATGCGTTCTTGATAAAATGGAGATGCTGAATGATTCATTGAGAAGGGACAGACTCTAACCCTGTTGGGTGGGAGTGCTGAGATAATAGATACAGGACACTATTAGAGGACATTCGAAGTTCCCCTCTTTTGTATGAGGTGACATAATATTTGTTTTTCAAAATTATAGACAATGTCGATGGTAAATGCCGAATGGTTTGGCGACATCTTTCTTTTATTTTCCAACCTCCACAGCTTAAATCACACGCTTTTTTCACTTATGGAAAAATACTTGTCTTTCTTGAACTCTTGATACTTAAAAATTAATAACACAAATCAAAAATAAACATAACCACCCACTTCACCAATTGAAAAAAAACTAGACTGCGAACTCACTCATATCGTATTCATGTAAACAAATGACAGGTCTGAAGATGATGTAAAGAAAACGACAAGTTTGGGCATGAAAACCACTTCAAATTATAGAAACCTGACTTCAAACTATTGAATGTCGGTGGGCAAGATACTATTACTTCAACGTCAAATTTCCGAGGGGTCCAAATAACATTGATTTTTTTTAATTTATCGAGTATTTTTCAAGTTACCGGGAAAAACTTCAAATTATTGCGAGATTCAAATAAACAAATGTCAAATTATCAAGAGTTGAATGTATTAAACTTTAGTTTTTTGCACTCTTTCTCCATATAAAATTT
Source organism: Druceiella hillmani (assembly GCA_039881145.1). Taxonomy (NCBI): domain Eukaryota; kingdom Metazoa; phylum Arthropoda; class Insecta; order Lepidoptera; family Hepialidae; genus Druceiella; species Druceiella hillmani. Next base: position 10,566,139 of record JAYKKI010000069.1, read on the forward strand.
AACTATGGCAAATCTCACACTTGTCTGTACATCCTTTAAAAGGGCTATGAAATTTTCCATTCACATAAGTAAGAGTACATTATCATTTAATGATTAATACATAATAAGAAAATACAATACCCCGCACCATTTACTCATAGTTACAAATATGCATTGTTCCTAACTTATTCTACTTGGACTGACAGTTACAATACTGGCAAGCTAGCGGAATGGGTATGATCACGGTTGTGGCTGCAAGCGTTGTGAGCGGCTAGTGGAACATACTCGTAATCAATCAATCAATATATACATAAAAGAAGACTGTATGTACGTAAAGACAGACTTTTCGCCATGACCACCTACTGCCACCCACTCAAGGTTTTCGTGGCAGATGTCCCTTGGTCTCTTGGTGTATGTAAGGGAGTTTGGTCTTGGTGGGTGCAAATGGGTGGGTGTGGGTAGCAAAAATATAATAAAATATTTCTATCCTTTTCAAACACAATACATTCTAGAATGTTGGAGAACAACCTTGAATATTCGAGAATATTCTAGAAAGACCTAAGATAATCTCATATTTCTAAAATGTTCCACGATGGTCTCCTGTGGTGTAGAATGTTGTAATATGTTCTAAAATATTGTTTAATGTTCCAGAATGATTTACAATAATAAATCCCAAATGAAGCAAAGTAAAAATGTTGGAAACGTTCTGAAAAGTTTTAAATTACTCTTAAATGTTGTGAATCACTTGAAATTGAATCTGATTGTTCTAAAATGCTCTGGAATGTTCTAAAAAACTCGAAAAAGTTCTGAAAAGTTCTAAATTACTCTTAAATGTTGTGAATCACTCGAATCTGATTATTCCAAAATGGTCTGGAATGTTCTAAAAAATACGAAAACATTCTGAAAAGTTCTAATTTACACTTAAATGTTGTAAATCACTTAAAGTTGAATCTGATCGTTTTAAAATGCACTAGAATGTTCTAAAAAATTTGAAAACATTCTGGAAAATTCTAAAATATTTTCAAATGTCATAAGTTATTTGGAAATAGTTTGAATCTTAATCAGAATATTTTGGAATCAGAAATTATTGTGAAACCAGAAATTTCGATCGTCGAAGATATATAAGTTCAGCTTAGCGTGTTTTCTCAGCAGCGGTCAAGAGAAGATCGACGAAAAATCTTTCTAGAAGTCAAGAGTGGAGAATCACTTGAATTCTATCGGTGAATTCAAGTGATTCTCAACAGTTTTGCATCGAATACGTCCGAATATTCTGGAATCAGTAATTATTCTGGAAACAGACATTTCTATCATCAATGGAATATAATTTTGAGCTCAGCGTGTTTCCGTCACAATGTTTTCTCAGCAGCGGTCAAGAGAAGATCAACGAGAAATCTTTCTAAAAGTCAAGAGTGAATGTTCTTTTTTTTTTAAATAATATTTTATATAAGTAAGATGCCTAAATGTAAGAATGTGTTCACAAAATTTCGTGTAGATTTACAAAGAACACAAGTAGCACTTTAAAAATGAAACACAAGAACAAATTACAAAACAACTTACGAGAATTCGAGAAGGAGTGCAACGATTAAGAGAAAATCAAAGTGAAGAACAAAGCGCAAACATTAACGAAGAAATGTGAATTAGAGTATGATCAATTAGAAATCGTCAATCAACATCAAATAGTAAATGAACGAAATAAACAAAGCAGGTCTCTACGCCAGTTACTACAATTTAGAATTACAAGTGTTCAATTATGATCCTATGAAAAAATACGATGAACATCCGAATATCATTGTTGGAAAAATGAGCGAAGTATGCAAATATTGCATGTTTGAATATAAAAGTCGAAATATGTTGTTTGAGTGGTAAAGTCAAATTATCAGTATTACAAGTATCACCACAGAACTATTTGCTTATATGGTCGGAACGACACTGGAATGAAAACATTTTCTACACAATATATGTCGATACAATTCTTGCTTTCAAATGATTTCATTCAGGGCTTCATCAACACGCAACAAAGAAAATTTCAGTCCAGTTTTTAAGGTTCAAGGGCAAATTTATCACCGAAAAGGCTCACTAAAGCGTTACCAAATGAAGAACCGAAATTCCTTCAAGTATACTTTGTTGGTAATGAAGAAATTGAAACAGATCAGCGTTGCACTTATAATCAGGGGCTACAACGAGAAATTGTTTAAGAGTTATAACGTTGACTCCATAATATTAATCAATGTATTCAAGACTTCTTTAGAACGAATGGTTGCAGACAATTATAAGGTCATCATTCGGGCTGATAAAAGACCAATCAGTGAGTATGAGCGAAGGTTTAATGCACCTCAAGTGCATGAAGTTGCAGTAGTAATTGTCGATATGAATACAGTCATCGTGATATCATTATACAACATTGAAGCAATCAACTGCAACGCATTTTTGAAACACATTGCAGTTACGATGCGCTACAGTATCCGCTAATATTTTGCCAAGGTGAAGATGGTTATCACTTCAACATCCAAAAGTCAATCCAACTGCAGATATTGAAACTAACAAAAAAGTATCAGCGATGCAATTCTATGCTTATCGAATTATGATTAGAGATGGTGAATATAATCACATTCTTAATTGTCGACAATTATTCCAGCAATTCATAGTTGATAACAATTGAGACAGAAAGATTGCAATCTATTCACCATAATCAACGGAAGCTGCTTTCAGAAGATTATATCCATTTAAGATATGTAATAATGAATGATGGAAACGTTGATAAAGTGGGATAACTGACCATCTTGCCATCTACATTTACTAGAAGTCCACGTCATATGCATGAATATGGTCAGGATGCAATGACCTATGTTAAAAACACAGTCGACCAGATTTATTTATAACATTTACATGTAACTCTTCTTGGCTGGAAAACAAAGAAAAATTACAATATGAACAAGCGGCTTTTGATCAACATGATATCACTGCCAGAATTTTTCATCAAAAAAAATCAAATTTGTTGATTCACAGCTAAAAAACAAATATTCGGCGCTGTCATCTGCTGGATGTATTCGATTGAATGGCAGAAACAAGGACTGCCACATTCTCATAACTTAATTTGGTTTAGAAACAAAATTCAACCAGATTACATAGACAATATCATCATTATTCAAAGCTGGATTTCCAAAATTTTCCCCAAGAATAAGAGAAGATCCCAAACTTTATGATATAATAATGAAAAATATGATTCATGGTCTTCGTGGCGAATTGAATAGGAATTCTCCATACATGAAAGATAAGAAATGTACGAAATGTTATTCAAAACTGTTGCTAAACGAAACAATAACAAGCGAAGATGGATATCCAAAGTACAGACATTCATCATCAAAACAAAGCAGATTTATGGCAAAAATTAAAATACGAAGTAATGAAGAAATTGAAATTAACAATCGATGGGTAGTTCCGTACAATCCACTTCTCTCTAAAATGTTCAAAACCCATATAAATGTTGAATACTGTAGTTCTGTTAAATCCATCAAATATGTATGCAATTATATCAACAAGGATAGTGATACTGTCTTTACTGTGACTAAAAAAAATAAGCACGATGAAATAGTACAGTATCAAATGGGTCGATATATTAATACCAATGAAGCAATTTGGTGAATTTTGAGTTTCCCGATACATGATCGAGATCCAGCAGTTGTTCACTTATCTGTCCACTTAGAAAATCGACAATGCGTGTTCTTCACTAGAGAAACAAAAGAACAAGTTGTGATAGAACAGCATGAACAACTTTAACAGCTTTTTTTGAGCTATGCCAAGAAGATCTCTTTGCAAAGACTTTGCTTTATTCAGAAGTACCAAGCTATTATACATGGGATGCATCAAATAAAAAGTTATACCAATGAAAACGAGGAACACCAGTGTAATTACATGTAATTACATGATAGGACGAGTCTATACAATGCATCCAAAAAATGCTGAATGTTTCTATTTGCGTCTATTGCTTCACTATATTCGTAACCGAACATGTGTTGAAAACTGTCGATAATTATATTTGTGAAACATATCGAGAGGTATGTCAATGATTAGGTCTATTAGAATACGACAATTACTGGAAATTAACTGTTTGCATTTATATTAACTACATGTAATCCATCAAATCCAAATTGGCTACGGCTGAAATATCGAGAAAGTATGAGCGACCATATCCTGGCTGGATTACGATGGCAAAATCCAGACTTAGAATCAAGAAAATTTTTACCAATCTCTTATATTGCTGGAAGATAGATGTTTCGAGATATCCAATCAAACGCTAATACAACTGGGTGTTCAACCACCTGATCAAAGTGAATTTGATGCTATTAACAGTGAATTATTAAAGGAAACAAGTTTTAACATCGATGAATTGCAGAGCTATATTCAACACAACAGGGCTATATTCAAAAACAGGCACACGATATAATAATGGATTATTATAAAAAACAACAAATTATAAAAACAACAAATTTGATTCTAGCTGAAATTCATTTATTTCAATGTAATTAACACACTTTCCATTTTAATTTTTGTACATTTATTGAATTTAATTCATTTTGAGTATCCATTTTATCTTAATAAAAAACTGAATTTAATTCACAATTCTGAGATGGAACGAAGTTCGCCGGGTCAGCTAGTTTAAACATAAATTTTATTTGAAGTGATGAATTTATCAGTTGGAAAGGGTGTATACAGAAATCCTTACTCTTTAAATTTTATTTAATTACTCATCATAATATAATTATAATGTTTTGTAATGCATTACATTATGGTTTGTTATTATTTGTATAACATTAAAAGGTGGATTACAATATGTTGTAATGCATTGCATCAAGGTTTGTTATTATTTGTAGAACATCAAAAGGTGGATTACAATATGTTGTAATGCAGTGCATCAAGGTTTGTTATTATTTGTAGAACATTAAAAGGTGGAGGACATATGATTTTATAATTAATTTATTCAAAATAGCGCAAATGGTAAGAACTTACGGTTACTATTGAGGTTTTTTCATGAGTATCCATGTTCTTTTTTAAATCTTCCATCATTGCATTTGTTTCAATCTTTCAAAATAAAAATTTAATGACATAATTACTTATTCATCACAAATATATATTAATGTTAAATGTACTATATTAGTTTTGAACAGAAATCAGCAAAACGGAAAGTAAAAGTAGTGAGAAAGTAGAGAATTATTGAATTTTTTAAGTTTTTTTTTACTTACTCTTCATAATATAAATACACTCTATTGTGATTCATCAGATTATGATATGATATGGTTTGCAGAACATTGAAAGGTTGTAAGATATATTGTTTTAAAATGAAATCATTAAAAATATTGCTATTAATAATATAAACTTACATTATGTATTGGGGCCTTTTCATTAGTGTCCATGTTCTTTTTTACATCTTCCATCATTCCCATTTTTTCAATCTTTCAAAATAAAAATTTAATGACATGATTACTTATTCATCATAAATAAATATTAATGTTAAATGTACTAATCAGTTTTGAACAGGAATCAGCAAAACAGAATTATTGAATTGTTCAAGTTTTTTTTTACTTACTCTTCATAATATAAATACAATGTATTGTAATGCATTAGACTATGCTATGATATGGTTTGCAGAACATTGAAAGTTTGTAAGATATATTGTTTTAAAATGAAATCATTAAAAATATTGCTAATAATAATATAAACTTACGCTATGTATTGGGGCCTTTTCATTAGTGTCCATGTTCTTTTTTACATCTTCCATCATTCCCATTTTTTCAATCTTTCAAAATAAAAATTTAATGACATGATTACTTATTCATCATAAATAAATATTAATGTTAAATGTACTAATCAGTTTTGAACGGGAATCAGCAAAACAGAATTATTGAATTTTTCAAGTTTTTTTTTACTTACTCTTCATAATATAAATACAATGTATTGTAATGCATTAGACTATGATATGATATGGTTTGCAGAACATTGAAAGGTTGTAAGATATATTGTTTTAAAATGAAATCATTAAAAATATTGCTAATAATAATATAAACTTACGCTATGTATTGGGGCCTTTTCGTTAGTGTCCATGTTCTTTTTTACATCTTCCATCATTCCCATTTTTTCAATCTTTGAAAATAAAAATTTAATGACATGATTACTTATTCATCATAAATAAATATTAATGTTAAATGTACTAATCAGTTTTGAACAGGAATCAGCAAAACAGAATTATTGAATTTTTCAAGTTTTTTTTTACTTACTCTTCATAATATAAATACAATGTATTGTAATGCATCAGACTATGGTATGATATGGTTTGCAGAACATTGAAAGGTTGTAAGATATATTGTTTTAAAATGAAATCATTAAAAATATTGCTAATAATAATATAAACTTACGCTATGTATTGGGGCCTTTTCATTAGTGTCCATGTTCTTTTTTACATCTTCCATCATTCCCATTTTTTCAATCTTTCAAAATAAAAATTTAATGACATGATTGCTTATTCATCTTAAATAAATATTAATGTTAAATGTACTAATCAGTTTTGAACAGGAATCAGCAAAACAGAATTATTGAATTTTTCAAGTTTTTTTTACTTACTCTTCATAATATAAATACAATGTTTTGTAATGCATTAGACTCATCATGTCATGATATGGTTTGCAGAACATTGAAAGGTTGTAAGATATATTGTTTTAAAATGAAATCATTAAAAATATTTCTAATAATAATATAAACTTACGCTATGTATTGGGGCCTTTTCATTAGTGTCCATGTTCTTTTTTACATCTTCCATCATTCCCATTTTTTCAATCTTTCAAAATAAAAATTTAATGACATGATTGCTTATTCATCTTAAATAAATATTAATGTTAAATGTACTAATCAGTTTTGAACAGGAATTAGCAAAACAGAATTATTGAATTTTTCAAGTTTTTTTTACTTACTCTTCATAATATAAATACAATGTTTTGTAATGCATTAGACTCATCATGTCATGATATGGTTTGTAGAACACTAAAAGGTTGTAGGATATATTGTTTTAAAATGAAATCATTAAAAATATTGCTAATAATAATATAAACTTACGTTAGGTATTGGGGCCTTTTCACTAGTGTCCATGTTCTTTTTTACATCTTCCATCATTCCCATTTTTTCAATCTTTCGAAATAAAAATTTAACGACATGATTACTTACTCATCATAAATAAATATTAATATTAAATGTACTATATCAGTTTTGAACAGAAATTAGAAAAATGGAATTACTGAATTTTTAAAATGAATTTTCCAAAGTTTTTTACTTACGTCTTAATCTTAATCCATAACATAATTACATTGTATTACATTATACTTAATCCATAACATAATTACATTGTATTGTAATGCATTAGATTATGATATGGTATAGTTTGTAGAACATTAAAAGATTGTAGGATATATCGTTTAAAATGAAATCATTAAAAATAGTACAAATAATAATATAAACTTACGTTAGGTATTGGGACCTTTTCACTAGTGTCCATGTTCTTTTTTACATCTTTCATCATTGCCTTTTTTCCAATCTTTCAATATAAAAATATAATAACATGATTTATATTTATGATAAATAAAGAGTAATGTTAATGACATTTACTTTGTATCGAATTCAACAAAAAATAAATATTGAATATTAAACTCGGACATCCCATTATAAGCAGATTAGTTTGAGCTGGTTAGCACATTAATTTCAATATAGGGTATGTTTAAAGTGAATAATTTATATAATATATATTTATTAATTTGCAAGATATATGGTTTTATAATTAAATCATTAAAAATACTGCAAATTATATATACTACACTATAAATACAATATATTTTTAGTGATACCTGATAAACAATCTGATAAATATCACGTAAGTCATAAAATAATTTAAAACATTTATTTTTCTTTTTTTAAATAAACAATTTTTTTAATACTTCGACAACAAATTTTAACAGAAAATTATTTTTTTCTTAAAAATACCTTTCACGTCTATTCTTAGCTATAAATTACTTTTCTGCAAAACTTCATACATATGGCCATTTTAGGTTATAAGACATTAAAAATATATGTGAGCTTTATCTTAACTTAACTACGAAATGTATGTTAAACCAGTGAACTCTTATACCAGCGTATGTTCTTCAAAATTGTAAACGGGAACTGTCTGTGATATACGTATTTGGTTTCCTCCAATGGCTCGCTTCACACAGTCCTGCAGCATATTGTTTATTTCCAGTGTAATCTAAGAAAATAATATACAATTATTATAATATGTGTTTTTCAGCATTGGTTATTTTATGGCAGTTCAACAATAATATTAATTTATAGATACACCTGGAAATATTTGACAGAACTTCATTCATAAGCAATTTATTTATATTCTACTAGCTTTTACAATATTTTCATCTCAAAATTACTCTTCATCAGAATAAGTTATATCTTAGCTTGAATAACGTCTGAAACTCAAAAGTACCACTGATTATACTATAAAAATATTTTTCATCTTAGTATGAACTTTAAGCTGAATTATTGTAAAAGTTTGTAACAGTTTCCATTCTTCAGTTTAAATTAATCCACTGGCTGTTACTATCGGAGTACTAATATTTGTATTTCAAATTTCTCAGGAAATTTTTGAAGAAAAAGTAATTCGATTTAAATATTTACCTTAAGTATTATCTTAGAAAAAATTTAATTCAAAGTGATCTAGTATTTTTTACATGATATTCAACCAAACGGACAAACATGTAAACAAAAAACAGACAAAATATGTCTCAGAAAATATTTGACAGGGAAAAAAGTAGCTAAATTCTAATTTGAAAACCTAAATAATTTTGCAAACTCTGGATTCAACACAAGTGGCACGATCCTGCAAAGTAATGTCCAACTTCTCGCTTTTGCTGACGATATTGATCTCAAAACGCTCAGTTATTGATGCTTTTGTAGCACTTGAGAGTGCAGCACAGGGATGGGACTTGTTATCAATAAAAACAAAACAAAATTTTTAATAACAACAAATAAAATTCCTGATCTATCTCCTCTGAAGATTCGAAATTACACTTTTGAAACTGTAAAACAATTCAAGTATTTGGGAATTCTGATCTCATGTTGCAATGAACTGAAATTGGAAATAAACAACGGAATCTTCATAGCTAACAGAAGTGTTTACCGACTTAGAAACCAATTCAAGTCCAAGTTTGTTTCTATTAGGACTAAGTTAGACATGTATAGAACTTTAATCAGACCTATACTTCTGTGTGGAAGTGAATGCTGGACTCTGAATAAAGCAGAGGAAAAAAACTACTCATTTTGGAAAGAAAAATTTTGAGAAGGATTTTTGGACCTATTCAAGAGAACAACATGTGGAGAACTCTTCACAACTATGAAATTTGCAGAAAATATGACAAATACGGCAGAACCAATATTGTGAGAACCATAAAAGCATCACGTACCTGGTGGCTTGACTATCTTTACAGATATGCTGATATTTTACTTGCCAAAAAAGTGACTTTTTCGAAGATTGAGGGGACTAAGCGAATAGGACGACCACCAAGACCAACAACTTGTATGTCACCTAATGTGGTTTACCAAAAAATTTAAAAAATATGGGTGGACAGACATCATGATAGAAATACTAGTCAAATACAAGCCAAACATTTATGATTGGTGTTCTATAGTATCGTGTAGACACATGCAACATGCAGGAATCAAATTCACATAAACCACATTGTGTAAACTTTGTGATAACTTGATAAATAATGAAAATATGAAAAGAAAATAATATTTTATTATTTGCTTTCATATTTTCGTTATTTATCATAAGTAATATTTATTAAATTAAAGCACAAATTTCAACAACATCAAATAGTTTTTAAGGAATATACCTGTAACAAACCAAATGATTCCCTAAATATTCTATTTTCCCAATTGTAATACGGAACACCAAAGAAAATATGAATAGACAAAACTGTAAACAATATGAATTTCGTGCAATGTAGGTTTTCAAAAATGGATTACATGACATTGACCTTTAGTAGCAACTGAATGTAGCAAGAAATTAATAAAATACAAACCTCACAATTTGTTTCAACGATGGCGGACATAATTGTGTCATCTAAAGATACAGCAATACTGTTTATAATGAATTCTTTCAGCTTATCTTCAGCATTTTGTTTCATAACTTCATTCTCTAAACTTTTGCCCATGATTTGCTCTGATACTGTTGGCAGATTTGTGTTCAATTCTTCGTAAAGTAAATCCGACATCTTATCGTAAATATTTTCAAGGAATCTTGTCTTAACATATAAGCACACACATTCATTTTTGCATACTGTGCCACAAGTACATGTGTCACAGATAGGATCTAGACCTGTGACACTAGTGCTTAGTTCACATATAGTGCGCATCTTTAATTTTTCTTTTTGCTTTTTTTCATGCATGCTGACTAGACGGGAAATATCAGCGTCACATTTATCTGAGCAACTTTTGATTGATTCCAGAATCGATGATTGATCCAAGAATTCATTTTTGATCTGATAATTATAAATCTGCGATTAACATCTACTTAAACAAAATTTACTGATAGGAAACATATTTTATTATACAATGCAAAGAATTAGGGGATGCTCTTAATTAATTAATTTTTTTATAATATTTGAAATTATTTACATGGGATAGTTAGACAGAAAAAGTCAGCTTGTTTTATCAATTGCAACGGAATCTGTTTCCGATGAGCTTGATATTTCTAATTTAAATTACGTGTGAGAATAACACGATAAATTAATTACGTTCACATATGTGAGACACTGAAAATACATGTTTTTAGAAGTCTTAATTGAAAATGTTTGAACTTAACGCTGATTTTGTGTCTAAATAACCTTCAAGCATATTATAACCATAAGAGAAATGCAATATTGTAATTTGAAAAGTTTGTCTAATTGACGTAAAATGTGACAAAAGAATTTAAATTGTTGAATAAAAATTTAGTTGCTCACATAATACCTGTATTCATTTTGAGATTAAAAGCTATGAAATTCACACTGATGATATTTTCAAATGTACCAGCTTAAATAATTTGGGAAATTTTTGAATAAGCATTATATTTAGCTATGGTCGTTATAGAGATATATCAGTAGCTGTTCTGAATGATCATGAGAAAAGTTTCACGAATAACAGAGTGAAATTAGTGTAGCACCAATTGTAAAATTTCACATGCCAACTAAATTGTATTGCAAAGTGAATGTTACGTGAAACCGCTTCTGACTCAAGTCTAGATTACTCATGCATGAGTGAAAGAGACGAAATATCATTTGTGAATTTGACACACAATAAATAAAACTAATAAACCAATGAGGAGATTCACATTTCGTATCAGTGAAATAATATAATATTACCTTTACCATTAAATGGAACGTGTTCGAACTTTGATTTGATCACCAATAAGTATAAAAATATTTAATTTAGTCGCTTTTCTGGATCCATGCATTTTTCCTTTTTTTTTAATTTTCATGTCCCAAAATTCATAATGTATATAACATAGCATATAATAAATTAGTATATCGAGTAATGTAATGTACCATATACATTTAAATACTGGTAAATTTTAATTATTATGTGAAAAGATATAATTAAATATTTATTTAATCATTTAGAAATCCCAAAGTACTTTATGACTATATTTTAATTCGTAATCAAACAATATTGCGATATGTAAATTATGAAAAAAAGATATTTTTTATAAAACTACTATTTCAAATTTAAACAAATATTTAAAGCATAAACACGTCCCCGAATAGTTAATAAATAATTGATTTCGTTTTTCATTAACGTAACATATCACGTGCCCGTAATTATCAAAAATTTCACCGCCGTGAAATTTTATTAAATTTCAGCAGTAAAAAAAAGTAATTTAGCCATCGTGAAAATTAAATAAAAGTAGCGTTCACGGCCAAATCTATTTCTATTGTATATCACGGCCAATATTATTATTAGAGAAATTGACAATTACTGTCGAACATATGTATATATAGGAAGAGAAGGTATCAGTATAAGTTAAAGTAAAATCAAAATATAAATTGTCGGATGCGAGTGAGTGATCGACTGACTGATTGAACAAATGTTAAACGCTTCTCCTATAGCTAGCGATCAGAGTCTTTTAAAATAACTTCTATGAGAAAATGAATATAGGAAACATTTTCAAAATTGCTAGAAGAGAATCTTTCTAGAGAAAAAGAACTCCAAAATATACATATAATTTAAATGAGATCATGTACTTTATAGGAACACGCAAATTAGAATTATGGGTCCTGACCCTCTTGGCTGTGGATTCTCATAACCTCTAACCAGAGCTCGGGGAAAGCAAGCATAAGATGCTGGATGGCCATAGACCATCTAATATAGCAGTTAGTTATTAATATTACTAATTTTACTTCAAATTAGACTTTGTCTTTTAATTTAGATTTTCGGATCATTGAATGTTTAAGTTCATAGGAACCGTTTACAAATAATACATTTTTAACAAACCTGCGACTGATAAGATTCATTTGAGAGATTGAGCTCAATTAAAAGTTTGTGCGACTTTTCAATTTCTTCCCTCATATCCGTTAATCTCTCCTTGTAAAGATTTTCAATAACCATACAATTATTTTCTTCATGAGAAATTTGTGATTGCAAATGTTTGATTTGAGCAGCATAGTTTTCAATGTCCTGTAATTTTTGTTTCTTTTTTTAATTTTAATTTTATTATGTTAAAAGGAAGGAGTAACGTTTTTAAACCTGCCTGTAAAATATACATAATAAAAGAAAATAATAGTTCCTCCATAATCCTGCATTTACAAGATTTCTCAATACTTCACAAATTGTTTATTGTGTTTCTGATATTATCTAAATTTAAAATTGTAAAATTACAAATATTAGCACCTCAAAATGAGATTTAGTCATATTAAAATGCTTGAGCTTGCTTTGAACAAATATTTGAGCAACTAATTTGAAAAATTTAGCATACAGTCTTAAAATATTCTTTAACTTAAAAAAATATGGTCTTTTTTTCATGAAAATAATGGTTTAGAATGGCAGAAATGTTGCCAACCAGAAGACTACGGCTAAATTGTATGCACAAAGTCCATGATAAAGCAAGAGAAGCTAAACAATGAACATTTACTCATATACTTATTTCTCACCAACTGCCGTGCTGCACTTCCTCCCAAATGAAGTATTAATGCAATATACGAAATCAAGATTTGATTGTGTTCATGTATGAAGTATATTTATGATGAATATTTTGTTTTATCATTAAGATAGCCTCTAATTATTTTAAATCTTTTTCTACTGTTTGTTTGGTCAATGAAGGAAAACGAGTCATTTCTTTTATTACTAAAGTAGACTGTGACTAAAGTCGATTGTCAGTAGTCAGAGGTTCACAAGTAACTTCAGAGATAGTAGATAGTCAGAGGTTCTCAATTAACTTGATCTATAAATACAAATGCACTTTTTTCTTTTACTTACTACTGGATTGAAAAACTAAGTACTAATTGACGAAACTCTTTCGAAAAATATGGTTTACAACACTTAAAATTTTAAAACAAAAGGAGAATGGGCTCTAACCCAATTGTCCATCACAAATCAAAGAACATTGGTTTGATTATAAAAAACTTAAAAACTTTCCCTTAACCTTTGTTAGAAATATAATAAAAGTGTAATGAAAACACTATATAATAATTAAACCAAATATTACTTAAACTTTCTCTATATATTTTATTGATTGGCTATCATTTTAACATTGATGAACTAACATTGATTAACTATTTAGCACACGTGTTATTTAATGGCGGCATGTGGGAAATTAAACTAAAAAAGCCATAGGGTTCAATATTCATGCCTTTATGATATTAATTTAGTTTCAATCCACGTAAATCGATCAAGTTATTTATGACAAAGTTGTCTTCCTGATTGCCCACTATTAACTTTATATGAAGCCACTAGTACAACTATGACAATAGCTTGGTTGCCAAATTACCTCAATTCATTAATGAACGTTAACTGAAATACTTTTGCAATGAAGTAGCAAATGTTGTTACTATGATTTATTAGATTTTTGATATACTTGATTAAAACTTAGGAGAGACATATTAAATGGTTTAGAGGCTCATATGTCATAAAGGAGGCAACGTTTCAAATTCTTACAATTAAAATAAATAGTGCTCCTATAAAAAATACTGCTTTTAGAGCTAAATTCAAATTAGAAGGAATTTATGACCAATTCTAGAAAGTGGTGGGAATACATTACAAGTTAGGCTGATATCATCGACAACAGTGGATGTGTAAAAAGTATTTGATTATCACAATTGACTGAGTTTTGAGTCTCACTGTATCAGTCTATCTTTACATTCGCTCCACTCAGAGACAGTACAGATTTTTCTTTATGGAAATAAATTGATATCTAACTCATAATATGAAGATTATTAATAAAAGTAAATACTGGATGTCTATTAAAGTGGATTTCTAACTTTTAATGAGGATTTATAATGTTACTAACTAAATATAAATATATATATATATATATATATATATATATATATATATATATATATATAGATATAGATATATATATATATATATACATATATATATATACATATATATATATGATAGATATTACAATTAATTCTAAATTAGAGTCTGATAACCGTAATGCACAGAAAAATGCTCAATTATTTGGCTCTTCCTAACCTTAAGTTTCTGCATCTTGGCATCATCATTATTACCATACATTTTGATTTCCTCATTTAACACGTCTAGCCTGCGTTTGAGGGCTGCATTCTGCTCTGTGAGACAATTCAACTTATCCTCTTTTTCTTCTACGGCCTGCCTTAGTTTTCCTTCAGATTGTTTAACTTCATCTAACTCGTTTTCCAAGTTTTTACACTCTGCTGAGTATTTGCCGAAGCTCCTTTCTATGTTGTTCAACTGTAACGTTTTTTTTTGTTAATGTATAAATTGAAATACAAAAGATATGACTTTTGTCTTTTTTTGCGATACACAGGATGGATGTCAAAATATAAAAGATACAAAGTGAATAATTATTAACTATCTTCGAATCCTAGATTCATCAACTAAACAACAAAAGAGCAAAGAGTTGTTTCAGGATTTTTTTAACAAAGACACAAAAAATATCTAATATATTCTATATTACTTCTGACTTCTTGCACATTGGCTAACATGAAAGAAACTTCTGATATAGAATGGACATTAGTAAATAAAGAAAATAAAAATATGAGATAGAATGTTTTTCAGAATATATGGTGTTATTGAGATACAACGTCGACATTAACTGAGGGAAAAAACAAAAAACAGTACAACACTGGTATAAAGGACATTAAAAAACAGTACAATACTGGTATAAACGAGATTAAAAAACCGTACAACATTGGTATAAACAAGATTAGCAAATACAATGTTACAAAAGTGGTGATAAAGCTGCTGATAGAAGATGTAACTGTGTATACATTTAAATATATAAGTACTACAATCAATAACTTGCTTATGTTATGAATACTAGTGGATTGTATCGTACCACAAGACTGGACCGGCTATTATATTGCCCTTGGAAAAAAAATTTGTCCACAAGCATTACAAGAACTATTGTCAAATACAGCATGGGAAATAAAGTCTATAGGAGAATTTGAATTAAATAGGTAAATAAAAAAGCAATATATCTATTGTAAATTTAACCGTTTGAGTGCCGACTACCGTAATGTAAATTTTGAGTGATAGTGATAAAAGTGACAATAACAATTATTTTGCTGATACGGAGGATGTACCGGACTGCGAAAATACAATGTGATCTTGATTTCAGTTTTTGTTTTAATTTTTGTTCACAATATATATTTCTATAATTTTCTTTGTATTTCATTGTCCTTGTTCAAGTTTTTGTTAAGATAACACTGAAAAAATTATTAAAATTGGATAATTTTTGGAAGAGATACAGTTTTTTTTCGAAACAAGGGTAAATGGCATCAAAAACAAAAGATTTCTTTGGCATTTTTAAGCATATATGAGTAAAAAACCATAGCACTAAAACGGTTTAACTATATTGAAAGTTCCATAAAGAAAATTTTATGTTGATACAGATAACGTTGTCTTATATCTATTTTGACTTGTTTCTATTAGCACCGAATCGTATACATTTACATTACCTAGTAACACGGACATCCAAATATTCTTGGAATTTTTTTGCATACAAGTCTAAAGTATTAGCTGATGAAACAAATGAACAAAAGCAATATTTGAAATAAACACAGGCAATATTTTAATGACTTTTTTAGGGAGTTTATTATCGAGTAACAAAAAGATAGAATATCATGTTAAATGATCAGTAGGAACATATGGAAGACAGAATGAATACTTTTCTTATGAAGATATTGAAGAATAAAGGAATATCAATTAAAACTAGTGTTATGTCGCTTCTCCTTACGTCTTTCGTCTCAATGCTGAGGGTCGTAACTTTTGCAGACACTGGTATCAAATGTGGAGCGAACCTGTCTAAGCTGTTTCCTCAGAGTCTCTTCCTTTCCTCTTTGCTAACTACAAGTAGTTTTCACTCTCCCTAACAATGTCAACTAAATATTCAAAGATCCTTCAAAGCATTTCTCTCGAGCACCACTTTTCAAATGCATCTATACCTGAAAAGTCTGTTTTTACTAAGTCCAAGTTTTGGAGCCATGAACTTATAAAAAAACTCTATTGACGACGTAGCTCATTTAGGCCTATTGTATAAGCTAATTAGATGTTAATTTCTTTTTTGCTTTAATAACAAAATTACTGCTGCTGTTATACGTTCATGTCAGCATTTGCTTTATGTTAAACGGCTATAAATCTCGCTATACCTAAGCTACAAATCTCACTATACTTATGTCAACAGTTCTGTAAGACGATGTGACAGTAATTAATGATAGCTTCTCATATAATTTTTATTTCTGGATATATACAGAAATTTCCATTTTAGTGTATACAAATTGATGAATCACTGGCAGATGATAGAAAGTAATGCAAACAGTATAAATGTTAACAAAGTTTGATATGTCTTAATCTTTGTTTATTTTATTTACTATGGGAGTGTAGAAAAACTTACATCTTCTAAGAGCACTGCCTCATTTTCTTTAGACACTTTTATGATGCTTTGATACTGACTCTCCATCTGCAGCCACATATTGTCGGCTATTTTAAACATTTGGATGAATTTTTTCTCACGATCTAGCAATCGGTGCATATAACATTTTAGCCCATGTACAGTGGTGGCGAGTGAAGCCAACTTACTCACGCAAACATTGCTTATGTATTGTACCTATAATAGTAATGAAATTAATTATAATAAAAATAAATCTTATATAAATAGAATTTAATCAAAATACACTTTAATCAAATTCAAATCTCCTCACATTCCTTCTCATGTTTAGCAGTTAGTAATTTATATTTCATATAGAGGTGTTTAGCCTTTCCTTGTTCACTAAGACACATCTATAGACATAATAAAAATATAACAGAGTATATTCTGTACAAGTATTATATTTTAAAAAGAGTGATTGATTTAACATAAAGAATGATTATAGTAGCTAGAAAACCTGTTTTTAGACTTTTTATCTACCTGTCTGTTAATTTGTTCTTCAATCACACAAAATCTACTGGATGTATTATTATTATTAATTAATAGTGTATATCCTCGAGTAATCTATAGGATACTTTTTAACTTAATATTGTAGATTTGGAAAAAAAACACGATTTTATGAATATTACAAATATTGATATTGCCAATACCACCTGTTAGCATTTTTTGTGAAATTTATGCTCATATAAATATGTTAAGATATGGTACTGCAACGCAATCTGTTAACATTTTTAGCAAATTTTATGCTGATAAAAGTTGTGAGAGAAAAAAAATAAAAAAAAAGTTCCTAATAACTTCTTCTTCCGAATTCCATGTGACCGAAGTCATGGACACAGCTAGTATTAAATATATCTCATTTCTGTTACACCTTAATTTCAAATTCTTTACTTCTATTCAGTATACAATTTTTTTATAGTATGAAATATAAATCACAAACTGATGTGCACCCTATTCTTACTATTTGCATGGATATAATCCATTTTTAGAAAAGTGCTGCGAATACTGTACCTGCAAATCTAATAACACCGGTTCGATAAGGCGCAGGTTAAGTAGAAATGTTTCACTTTCAGTTTTACGTTATAAATCTAAGTTTTATCTGAAGTAACTGCCTACACCGTCCCATGCATATGGGTCAGAAAATATTTCAAACTATAAAACTGAGAGAGAAGGATGTATAAATGGATGGAATGTGATGAAATTATACAGGTCTGCAAATTGACGACAGAATTCCAAATAATAAGCAAATATTTAATAAGTTCTCACTAAGAATGTCCCGTCCATTTTGCAAATATAACATTTTATAAGTTTAAGTACAGCCTAAATTTTAGGTTTTGAGTAATCCATGAGCGCGATATACATATGTTACATAAAGTTCAAATTATAATATTATTAGTAATTACAATATAAAAAGGATCCAGGAAAAGAAAATTTATAACTCATAATGTTGGAATACGAAAATAATTCCAGTGAAAATGATCGTTTTTCAAGTTGTCAAGAAAGTGATAGTGGGAGTGACATTGTGGTGCGCTCACAATTTGGCGTAATGCAAATTTTGAGTGACAGCGATAATAGTGACGATAACAATTATTTTGTTAATACGGAGGATGTACCGGACTACGAAAATATTATGTGACCTTAATTTCAGTTTTTGTTATTATTTTTGTTCACAATATATATTTCCATACTTTCCTTTGTATTTTATTATCCTCATAGAAGTTTTTATTAAAAACACACTGAAAAAATTATTAAAATTGGATAATTTTTGGAAGAGATAGTTTTTTTTGAGACAAGGGTAAATGTCACCAAAAACAAAAGACTTCTTTGGTACTTTTAAGTATACATGAGTAAAAAACCATGGCACTAAAACGGTTAAGGTAAATATGGTAAATTACCTTATCAATTTGGAGAACTGCCTTGCTTAAAGAATGCCCTGTAGGAGCATTGTTTCTGCATATACTAAATTCTGAGGTCTTATGTTCAGTTTTGGGTTTATCAGCATCTTTTCTACAAGTAGAATTTGTTTGTGGAACCCTCATGATGAATTGTTGCGATTTAAGAGGATAAACCTCTCAGCAAAATATTATTTACTGAACAAGCAAACATATATAGAATACATCAAATAAAATTTTGGAAATGGTCTTTTCTTCCTATATGATTTGTTTATTTGTTTGTAAGTTACAAGTTTTTTACACCATGATTATGAATTTTATTCTTTGATTTTTGACAGGTGGTTTGCTTTGAGAATAGTACTACTGATTTAAATGAATTTTCTTTTTAAGAATGAAGTAGCTTTCAAATCATAAACGTAAATTTTATAAAATATGCACAAGGACACTGCAATAGAGTGAATGCTAGAAAATTACTGTTTTTAAATATACTTATATGAATGGTGAACAGATTGTTGAAAATTGATATCTGATGTGATGCAAATCCGATAGTTAGGATTCTGTCTCTCCAAATTAAAAACCCTTAACGGATCACTTGGTTATCCGTCCGTCCATTTGTTCGTCAAAGTTCTTTTTCTCAGAACTGGCTTGAGATGTTAACTTGAAATTAATATTGTGCAGCCTTACATTCTTGCAATAATGATTTTTGGTAAATGCACCAAAAAGATATGCTTTGAAACTTATTTTATTTTTTTCCTACCTTAGTCTACTTTCTGAATATCAAATTCTATAGCACTCTTTCTTTCGACCTACAATCTTGAAAGTTGGCATAATGAGAGGTCTTATGGCACAAGTAAACAGAAAAATTCAGGAATCAATGATTTGTAATTCTGTGTGGGATTACACATTATTATAGTTTTGTTCTATGTCCATGAAAAATATGTTAGGCAATATATTTAAAAATAATTTAATTATTAATACTCTTTACATTTCAATGTTTACCAAGTACCCAAATGTGTAGAGAACCCTAGAGTTTTACTTGTGCTTCACTGGTTTTCTTCAGTGTACAAGCAATTTTCATTTGTAAGTTATATTTGTTGTGTCTGAACTTTGAATTGAGACATCTCAAGATCTAATAATTTATTATTATTTTAGCAACAATTTCTAAGGTTACTTCAGTAAAACATAATTATTATGCACAAAAGTTTACGGAATAATAACTTTTAATTAATTTTTTAGACAGATAGAAAAAGTGCAATCTCACAAGTATAAAGCGCCACAATCATTTTTATCAATTATGAATGTTTTGAAATAAAAATAGGTAAAACAATGTATAAATTTGACGAAAGTAATGGCTTAAAATAACCCTTGAGCAAAGGTGTACGACAAGATACATACTTTTAACGCTTTTAATTTTAACAATAACAGTAGGTTTATAAGAATACACAAGAAGCGTGATACCCATGAAATTTTATTTTTTCTACACATCTTAAAAATTTTGTAAATTTTAACAAAACTTTTTTCTACTTCACAGTAGTAAATTAAGACATGATTAATAAAATGTAACTTTATGTTTTCAATTTGAGTCTACATTTGAAGAATCCACATTAAATATTCTTAGAAAGTCTACACTGAATGTTCTTTCACTTTTCTATTAATATCTATGCACAAGAATTCCATTTGATTGAAATGAATTTAAAAATTATTCGAAATTATTTTTCTCTTATTTTGATCTAATTATCTTCAGATATCTCAGTTCAAATATATGAACGCAGCAAATGTAATTTATAAACAAAAATTATACATAGATAAAAACTGCTAAAATTGATTCAGTGTTATAAAGTATTAACATATACACAACCAGCAAATATCCAATGAGACATTAAGTTCAAAATTACATTTAATTTCGAAAAACTGTAGCTAAGTACAGCAAGGATTTGCTATTTATGTGTGTGAATATAAAAATAATAATGCCTTTCGATATAATACTTATATTCCTTGGTTTATTAAAAATAAAAAACTTGGACTTTATAAATTTATGTTAAAAAATTGATAACAAATTACTGGCATTATTAAACAATTTAAAATTACGTGAAGCCACATTACTGACTATGCTTGATTTCGAGAGATCAAAATCGGATATCATTATTGCATGGATCCCTAATCACTGCAGGATATAGGAGGAGTAGGTAATGAAATAGTCAAATCAAAAGCTCAGTTTTCTGCCGTGAACGGGGATCCATGTTTCCTTTTTAATTTCATTGAAGATCTCCTTCCCCTTACTTGTTCCTGGATGGTATCTGACTGGTAAAGATATAGAAAAGATCATCCCAAATCTTGTGTCTATCCAATGGTCTATTCCCTCAAAAATTTGGTTCTCAAAATTCACTTTTTCTTGTGAGGATACATTTGGTGTATCTCTCACGCATTTGGGTTACTGTTTTATTCTTACTTATTTGGCTAGGTGATCTAAATCATCTCATTTTTGTATGCCCATTACATAATAAATTTTCTTCGTTTGTTTATAAATTATTAAAATATAAAATTCAGTTTTCTATTAACATTAGATCCCTTTTACCACTTGCTAATAAACCCATTCTAAAAGTAATCTTGTAATACATTTAAAAAAAACAACATCAAATTCATACATAAATTGATATAAACACAATATCTATTTTCATGTTTGTTTGTACTTCTTTGTATTTTGTGGTCTGATTTCATTATCTGTAAATATTATTTTTTATTTTATTTATTTAATTGTAGTCTACTTCTTATCTATTTTCTGTTTGCTATATAGTTTATTTATTTTTTACCAAACAAAAATGACTGATATCCGAGATATGATTCAGTCAGTGTTGCATAAACTTGACATTGGCAAAGATTCTTTATGAAGAGAATGAACGCCATAGAATAAAAGATAAGACACATTACAGACATTCAGCCAAATAATTTTGATATATATGAATATCTGATAGACCTGAATGTGCTAACATATTTACATGGAATGTTTGAATTAATATAGTAGTCTTAAAACTAAGTTACTTTTTCAATAAATTTTTAATTTAAAAAATCTTCCTTCATCCTTCTTTCTCACTAATTCCTAAGGATTCTTTATGTATTTATACAATTCTTTAAGTTGATGACTCTATTTTTACTATAATTATGTGTTTTTTTTTATTATAAACTTTCCCAATATTTTACTTAATAACTTTAACAAACACATTATTTATTTAATCTCCTTCAATTAATAATAACAGACATAATATTAAGAAACCCACTTTATTTACAAAATAATTAATGTTAACAGGTTGACAAAAAAACACAGGGACACCGAATAAAATTTATTTAATATTTATAACATTCATAACACTTCAAACTTATTCGTCATAAGTTTCTTAAAACACTTTTTAATTTTCAAAATTCGTTTTCTCATTATTCAAATTTCGTTACTCATCAACAAGCTTCACGTTACTATTCCTCAGTTTTATAACATAATTATCTTTTCCCTGTTTGACTATCTCTATTTCAAGCATCAAGCCACTAGATTGTTGGTTGTCATCCAGTTTAACATTAAATTGGTTTTCTTTACTTAATAGAGTATCGCTTGAAGACATTGGTGATGATTCTTTTACATCAACTGGCACTAAAGCTAGATATTCCTTTGGCTTCACTATAATTTTATTTGTTTCATTTGTTGATGTACTGGTGTCAATAGTAGGTGTTAAACATATTTGGCAAGAAGTATTTACACCAGTATTTATACTCATCGGCAATAGTGGGATACCAAACCCTCGCTCTCCATTTATGTTGTATATACAGGAAGAGAAGGAAGAAGCAAAAGCTTGTGTTGCTGTTTGTGCAGCAGTTTCTATTAATTCAATTATTGGTTGGTCACCACCTGATCGATTGCTACAAAGCAAATTTCCAATTTGTGCAGAAGGAAAATTGGTACTCGTATCAACACGTAAGTATTGATCGTGACTGTGTTGGCAACCGACAGATTGTTGTTTTATTAAATGCTTATTTAATCTAGGGTTGTCGTAATGATTTATATTGTTAACATAAGTTGGAAAAGAAGTAGTTTGAAAGCCATAGGACTTAGTAGCTATAGCTTGGGTTGAAGTAGCTTCATTATCAACTGAACGGCTGCAAGGTTTATTCAGTTGAATCCGATTGCATAAGATACCAGCAGGAGTTAGAATTCCAGATTTCTGCTTGTTTGAATTACTTCTACATAGTAAACAGCCACTGCACGTTCGATGGGCAGTGCCCTGTACGTCACTGAAAAATTTCTCTCTCTTACCTTGTCTATTGCTATCGATTTGATTGCTTTTATTCAAACTGGGATTACAATATTTGTTACCAGCTTGTCCTGTCAGTTGCTTGCCACTACTTTGACAAGTTAGTTTTTTGTTTGTGCTGTGTTGATCTCTTGTGTAATGTCTTACATTAGATGTGCTGGAAGGAGTCTTTTTTCTATTATGTTGTACGGTACTGCTTTTATACTGACGGGTACGGGGAATTTGGTTTTTTGTGGCTGTAAGGAAGCTAAAAGTCAATAGATTTACTTTAACTTGCTCATTTTTAACATTCTTTATTGTAAATTAAAAACTACCTTGTAACAATGTTTTAAATTTTAATATTTATTATAATGTGATATTATATTAATACATTATCAATTTTCAGGTCTGTTTTTTTAAAAATAGGATACGAAATATGAATGTAAAAAGTATAAATGTAAGAGATTAATTAATCTTATAAAATTATTATAAAAATTTTGACAACGATTCATTAATCAAAAAAATATATGTAGATGGAGCTAGCAGAATGAAATAACTTAGGTATGACAAGACTTATATCTTATTCTACTTATTTATGTACAGTTATAGAGATATGCACATTAGGGGAACATTCTAATATGTCAAAAAGAGCCATCCAATATTCCAATATGTTAACATTCCAATATGTTAAAAAGAACCATCAACGTATTTTACCCATCATGGCATATGGAGTTGAAGCCTAGATTCTAACCAAAAAAAAACACAAACAAACTAAAGGTAGCACAGAGAACAATGGATAAGACGATTGTTTATACAACACTAAAAACCTGCATGATCAACACTGAAATCAGAAAGCAAACTTGAGTAATTGATATCACTCAATAAATCGGTACTTTGAAATGACAATGGGCAGGTAACGTGTCTTGCAGGGTGGATAGAGTGGCAACCAAGGCTTTGACTCCGAAATGTTGTCTGACTACTGTCCAAATGGAGTGATGACATTGTGAAAAAAGTGGGAAAAA
Organism: Druceiella hillmani; assembly: GCA_039881145.1. Lineage (NCBI taxonomy): Eukaryota > Metazoa > Arthropoda > Insecta > Lepidoptera > Hepialidae > Druceiella > Druceiella hillmani. The sequence goes on from JAYKKI010000069.1 coordinate 10,590,503, forward strand.
ATGGATGACGACATCTAAGAACAGAAGAGAATAGCATACTAATAAGAGGTCCAAGTCTAGCAGTTATTTTAATTATGACTATTGAAAATCTATCCCTCAAAACACTTCAATAAATTTAATTTTACATATAACACACAAACTTCCCTTTGATTTGACTATGATCAAGGGTGTTTGATTAGTTTGATACTGCAAAAATAGAACACTTCAACACAGTATGGTTTTACACATATTGCAAAAAACTGGTAACTTGATTAAGAAGAAAAGACAAAGAATAAGAGGATTTTCAACAGTAGAATTTATATAATCTTTCCACTTAATAAGTAAAACAAGTTTCATCGAGTGTACAACAGAATTTCAAACAATTAAATCTTGAATGATCACAAAAAAATGGAAAAATCTTAAATACATAAAGAGTAACATATTCTGGACACAACCACACTATAATCAGCCTCTAAGGCTTCTGATGGCTGAGCTAATTTCACACTTGTTTTAGACTAATAAAGTGTATAAACAAATAAACAAAGACACGTCAAAAAATATTTAGGGCTTTGTAACACAAATGTAACTTTTCAACAAGTTTTGCAATATCTTCCAAATTAGCTTAGAAAGCCAATCACAAAACGAATGCGACTCACGAATCAATGAGTTCATAAAATTTGATCAAATTCATTAAATTTGAAAGCAGTTTTCCATTACATCTTAATGTAATTGATTGAAATAACAATTTACAATACATTTGATTATACCAATAAGCCAATGCAGTATATCATATTATATTATACTTGATCTAAAGTAGCCTTTGAACAAGGGTTGGACTGTGTGGATTTTCAATTTAGGCAGCGGTTTGTAAAAACTTATTGTTAATTCAAATCATGAACCAGGTCTAGAGGTTGCATAAAAATGTCTCCAGCTATTCAGGTGTGATTAAATAATAAACATCCAAATGGCCTTTTGGTGCTTTAGTGTTTCACACAAGCAAAACAGCACTTGTCTATGTGTTACTTTATTCAATTTTTGTAGCGATTTATTGCTTGGTTGAAAAATTATAATGTAATAAATAAACTGACAAAAACTGAGAAATTATTTCTAGTAATGTTTTAAATCCAAAGCGACCCAAGATTTTTAAATCTCGAGTTATATTTCTTTATAACTGAATTAGGAATTATATCTTTTTATAAAATACATTTTTTAATATTAAAATCATTTATTTACATTTAAATAATACGTATAAAGATTTGTACCATGTAGAAATTGTTAATATGTAATATTTACTTTTACATGAAGAAATGAACTAAACTTATTTATTATAGTATAAAATGTAGTTTAACCATTTGAGTGCCGATGAGCGCCATCACACTTGTGCACGTACTAACTAAATTTGCCACGAGCGCGATGGCGCTCGCGAAATCAGTCGCTGTTTAGTGCGCGGTAGGGGAGATCGCTCGCATGCATCGCTAATTTTTAAATTACGTATTTCATAAAGTTCAAATTATAATATTATTAGTAATTACAATATAAAAAGGATCCAGGAAAAGAAAATTTTTAACCCGTAATGCTGGAATACGAAAATAATTCGAGTGAAAATGATCATTTTTCAAGTTTTGAAGAAAGTGATAGTGGGAGTGACATTGTGGTGCGCTCACAATTTGGCGTAATGCAAATTTTGAGTGATAGTGATAATAGTGACGATAACAATTATTTTGCTGATACGGAGGATGTACCGGACTGTGAAAATACGATGTGACCTTGATTTCAGTTTTTGTTATAATTTTTGTTGACAATATATATTTCCATAATTTTCTTTGTATTTTATTATCTTTGTACAAGTTTTTATTAAGAAAACACTGAAAAAATTATTAAAATTGTTTAATTTTTGGAAGAGATACTTTTTTTTCGAGACAAGGATAAATGACATCAAAAAAAAAAGATTTCTTTGGCATTTTTAAGTATATATGAGTAAAAAACCATGGCACTAAAACGGTTAAATTAATTTACAAAAGCCTTGACTATAAGGGAAAAATGAGGTATTAAAATTTTCGTAAGATGACACTTTATTTTTTAAAACTATTTATGCAACTAGACGTTGAGACTATTTCAATGTTGTAGATAAATATAACCAATAGAATTAAATATGACAAATTTAAAATTTCATACCACCATCCTTTTCCATACTTAGTGTGCAAATTGTAAAGTGATCAACCCAACATTTGTTGGGCTCTAAAGTACAGTTGATTTACTGGAGTTGCCATAATTTCTTTTTTTTTATTTTCGCACTAGATTTATATTTAAGTATGATATTTTTTTAACAAAATACTAAAACGCCGCATTGTCCTAATTTCATCTTTATCTTTAATCATATGGCGTTCATTCTCTCTTGTGACAGTTCTTGTGAGATTAAAACTTATTTAAATTTATTTTTTGGAACCTGTATGAATGGCCAATAACTTAACTATTATTTTTTATTTAACTCTTAATCGCGTGATGTAGAAAATCTGATCGGCAGTCCATTTTAAGCTTACATTTCTCCAAACTTTGTCGGCAACTGTATTTTATATTTTAACAAGCATAATAAAATATAACAACTAATTAAAACCTTTTCGTCTTATTTTTCTGTTTTGCGGAAACACTAAGAGAGAAAAGAAGCACTAAATATAGACTATCAGCATTTAAGGGGAATCTATGTTATGCTATCTTGTTTATTATTTACTGTAACACATCCACATTTTTTACAGTTAGAACAAAATTTAGAAATAATATTTTAGTAATCAATAAATTTTTATAAGAAATTCTAGGAAGTCATTAGAAACCAATAAGTTTTCCTAGAAATGTCAAGAATTAATCCAATTTCATGGATTGCCCAGTTTTTAAGAGGTTACAAGTGTATGATAACTTATATTTGCCAGTATCATCTAGCTTTTAAATCCATTCTCTCCGTTGTATGTCAGCATTCAATAACTTGTCCACTTATTTTGGCTTAGAAATGTGTAGTGAAGACCACTAGTGTTCAGAGGTTAGGAAAAAACTATGCTCTCTGTATCTCAAGAACCACTAAATAAATTTTATTCAAAATATATTTGTGAACCCATCCGACTATCATAAAAACTCAATCTACTTGAGATGTTCCGATATTGTTACAGAATTAGTAGTTGAATGAACTCCATAATCGAATGATTTTACACTAGTTGTTCAGTTCAATTGAAGATTCCTCCCACCTCATTTATATGTTTATTGTTTCTCATTCACATTTGCCACTCAGTCACTCGACTTAGCATTGCGAGAATCTCAATCGAGGTATTAAGTTTCTTTTACGGACAAAGGGTAGTAATTTATTTAGTATATTTCTTCCAATATATTTAATAATTTCTTATTTCAATTATTCACCGTTAAAACTACAGAAATGTTACATTTTTCAATTTTCCGTGTTTGTAAACATGTTTATACTTACCAGCATATTACCACGAGGTAAATAAAAAACAATGATAAGGTTGCTATTTACGTTGTAGTAACCACTAGGTAATAGAAATTATTTCTACAATAATATTAATATAGTTTTGGTCATGTTTTCCTTTATTCTTTACTCACCTTTGCACTTTGTTATAGAGAACTAAGATAACTAAAGTATGATGAAAATACCTAAACAAATATTGTTTTGGAAATAATAAATCCACTTTACATTATACATATAGAACATGTTTATATTTCGGTCATTGCAATGAAAAAAGTATATAACAATCACAAAAATATATTTTAATACACTTTAATTTGATTACACTTCTCAAAAGAATTTGACGATAAAACTTAAGATCCATTTTGTGTCTCAGGATTCTTCTCGGGGTCCAGTCCAAGCCTCTTCATCTCGACAGCCATTTCAAATAAGTAGTCGTAACATTCAGTCCTAACAGACAGATATAAACATGTACATTATTTATTAATACTAGTTTATGTATTTTCAGAATAAATATTATTCAAGCCCTGCCAATAACTTGGAAAGTTAGCATAACGTTTTTTTGCCCTCAGGCTTTAAATTTTAATCCTTAAATCATTAAAGCAATGAGTTGTTGAGTGTCTAAAATTTAATATACAGGAACGTCTTTTGATTTTGAAAGATGGCTATTATAATGACCATTCTCATGAAGCAAAAATATATCAGGGAAGAGTAATGTCAGAAAGTTCCAAAATCAAAGAGAAGTTTACTGTCTTCAAGTTGACGTTGGTTTTCATATGTGGAATATACAGCTTCATTCACAACATCTAAGTGTAACATCATCTCATTGCCGTTTTAGTCATTAAAAGCAAACATAACTTTAAACCTTTCGCACATAAATGTTTTAGCTGCATTTACTTTTCATTAATATTTTCCATACAACAAATATTGTAATACAATTATTGTATACATAAAAATGTTTCATCTGTTTTGTCTTCCATATGGGATTTATTTTAGAAACATTTCAATATTTATTTTTCAATATACACTTACATAGTTTTAGCCTGTTGCCATGTATCACCCCAAACGTAAACACCGTGTCGCCGAACCAATATGGCACTGGTACCAGGATATTTCTCCAAAGCTTCACCCATACTTGATGCTAGGTCCTTCTCAAAGGGAGTATTCTCTATTATTGGCACAATTAACTCCTCATCGTACCTAAGATTTCGGCCTAATTTAGCATCTTTGATACCCTGTTGAATTTCGACAGGATTATGTATTTATAAGTTTCTAGACACATTAAATTTAATCAAAAAGTAAAGTTAATATTTGATAAACTAAAAGCATACCCGAAGATCTGTGCAGTTAAACAATTGAATATGATAGAAAAAGGATTGTTTTTTTAAAACATTTTTCATTTTTAGCCATTCAGCACTTTCTTCAAAGTTTTGAGAATTGTGAGAGTAGAATTTCACTGTATATTGCCATAACTTTATTTAACAATCGTTATATTTTTCAAACACATTAACATCTTTTAACTCTTATCGGTCAAATGTATACAGGAACCATTTATAGTTATATTTGTAGTCACATGCAGCCAGACATGCAATAAATAAGTATTTACATGAGAGGAAGTTAATTTTTAATAAAAAATTACGCCAATAAATGGTAAACGAGTATTAACCGACACAAAATTGTTAAAAAACCAGTAATTAACTTCTACTTCTATCTAGTAAAAATTTTCTTTAAAAACACATCGACCAATAAATGATATAAAAATGCACATTAATCCATTTTTATTAACAAACTCCGAAGTTTTAGGAAGATGACTTTATGAGGCTTCTGGAGAGATGACAATATAGCAGTTGAAGTTTTAAATGACGCAAGTCTTATGCAAGTTAAATATTGAAAAGTAATTATGATATATTTATTAATAGGAAATATTCATGTTATTTCAAAATATATAAAAATATTTATTTTATATAAATATGTATGCATCTCTACAACTCAATATATATATATATATATATATATATATATATATATATATATATATATATATATAAATATATATACCAATATATACTCTAAGCATAGTCTATTGGAAAGCAAACATATTACCTTGATCATTTCTTGATGTGTGATTCGGAACTCATTTCCAGGCCATAGCAAAGTGCAACGTACGGCGTGCGGCGAGTGTGTATGAATTACGGCACCTGCACCTCTTTCTCGGTATGCCAATAGGAACAGGGGCGTGCACTGGCTCTTCTTTAGTCTGGTTAAAAATAGTTATTACGAAATAGTTATATCGGTATCTTTATTTTCAACTTAATTGTGTCTGAAGAAGACCAAACTGATATTATTGTTCATGCTAAATCATATATTACAATGTCCATCTATTATGTGTCAATAAGTCTCTTCAAAATATGCAAAAAACACTTTATCTTGCGGTGTTTACTTAAAGCTATAGACTTATACATTAGGTATTAATGTTATCATTTTCAGCAGTCTTTTTTGTCACAGAGTAGATTTCAGTAACAAAATTAGATTATATAATTTATGGGAATGGTACTATAAGTGGTCAGAAAGTTCGCAGTTAGTTTAAGAAGATCAGAGCCAGTAATTTTAATCAGGACTTTGTGGCTGAACACTCAAGACACGCAAGACAGACATGGGTCTCATTGAGCATGGTTGAATAAAACCCGCAATATAATGTTCACAAAGTAGGTGATGCTTTAAAAATCTGTGAACAATACCCCATAACCATCTGACAAAATTTGGTCGCTTCAATTATTTGGATGTATGGCTGTCCCATAACCTGATAAAACAAAATATTTTGAACATGTTGCCATGTGTATTTGCCTCTTAACAGATAAAAAAACAAACCTTTTTTAAAGAGATTAGTTACTAGACATAAATGTTGTGTATTTTATGAGAATATTTAATACAACCCAAGGGTAAAGAGCCTTTAACTGTGAAAAAACCTGATCTTCATCCAGAAAAGTGTTGTTAAATATTTCATCACAAGTCACAAGAGATCACAAATTGCCAATTACATAAACAGAATGAAACAATTACCAGAAAATGGCCAGAATTATCAAACAGACGAGGTATGTTATTTTCCGCTACAATAACACAAGGCTCCATGTGTTTTCAGCCTTCAAGAATAAATTAATGTTATTAGACTGGAATGTTTTAGCTCATCCTCCATATTCTCTAAAAATTTATCTCCGTAGTAAAAAATTTAATCCAATCAATGATACAAAAATGTACTTTAATCAATATTTTACCAACAAACCTCAGGAATTTTGGAAAGATGGCTTTATGAGGCCTCTGGAGGAATGGAGAAAAATAATTAGTCAGAATAGATCATAAACAATTCCATAAATTCTCATAAAATATAAGATGTTGTATACTCCTTACCCGTTACTAAAATAAACTCGCGATAAATTCTCATAAAATATAAGATGTTGTATACTCCTTACCCGTTACTAAAATAAACTCGCGATAAATTCTCATAAAATATAAGATGTTGTATACTCCTTACCCGTTACTAAAATAAACTCGCGATAAATTCTCATAAAATATAAGATGTTGTATACTCCTTACCCGTTACTAAAATAAACTCGAGCATCAATTCAATACTTGTTGATAACAAAAAATATTTTCTGTTTTATTACATTAGAATTTTAAATTTTAAAATATAAACCCAGCAGATACGCAACAAAGAATGCTAGATTGAATGTTAACGAATACCTGCAGCAAACATGTATATATTTCTCAATGTTCTTTCATAGATGGCTTTTGTACTATTATTTCGACATATGAGAGTATGATGTTCTAAACTACCAATGTAACCTTTGAAAAACTGTCTGATATTTCATTGTACTGCTAACATTAATATTTCTATTAAATTGAAAATATGTAATGTTTACAGAGCAATGTATTTTTCGGGAAAATTATTTTTCTTGTTTTATTTAAAGGAAACTACTGCTGAGAGTCAGTTTTTGCTTATGGATACTTATGGTAATTTAATAGAAACATGTGGTGTTTACAGTTCAAAGAAATATCATATATTTGTTATTAAAGGTCGGTATTTTAAAATACTACACAGTCTTTTTATCATGTCTTATGTATCACTAAATTTTTCTGCATATCTCTCTTGGCAATATTGTTTCTATATCATTGATTATAGTTTCATTCTTCACATATAACACACTCATTTCCCCACAGGATCCATGATTCACAACTCTCCAGTATTCTTAATTTTTGTGTCAAGCAGCTTAAGCTAGCAGTGCAGATGATGAATATGCAGCATATCCTCTACCCTCGAGTATGCTTAACCGTTTGAATGCTGATGAGTGCCATTGCACTTGTGCGCGCAATAACCAAATTTGCCACGAGCACGATGGTGCTCACGAAATCAGTTGCTGTTTAGCACGCGGTAAGAAAGAGAAATTTTTTAACCCATAATGTCGGAATACGAAAATAATTCGAGTGAAAATGAATGTTTTTCAAATTGTGAAGAAAGTGATAGTGGGAGTGATATTGTGGTGCGTTCACAATTTGGCGTAATGCAAATTTTGAGTGATAGTGATAATACTGACGATAACAATTATTTTGCTGATATGGAGGATGTACCGAACTGCTAAAATACAATGTGACCTTGATTTCAGTTTTTGTTATAATTTTTGTTCACAATATATATTTCCATAATTTTCTTTGTATTTTATTATCCTTGTACAAGTTTTTATTAAGAAAACACCGAAAAAATTATTAAAATTGTATAAATTTTGGAAGAGATGCAGTTTTTTTTCGAGACAAGGGTAAACGACATCAAAAACAAAAGATTTCTTTGGCATTTTTAAGTATATATGAGTAAAAAACCCTGGCACTAAAACGGTTAACACATTCCACATAGAGTTGGTCAATTAAAAGACTTATTTTCATTTATTTCGAACAGAATCTTTTTTTTCTGACTCTCCCCTATAGTGGAAAAGTTTTCAAGTTCTTTTATAATAATTACTTGCTATTAGTCATACAGTATAGACAAAAGGTTTATTAGATTAAATTATGGGTTTTAATGAAATATATTACAAAAATTGTGGTAAAATTTATAAAAATTAAGAGCTCAATCATGTTCCGTTACTTAAGTGTTATATTCTTATTGTCTTATCTTAAATCATAGATCTATAATAAATAGATAAACAAAAAATAAATGTTAAAATATAACCATATATATATAGAGTTGAGCGCGAAACATGTTCATACAAGTAACGCAGATAACCGGTGCGTACTCGCTCTTGTAGTCATTTGTTTCCGAGTTTTCACCGGCGTATCGCTTAATTAACGTGCATAATAGTTTATTTTCAAGATGTCAGTGGAACTTAGAAGTAATAAGAAAAATATTTTCTTGGTTGGTGAGATAAATCACCAAATAACGGGTGCAAAGTTGCCGTCTAATCGTCAAGTTCTCTCAGTTCTGTTTTTTAATATTCGCGAGGTAAAATTGACTGTTAATGAAAGTGCAAATCTTGTGATTCGTGAGTGCATCATATTTTGGGAAAAAGCTAGAATACCTACCAGAGCTGTACCTAATTGTGTGAAAAAACTTGTGGACCTTTACCATGTTTGGAGAGAGCTACAAAAAAACTGTAAAAAAACACAGGACGTTTATAAGCACCGCGAGGAGAAGTTCCAAAAAGATTTAGATAATTTATTTGATATCGCGCATGCCGATGCTCTACAAAGAATCAAAATAGAGGAAGACAAAATATTTTTACAAAAACAAAGAGAGCCAGGGCGTTTGGGTTGGTTAGCGAGTGTTGACAAAAAGTTAGTTGAGAAAGAAGAAAGAGTAAGGCAGAGAAAACTAGGAGAAGAGGAAAAAAGACTAAAGCATTTGACTGATATGAATTTATTGACTTCAGACACCTCTATTCCACCTCAAGACCTTCACGAACAGTCTACCAGTTCTGACGAAAGTTTGGAAGAAAATTTACCTTCCACCTCGCAATGGCAATCAGTGACTTCGCTATCTGCTACAAAAAGAGGAAGGACGTGTTTTATTACCCTTACACTAGTTGCAGCTTTAGATAGATGTCAACTAAGTGTAAGGGATTCTGTTTACATACTTCAGGCTGATGTAGAAGCACTTGGTCTCAGTTGTGAAGACTTTCCTATCAACAAGTCTTCTATTCAACGATTTAGGACCCAAATGAGAAAAGAGAGAGCAGAATCGATAAAAACTGATTTTCAGAACAACGTGCCTGAAATTGTAACTATTCATTGGGATGGAAAGCTATTGCCCGGTTTAAATGTGACAGGTTTATAAGAAGAACGCCTGCCAATTCTCATTTCATTCGGAGAAAAAGGCCAACTTCTAGCAGTGCCAAAACTCGATAGTTCTACTGGCAAAGATCAAGCTGAAGCTGTTTTAAATGCCCTTTCTGATTGGGATCTCAATGACAAGGTACAGATTATGTGCTGCCACACAACGGCTTCTAATACAGGCCGCTTAAATGGGGCTTGTGTGCTCTTGGAGAAAGGGAATTGTTACTTTTTGCTTGCCGCCATCATATGTATGAACTAGTACTGAAATGTGTGTTTGAATCAAAGATCCATCAAGTTACTAGCAGTCCCGATATCCCGTTATTTAAAAAAATTAGAGACAATTGGAAGAACATTAATGCAACTGCTACCGAAACATGTACTGATTAACGAACTTAACGCTGATTAACGAACTTATTAATTATTATAAAAAAGAACTACTGAAATCTATTATACGTGACGATTATCGGGAGTTGATTGAACTGTGTATAGTGTTTTTGGGGGGAGATAATGAAAAGAAATTTAAAATCAGACCACCTGGCGCCATGCATCAGGCAAGATGGAAGGCAAGAGCTATTTACTCTTTAAAGATATGCTTGCTGCAATCACAGTTTAAAATGAGTGCTAAGGACAAACGAGCACTGCAAGATGTTTGCTTACTTATTGCAATGGCTTATGTAAAGCCCTGGCTTGAGTGCAATTTGGCGGTAAAATTCCCGAATCAAGATTTATGTTTCTTAAAAACATTGAAAAACTACGAAACAGTCGACCAAGTGATTTCCAAAGCAGCTTTGACCAAGTTCAGCCAACACTTGTGGTATTTATCAGAAGAAATGGTTTTATTTTCATTATTTGATGATGAAGTTGATACACAAACCAAAGCTGATATCGTATCGAATTTACAAAGGGAAAGTTTGTATGATTTTGGGAAGAGATATATTCCATCGAAGGAAGAAATATCTGCTTCTTTGTACGGTGAGTTGAATAAGTGTTTTTTTTTTCATTTTATCATTAGAAAATGTGATAATTTTGTTAATATATTTCTTTTATTATTTCAGGAAAACGTTTGAGTGATTTCGTGACCATCAAGAGCACAAATTTATTATCGCGGTTAAAAATTGATAACGCTTTTCTCCAAGAAGACGTCTCTTCATGGGAACAAATCCCTTCCTTTTAGGAAGCTAAAAAAAAGTTATGCACTTGAAGGCAGTCAATGACACAGCAGAGAGAGGCGTGAAGCTCATGCAAGATTTCGTAACAAAAAACAACAATTAAAAAAAAAGTATCCTGAATTATATATCTTTTTCAATTTTATAAATAAATACATAACCTAAATTAATCTTCCACTGTTTTCTATTACAAAATATGTATTTTGATCATAATATAGCTTACATGCAACTAAGTCTTCAAAAACCGTTGTTTAGAAAAACAATGATGCCTTGTCGGCGCGGGTTGCCATTGTCATATGACGATGAAATTTTGCACGAAGGTAGCCTTTAGTACTATAAAAAGAATTAAAGGGTATATGCGTTACAATATTTAAAAGAAAATAAAATTTGGTGATATAAGGGACACCCTAATAATATATATATATATATATATATATATATATATATATATATATATATATATATATATATATATATATATATATATATGTATATATGTATATGTATATGTATGTATATATATATATATAATATATATATAATATATATATATATATATGTATATGTATATATATATATGTATATATATATATATATATATATATATATATGTATATATATATATATATATATATATATATACACTACGTGTTAAGTAGACACTTTGTTATTGTACTAATGCAATCTAAACCAATTCTTGGAAATATTAAATTTGCATACATATTAATTTGATTAAACAATTGCGATAAAATAAAAACTAAAAGTTGATACATATGATTTTCGAAAACTCCATCCAAATTGGGTCGGTAGTTTTTTGTGATACATAAAAATCCAAAAATTATCTTAATGCTTTCTATAATTTATCCTTTATTCTCCTAATTATTTTTTTCCAAATATTTTCAATGCACACACATGCAAATTTATACTTTTTATTATATGGGTAGATTAAAGATAATTTACGAAAACTGATGTCAATAATATGAATCAAGTTTAAAGTCTACAGTAGTAATTGTATTTAAAATAGAGAACTTACTTTTTCACAGGTGCTGGGCATTCCAAATCAATATCATCTATTGTCTGCACAAACATATCATCTGACTGAATTCGTTCCTTCTGTACTCCAGATGGTGCAATGTAGATTTTGTTTCTAGAACAGGATGCGACACGAGCTATATTTATAGTTGTAACTACGTAATACCACATTCAAAATGATGAAAATCGTAACTTTGCTTTCGTATAAAGATGTAGCTTAAATATTGCTTACAAGGGAAGAGATTAAAAAATGTTGAAATAAATATTGCAAAGTAAAATAAAAAGTAAACAAAGTCTAGTAAAAATGAAACTTTGAAGCATACTAAGCAACATAAAAACAACTGATAGTAAACAAATAGTACAAAGTGTCAGGTGAGAGAAAAACCAACATTAACCCAGAAGGAGGAAACCAACATATAGCCTACTTCTATGGGTTCTTACTATACTCAAAATAATACAATTATCATGAATAAAATTTTTTCGTATCTGGGGGTTATTCTCGAGACATTCACTATTTTATGATTTGTGATAATTCGGTATTCTGCAATGAATTGAAGCTTATTTTCACATCTTATCAATCGCAAAACTGATAACATTCACAAAATCTACTCCTTTCTAATGCTTCTTGCTCCTATGCTAATGCTTTCACATCTATTAAATCTATTCTGAACTTATCTATGAAGTTCAGAATAGATTTTATACCTTCTATACACATCATACAAAAAAAGAGGGCTAGGGTTTTGCATGGAGTTCATGCGAATGAGACACCTGTGAGCGAACATAGCATTACAGAGCCTAGGTAGACAGCCTGTAAATAGCACTGTATAAGGAGCGTATTTACTAATTTATTTAAAAACTGTTGAAAAATAAAATTAATTAAAAAATATTTTTATTTCTTAAGTTTTATATACAATTTTTAAATAACTAACAATTCACAAAATATAGTACTCATGAGATTTTACATTTATAATATTCTGAAATGTTATCTTTTCAAAATATATATCTCAATTCTCAAGTGGCTACAGATCAGTGGTTCAGTTTTCTTATTCAGATAGATATTATCTGAAAGTTTGTAGCACTGGGTCATTGATTTATTTATGACATGTACAGCAAAAAATAAATAAATACATACACAAGGACAGAGAATCCGTACAAAGTTGTCACTGTATATTCTCTGCTTTATGAAAGAAATTTATTTTGAAACTTTAGTGAAACTTTCGACTTAAATCTATAATCTAATCTATTTACAATCATTACAATATCTATTTCATTAGTAAGAAGTGTTTCAACCATTTCTCACAAGAACATTTTCAAGTAAATGGGTCATTGCTTTAGCAACTTGTGAACAATGTGAGCCCTTGTTTACAATATATGCCATTATGAGTGACATTTCTAAATCTGCAAACAGGGATCTTAATATAATTTATGCATATATAAACTAATATAAAAACCAGTTATATTAAAAAATACTAGATGGAGGGAATATATGTGAAATGAAAACACAAGATTTTCCAGAGTATACTTTATATCGCCCAGTTTTGTACGGATACATAAAACCACATAAGCAAAATAAAAGACACCGTGCACTGTACTGGTCACCGAAATTCAGACACTATAATACATTGAATACATTTTGGCACCATCTGGTTTTTTTGAGAGTACTTTCTTCATTACCCACCTTTCAAGCAGAATGAAACTAAAATGTTCAGTTGCTAATGTGTTCTGTACTTATCTATACTAAATACTAGCTATCAACTGTAATATGTTTCACAGAGCATATATCGAACATAAATAAAAATATATATAACATAAATAAAAAAATATATATATATATAAATTATATTATATTATATTATATTAACTATGTTACATTATATATATTTTTATTTATATTATATTGATAACTTTGCATTGTACATTTCTCAGACCAAAGATTGGGACATAGCCATATTGACGTTATATCTAACAGGGACTGTGTGACAAAAAAGTTTAATGCTTCGAAGACCTAAAATATTAATTCCATGTTAAGTTTAAGTAACTTGAGATGAGGATATTACCTTACCATTCTACTATTTATTTAAAGTCGCTACAGAAATCTTTTGATAAACTAAATGTTTACAAAATTGGCAATTGACAATTTCTAACTAACGTAATATTTCAATAAAAGCTAAAAGCTAGACAATTTCTAAGTAATGTAATATTTGAATATTACATTAAAATTTACAATAACATCAAAATCTGCCATGATATAAGTAGAGAATACAACACATGGAAACATCAAAGTTAAACTTTCAGTTTGATAATTGAATGTGTATGATATTTATTTTATATTACAAATAACCACTCGCATACGATTATATAACAGGGAATAGCCTCTCTGATTCTGTAATCGAGATTAAAAAGGGTTAAATGTTGTGGAATGCATTGCACACCAGGCGCTGCATGGGTCCACTAAAAACAATACGATAAAAGAATCTATAAATAAACCTCGTAATCAGATTTGGATATTTAGCAATACGAGTGCCAAATGTATATTTCTCACCGAACGAAATACTAATAATTCAGCATTATTCTCAATTGTTGTACGTGTTATGATAATGAAATGTTTAAATGAAATTTTGATTATAAAAATGTTGAAAATTAAAAATTTTTTCATTAAAAGATAAATTATTTCTCTGTAATTAGAGCTCAAATGTAAAAATGTAGATTATTTTTGCTTACTTCTAAAAGATATTCTTACTATACTAATTAACCAACACCCTGTTGTATATATGTGAAACAATATAACAAAGCGACAAAAGGGTCAAGGAACGTTACATGATAAGAATAACGATGAAACAAAATATGATTGTGTGCTTGAAGGTTTATAACGAATGACGTAAGGAAAATATCATTTATGACATTTGTCCTTTGATAACACGTATACTATTAAAGATTCCTTAAAAATTCTATTCCGTTAAAAAAAACTAAGACAATTTACCCATCTTTTATCGATATACCCCCACCAGTTCCAGTCACCCATCCCAAATGGTAAAACTGTCTGCATAATGCGGGGATTAAATCACGTGGGTGCTCCTAAAACGAGAAAAATTATATATTTACTTTACAGTTATACACGTGTTGCTTGTTCTCAATTTAAAATTAAAAATAAATAAAAAATATCACTGATAGTCAAAAAAAAAGGTTTTGTAATAAAATTTGAAAGAATACTTAAACCAGAAGTAAAATAAAATTCTCAATTTAAAACAAAAAGACATGTAATTTTTTGACCCGATGATACGTGGGATATTTTCTGCATTATTGTTATAGAAGAAAGCAAATATTGTAATTATGGATACAGTTTTTTTTTTCTTAGATCTACTATTATATTTTCAGAATAATAAATAAGCAATATATATTAGATATGTTTTCTATTGGAAACCGAAAATTAAATTGACACTATTTTAAAAAGACTCTAAACATAGTCTATAACTTATTTTAGCATGAGAGTAATAACACAATGGCATATCACAGTCCCGTGTAGTAATATATCGTCTCTTTACGTTCCTGTTTACCAGTTCGCTTCTTCCTGATAGTCTTAGTGTAAAATTTGCAAACACTTATCACTACTGTCTTCTTTTCTGTCACCAATATCTTTTCTATAAACTGCCTTCCCAGTAACCTTGTTATACTGGCAGCAAAATGTGGTCCATGAGATAGAACTCCAGCGTCAACAGATACACCATCTTCCAACAAACCTTCACCGCAAACCTTACAGATATGGACTTGCAATAAATCACACATGAATTTGTCATGGTTCTTGCCACTAAGTTGAAAAATATTTTTTTCCATTTCTGCAATGCATTTAAGATTTCGTTCGACTGAAGTCAATAACTTCGCCATAACAATGTCACCAAAGTGGAGGTACACTCTTTTCATTTGGTATATGATTCCACAGTGCAAGCGATTCCCCCTCCCAACCCTTTACATGCTCCTCTCGTAAATTAATTATGTATGTATAGCCTTAACATTCAGCTACATGACTTGATAACGCAGATTGCGAATCAAACTCACTGTTTTCTAATATGCAGAATGAAAATCAAACACGAGTTAAACTCGTGATTTGTGAATCAGAGAAAAATAAGGATCACAAGTTGATACAATGACAGGCTGTTTAAGTATTAAGGTAGAGAAAAGAAAAAGTGACAAGATCACAATCGAAGTATACTGATCTCATTTAAAAAAAATGCTAAATATAACCTATTTAATTAACAACTAATTAGATTAATGGCATCGTAAAAAATAAAAAGAAAGATAGAGAAGAGCGACAAGCTAGTTTAAACAAATTATATAATACAAATTAACAGCCCGTTGCTGTTTAAAAATGTGAAACCAATTTACTAACACGTTTACTGCAATTACAAGTAGACAAATTTTTAAACATGTACATTAAATGTCAACAAAATATGGATATAATTTAAATAATTTAATGCAAATTAGACATTAATATAACAACAGAAAAATGTAAGCAATCTTAATGTCCTGTCTGTAATCCTGAAAAATTTCAGTTGTCATAAAAATGAACAGGTTTTTCACTGAATATGAATAGGCTCCGTACCGAAATAAGCCAGATTTTAATTTATTGTGTGTTTATAGATTCAATATTATAGCGATTAGGTCAGTATTTGATATTAGTTTGCTTGTATATAATTAAATAATAACAAATTATCTTGATACGTTTGAAAGCTGAAGATGTTTCTGCTTGCTTTTAGATTTAGATAATAACTCCGATTGGAAAAGAAAATGAAGGATAATACGTGCTAAGTTTATTACGAATATAATTATTAATTTACAAGAGTTTGTCTAAAAACTTATGGTACACTTTGTGTAAGTTTAGATAAAATTTAAAACTTTATTTTTCGGAACGTAATAAAAATTTATACTTAACAATAACGTAGGTATTTATAAAAAAAACAATAAGTTAACTTACAGATTCGACTGTGGCCATATTCATTTCAAAGTTTAAATGACTAGGATTCCTTAATGTGGTATTGTTACGAATCTCTGCGTATTTGTTCTTATTGATAATGTTTTAAGATAAGAACAATGTCAAATGTCAAAACACCTAACAGCTGATAACGTTCGTATTGTGAGCTTTTTCTACAGATAAACCAAATTAGAAGTGCATAAGTAACCAAACATTGTATGTACATACAATATCTAACGAAATAATTGAACTCCGTTTAAAACTTTCGTTTATAATTATTGTCCGTAATATTGATTATTTCTAATTTGTAAATACTGATATTATTTTTCGAAAAGCAATTAAGAAGACGAAATATTAAGAAGACGATCGCCATTAAGCATTTACGCAAAAGTGTCCGTAAGTGTGGTATTCCTGTATATTATATAAAATCCTACGTATCTTTGCGATAAAATAAAGAACCATTGGAATTTCATCATGCCCTATAATTAATATGCATACATTTTGCAAGTACATGCCTCCATTTGAAGATTTAAATAAATGTTGCAAAATATTGTATTAATAATAATTGTTTAATATATTTCGTATATGGGACACGTAATGTGGGGACGAAACATATTTTCCGTCCATTCCATTGAGTAGGATATTCTTGTTCTTATTCTTTTGAAATAAAATTGAGGTTCTGGTTAAACGGTTTTTTATTTTTGCGCCCAGTTTGCTAAATATTTTTAAAGTGACATACAATGTTTTAAAATCCTACCGACCAAAACCCCCTCCCCCCTCCCCCGCCCATCGCCGCCACTCTAATTAGTTTACAAATTCTGAAAATGAAAAATATCAGCATTTGTTTATAATTTTTTATTACAATGAGATACAGAACATATATATGAGATACATCTACAAAAGGGATACAGATAAATTGTGTTCCGGTACACACTTATCTAGTTTTGTATCTTACTTGGCATGTCAAACAATATAGTATAATAGCCTTGCCATATTTTATGTGATTAATAAAAATACCCCACATATGCATGACATGCATAAATATTTTGGTGGCGATCGCTTTTGAGAAATGAAAGCTGTATATATTAACACATTATATGATAGTAACCAGTATAGTAAAGTGGTTCAAACTATTTCACTATCTTTTTATATATATCCATTCATTTTTTAACATTAACGAAGCAATAACTCATGCTCAATTATTATCTATTTTTTACATATAGTCATCATCATGCATATTTACCACAATTAGCAATCATCATGCATAATTGTAGTAAAGACTTAAATTCATTTCTCCTCACTGAAGTTAAGAAATTTATCCTTGTAATATTATTCATTATTAACCAAATTGTTTTCTTCGCAGGCAATTCAATACAATGGCAATAATTATTATTTTAGCAACATTTCCTTCCTTTACTTTCATCTTTTTTATGATGGAGCATTTTTCTTGTCTTATGTGCACATGTGTCTTCTAACTTTGAAACTATTGCCAAATAAAAAGCAACTTTCAATTTTCTTTGTTGACTTATATTGTTATTATAAACAATACAATGTCTTTTCTAAATAATAATGCTTTTTTCTAAATAATAATGCACATATGTTTCCTAACTTTGAAACTATTGCCAAATAAAAAGCAACTTTCAATTTTCTTTCTTTACTTATATTGTTATTATAAACAGTACAATGTCTTTTCTAAATAATAATGCTTTTTTCTAAATAATAATGCATATATGTCTCCTAACTTTGAAACTATTGCCAAATAAAAAGCAACTTTCAATTTTCTTCGTTGACTTATATTGTTATTATAAACAATACAATATCTTTTAAAACTTACACTACTGTATCATGTCAAACTTCAGGTCAACATGGTGTTTGTCCTTTGATTTCATATTTGATACTAATGTAAATATTTCACAAAATAATTTAATTTGTAAACAATTCCAATTTCATATTTTTAGCAATAGTTTCAAATTACTTCTAACGAAATACTTTCATTTTATCTACGACTTATTGTTAGCCTATTTTTTAAAAATTTCATGTGTTAGATTTATTAGAATAGGCAAAGATTTCTTTCATAAAGTTTCATTAGAAAGAGTATATATAAAGAATGTTGATAAATTGGTATAACATGCCATGTTCAATTAATGTTCACAACTGACATTATTCAATTAAATTATAAATTAAACAAAATTAAAACGACATCATTAAAAAAAGGCACACATCTTACCATTTTGTAAATTCTTATTGAGTAAACTACAAAATGTTATATTGTAACATGTCAGGGTTCGTATATTATATAAGATTCACTTTTGCAAACTTTACACGTGGTCACGCATTTGATGCCCAGAATGCTCCTTCCTTTACAAGGCAGGTTGTTTAATATGGCCATAGTGCGATAAGGGCTGAAAATGGTCTGTACAGTCCTTCCGTCAACCATTATCTGTAGTTGTATAATAAAATGTTATATAAATCAGTAGAAATAATTATATCATATATAATTGCATCTACTTAAAGTATTTCAAATATACTGAGGTGAAATATTGAATTAAGTTTAACACTATAGTGATTAAACCAAATAATGATGATGGAATGAAACGGATCGCAATAATAATACGAGGGTGCATTTTTAAGTTTGCGAAATTGGTTATTAGGTCATTAGTGAGGGCACTTTAATGAGCCGTAATGTGTTCAGTGACTCATTCTTAATATAAATAGCTAATCTTATCTTAATCGGGCCATTAGTCTTTAAACTATCATCGACCAAGCAACTCAATTGGGAAGAAAGTGGGAAATAGGGAGAAAATAGAGTACCGCACTTTTTATAAAATTCCTTACCAACTAAGGAAAGTCAGTTCAAACTATACTGGAAGTGATGGCGTTTACGGAGACCATTGCCCAGATAAAACCATGATTTATAAGTGGCAAAGTACCTTTAAAGATGGCAGGGATTCACCTGAAGACGACTCATTGCCTGGACGGTCAATCGAAGTGACCACTCCGGAAATCATTCAAAAAGTTGAAAAATTAATATTGGAAGATGCTAGACTAAAGAAGAAACAACTTGCAGAAATGGTTGAAGAGTCAGATACAACCATTTTTAAAATTCTTCACAAAAATTTTGGGATGAGTAAGGTCAGCGCAAGGTGGTTGCTGAAAGCACTTGCTCCGCCTCAAAAACAACACAGCATGGAGTGTTCACGCACGTTTTCCGACCTCTGTAATGAAGACAAGGATGAACTATGGAGTTGAATTGTTACTGTGGACAAAACTTAGGCTCATCATTATGAATCTGAGTTCAAACAGGAGTCTACGCAGTGGCACAAAAAAAAACACCACCAACTAAGAAATTTAAGGCTTCACAATCGGTTGGAAAAATCATGGCGACAGTATTTTGAGACTCATAAGGGATCCTGTTGATAGATTATAAAGACAAAGGCGTCTATATAACTAGAGAATACTATGCTTCAATCCTAGAGCAATTGAAAGAATTCATCAAAGAAAAAAGGAGGGGAAAATTAACCAAAGATATCCTCCTTCTGGACAACAATGCAAATTAACCAAAGATGTCCAAGAGTCGTTGCGTGGGCTGCCCTGCACAAGGTGGGCTTCAATATATTGGATTACCCACCCTACAATTGTGACTAGGCACCTAGCGATTATTACCTATTCCCACAGTTAAAACTAAAACTTTGTGGGAAGAAATTTTCAAGCAATGAAGACATGAAGGATGCACTTTCGGCTTAATTTTCGGACAAAGATAAAACATTTTTTTTTAAGGTTTACATAAGCTAATTGAAAGATCGGAAAAATGTGTTAGGGTAGCAGGTGAATATATTGAAAACAAAAAATAAATTTGTATTTTTATTCTCACTTCTTACTACCAAGCTGCAAACTTAAAAACGCCCCTTCGTATGTCTGTAAGATATGGAGTTATGTAACAATTGATAGGAACCATGCAAGAAATATAAATATACAAAAATATAAAAAAATGTACACAGCAGTTTAAGTGACAGAAATAAGAACTTTTAGTCGTCTGTCAATGTTAGTGCAACATTTTTCTTTTTAAATAATGGATGATAACACTGTTTATAACTATTTATCAGTGAAATAAGAGGAAGTACATGTCAAATAAAGAATTATTGTGCCAGAATTTAATTATCAAATAGAAACCACAAAATCAAAAAGTTGGTAATAAAAATTCAAATGCCGAAATGAAGCCATTATAGATTATCGATACTTTCGAACAAATATTGATTATTTAAAATCTGACGAAAACCATATTTGCTCTCAAAAACAAAAGCAATATTTTCATTTAAGTACCAACTCAGGTATAAACCAAGCAGGTGATACCAAATAATAATGTAAAAAAAAAGTTATATCACAAGTGAATATATAATGTGCTGTGCATTATAGTGAGGTTTCTCATCATCATCATGCGGCAGAATATGCTCTTTTTCATACAATGAAAATATCAAAAATCTTTTTTAATAATGCACATCATAAAAGTAATTGTAATATCAATATTTTGGAACTTTCTTTTCATATCACTCTTCAGAGCTGTTCTTTCTATTTGTCCGTTAGAATAAATTTTTACAAAATTTTTGATGCAAAAATTAAGTCAATTTGTCGAAAAACTACATTTCAGACATCACTTTAGAATCAAAATATTAATTAATGTATGTAATAAACACATATTAAAAAATATTTATTAATTACTCGTATATTCTTCCTAGTGTCGTCTTCGAAAAATGACAACTTTGGAGCTCAATGCCTATAAGACAATTTTAAAAACTGTTAATAAAAGGAAATAGCCAATAAATCAGAATCTGTTGAATGATTATGTTATAACCGCTTTGGCGTGGAATATGTTTTAAATAGAGGCAAATAATTATTAATATTGACATTATATCTGATAGATATTTATGAATCATCTACCATTTGTTATCTAGTGGTGCAGTTTGGATTAGGGTTGTGGATATTATTGTCTGTTTATTTTATTATCATACCTAATATTGGAATATACAAAGGCATTATATCATACGCACAAACAATAACAAAACTTAAAATAGATAGTAGTGAGCAACACTATTGCAAACTCATGAATATCAGTACAGTTGTCAGCTCATAGAGCATAGGTTCTCAAAACCTTCATTAATGTTAGAGGGAAATGATGTTAGGTTTACATATTTTTCATATATTATTAATACATATATACCTATATAAGTAAGTAATAAATTTCCTGTCAGTGAAAGGATTATCTGTATCAATTGAGTAGTTAAAGAGATTATATTAAACACACTTTATCTCTTTAAAGTACCCTAGCTTTTGCCTGCAGCTATTTGGACGTCGTAAACGACATTGTTTCCTATAATTATCCTACGGGAATGTACCCTGGGGATTAAATGTATAGATATTCTTTATACTGATGCAGGTCATTTCTACATGTTGTTGGCCTAATTGCAAAACTTTCCAGGATAAAAAGTGTTCTATTTTATTCTCTGGGACGTCTGCCCTCACGCATCTGCCTGCATTCGGGTTGTGCACTCGGCGATGGCGCGTGACGTAACCTCGCCCACCCCTCTACTCACACTCCACGGGCCACCCGCACCCCCAACCCATGGCAACCGGCGTGTTTGAATAATACTTTTTTTATAATGTTCATCATCAATAATTTTAAATTATATTTTACTGACCGTTATTTCACTGTGTGTTCATTTATTGACCCTCAAATAAGACTGATGGCATTTTGCATGGTCCCTATAGTTGTATGTTTGTAAAACAAGTAAACTGATAACAAAATACTTCGGAAATCTAACTCGATCCCTTTGAATGTAACAAATATCTATGAATCTTGAAAATCATTTTAAATTATATTTTACTGACCGTAATTTTACTGAGTGTTGATTTATTGACCCTCAGACAATGATAGCATTTTCCATGGTCCCTATAGTTGTATATTTGTAAAACGAATAATACTGATAACAAAATACTTCAGAAATCTAGGTCGATCCCTTTGAATGTAAAAAATATTTATGAGTCTTGAAAATAATTGTAAATTATATTTTACTGACCGTCATTTTACTGTGTGTTCATTTATCGATCCTCAGACAAGACTGATGGCATTTCGCATGGTCCCTAAAGTCGTATGTTTGTAAAACGAGTAATACTGATCACAAAATACTTCAGAAATCTAACTCGATCCCTTTGAATGTAACAAATATCTATGATTCTTGAAAATCATTTTAAATTATATTTTACTGACCTCATAACCTTTATTTCCTGGTAATAGTGGAACATTCCATGTAACTAGAAGTGAATTTTCCGACAACCTTCGTAGGCTACGTATTTGGAGTTCATTAATATTTTTATATTTTAACTTTGTATCTAAAATCTGGAAATCCATCATTCTTTTTAAAAGCATACATTATTCAACGTAACAAAAACAGTGTAAACATGTTAATTCCTAATTATAAATTGATTTCTAATATGTATATAATATTCTTCACATTTCAGCTATATTTTTGCTATATTGATAATTTTGAAAAACATAGTAACTTTGATTTTCAACATTTTAAAGGAATTTATTTTTATTACCATAAGCATAAATTTTAATTTGATTTAGAATTACGGCTGACCCAAACATTTTTAAGATCGAATTATACAACTATTATAATTACGATAAACATGATATTTATAAAAACTTAATGTCAAATAATAACATGCTAAATTATCAATACGTAAGAAATTAATTAAGGCTTGCTTTTAGTGCATAAAACAAAAAACTTGTTAATTCCTCAAAAAAATTTCTTCATCAGAAGAAAACCCTGAGTTTTTTCAAAATAAACATTTCGAAATGTTGGATTATAAAAAAAAATTTACAAATAATTGAAATTGGAACTCGTATTAATGTTTCTGTTTATCTTATAAAAAATATAGTTAAAGAGCTGTTATATGTCATAAAAGAATGAAAATATAATGAAATATGGCGACACAGGAACTGTTTGCCTATCTTTGATGCTCAATTTCTCATTTTTTTAAAAATTCCATCCGCCTTACATAATATTGTCTGATATTTGAGGCACCATATTTTGCAAAGAAATTGTTTAAATTGATGATCGGTCAATCTTTCTATATACTTAATTACATAAATTTTATATAACCTTTCTTAATAAATATAAGAATAGAGCTACTAAAACAATAGAAATTTGCTATCATACCCTCTCATTCCATTCCTTGACGTTACCTCTTTCAAAAAAATGAAGTTTATTGCTAGAACAAGTCGAAGATGGCTTAAATTCTCCCGATCCATTTTCCGTATCAGTACCATTGAAAAACTTTGTTTGCTCCAAAATACAGTCCTTCAACGTTTGCACCATTCTTTTGTTAGAAGCATTATCCTGATACAATTGCGAAGTTGACGTATTTTTGTAACTCATCGATTTAATTTTTAATTGATTTTCATTCTTTCCAAAAACATATGTATCGTTAGACATATTACTCCAGAATTCGATGCAACTCGAAATTTTTGAAATAGGCAGGTCACTTTCATCACTATCATAAGTTCCATGGACAGTGCTCACTCTATCTATTAAATTCATGCGGAAATCTTCATCAACAAGGATTGCCATTATTTGATTGTATTCCTCGTAAGGCTTACAGTTCCTTGTACAACTTTTTTGTTTATCATTTTTATTTGTAGCCAGCAAACTTTGAACTGATTTGGACTGATTATTCAACCAAAGCAGATATTGTTCCTTAAAGATGTTATTTCCAAGATTCTTAAGCTTTTTGATAGCACTATTATTTACTGTATCCATTTTCATAAATGTTGCATATTTGTCTTTGAAATCTAACTTTGCGTAAGAATACTTTGGTGTTGATACATAATCAACTCTTTCATTTTTCCCATCATCCAAGTCAGTATTGAAATCATGCACATGTGTGCTCATGCAAGTAAATATGTCGATCTTTGTCTTATTTCTATCATCAGAATTATTTTGGGTGAATTTTTGACGGCATGACATACAACTGGTGCTCGGTTGGCATACAGAATTTGAAGCATTGTTTCTCATATTTGAGGGTTTCAACTCTGTAGCACTCTCACAACATTTCTTGGAGACATTATCACAATCCAAACTGAATTGACATGTAGATGTTCCTTTTTCCACTGTCTTTACACAAGTATCAATTAAACGGTTGACTTCAGGATTCTGCCGCTTAATATGTGAACAATCCTTAGAAATACAAAGATAACAACCAGACTGATCTGGTGCATGTGAATCAAGATATTTTTGGTCTGGCTTTATCACCATAGGTTGCATTTTACTATTCTTAACACTGATTACATAACTCCCTTTCTTTTGTTTAACTATCTCAATATTGAGTATCAACGATTTACTTTCCACTTTGTTATCTAATGGAATTTTTTGTACCCTGTCCATTTTATCATCACTTAAAATTATGTCTTTTATTATATAGGATTCACTTTCCTTACCCGTTGTTGCAATGAAGCATTTCGACTTTTTCTTTCTGGACAAGGTTTTGGGCTTGAGGTAGAATCCGCACTTTACATGCGGACATCGTTTACAGGTACATTGCTCTAGCACATCCGGTTTTTTAGATTGATCCTGGACACATTTGCACACGGGACAAGTGCAGTCACCAGTAACCGAACTAGGGCAGTAAATACTATTTTGTTGACTGTAGAAAGATGAACTCGTGCAGGATTTCCTGTTATCTGACGTTGATTTGGGCCTTTGTTTGTCGCGAGTATCTAAATTGAAGAAGTGAAATAAACAAAAAGAAATTACAGAGAAATTAAATCATAGAAAAAAAATTACTAAAGCTACTAAGTAATGCCAGAAGGACTTTATAAATAAACAAAAAGAAATGACAGAGATACTAAATCATATAAAAAAAAATTACTAAAGCTACCAAGTAATACCAGAAGGACTTTATAAATGCACCTGATATATCAAACATGCATTGCAAAGAATGTGAAACAACTAAAAAAAGTATTTTGCTTTTTATGGTCTTGTTCCTAAAGAAAAAGAAAAGATTTCCTATTGATCATAAATGTGAATTGACAAATCTAACAGATAGATTTATTATATTTTCAGTTATTATATTCAAGTAAATTATAGTGCCAAATCTAGTCAATGAATGAGTGAAGAAGAATGTCAGATCCAAAGTTTGTAATTTGGATATTGTCCTTTGTCTTGGACCTATTATAATGGCATCTTGAGTACATTTTTTTTTTAAATTTGAAGAGATCAAAAAATTAAGTTAGATGTAAAAATTTAGCATAGATTATATTAAAAGCTAAGCGTAGATTATATTTTCATATAAAACTTACCACTAGACAATTGTGATATACAAAAAGATTCCTTTCCTGCAGCGTTTGATGTCGAAGCTGTTAATAACAGAATAATAACATTTGTAATAATATTTTATAAATTATTTATATAATACTTAATTTAGTTTTACGTAGGGATATGTGTTTTTGCTTAATATTAAGGCTAAATAGTCCAACTTTAATAACTTTTGTTCTTTTCATATTATCTTACATTGCTCAACCTGTTTTACATATTGGATTTCTAAAAAACTACATGTGTTATTAATAGACAGTTCTATGTAATTATTTTTTAGCACTTACTGCACAGACTTAATGAGCCTATTAATTCTTACGGCAAAAAGTCTAGCAATTCTAATATCATGCAAATTTGTTTAAATAAAAATCATTATTAAATTTTTCTTTACTTTATTTTGTAATTTTTCTTATATTTTCTGGCATTGTAAGTTAATATAATAAAGAAGTGGCCAAAAGTTTGATGCTTACAAATAATTCACTAGTACAAAATCAATGAAAGTCCATAGAATTAATACATTGGGGAAAAGTTAATAATAATAATCTCCTTCCATTTTGTTATTTTTTAGAGTAACAGCTGAAAATCTAAACCACATCATTCCATTTAGTTCTCTTTCTTCTGGGAACTATTAGGCATACAACTTTGTTTCCGCGGTTTTTCTGGCTTTAGTGGTAAGTGGTAATCGAAATAATTATATCGTGTCATACAATAAACTTGGGTATCTGTCAACATTTACATATTAATCGATTTGTCTATACATCATAAAGTTTTTCTCGACTTAAAATATCAGTGTACAAGCCAAATTCTCATTATTTAGTTTAATTTTCCATTTTAATATGAAGAAATGCTGAGCTGCAGCTGAGGCTCATCGAATGCTTTCAAATATTTATGTTAAGGCCGCTATTTGTGGAAGCATATGTTGTGAGTGGTTTCAACACTTCAAGAATGGTGATTTTGATGACGAAGACCAATATAGCGGCAGAAGAGAGAAGGTTTTCGGAGATGTAAGATTGCTGGCAATATTTCATGAGGATTCGTGTCAAAATCAAGAAGAATTGGTATGATCATTGGGGGTGAGTCAACAGATATTACAAATACAAAACACCTCAAAGCTATGCGAATGATTCAGAAACAAGGAAATTGGGTACCATACGAGTTGAAGCCAAGAGATTGAACGGCATTTGTTTGCTTGTAAACACATGCTTGAACGGCAAAGATGGAAGGGATTGCATGACAGCATGACAATGCTTGGACCCATGTTGCGCACGTGGTCAAGACATAATTGGAAATGTTGAAATAGGAAGTCCTACCCCATCTATTGTATTCTCTCAACATTTGTCCTCTGACTATCACTTGATTCAATTAATGGCACTATGGTAACCAGCACTTCCGGTCAATTGGATTGATTTGTAAATTATCTAAAAAGATAACCAATTTTTTCAACGCTGCCTGAAAGATGAGAGAAAGTAGTGGCCAGTGATGGACAATACTTTGAATAATAAATGTATACCCAGTTTTTTACAATAAAGACTCCAAATTCGGGACAAAAAATGGCAGAAGCAAAGTCGTACATCAAATGTAATAAAGACTTAGTCAGAAGTCTCAGTCTGTAAAAAAATCAGAGAAAAAGATCATAATAAAATAAAAAAAATTTTAATTGACTTGCAATTATTGTTATAAAAAAGGCATTACTGCTTTTTCAATACAATATACCAGAAGCATACATGATAACTTGATTTAAAAGGTTATTCACAATTAAATGAAACTATTATTACTCATTGGGATATTAGCAAAGATCTTTGCTCCCACCTGAAGATGTTGTAATACAACGAAACCTAGGTGGTAAAGAAATTATAGAAAGTAGAAATAATACTACATCACGTAGTTTCATTTAATTGAGAATAATAAATTTCTACAAAATTAACGCCAAATATATTAAATGTTAAAAGATTATTGTAAACGTGAAACAAATTTTTTCAAGGAAACAGCAATGTTTCAACTTAATACCAACTCTCCCTAATCCGTGTGGATCTAAACTACATTATATACTAACTACCAACAAGGACAAAATCATCTTAGTGTATTTTAGAAAGTATTTTACTTCATTGCTGTCTTGCCATTATCTAAAATAACTAACAATGCCATAATCATCTTAGTATATTTTAAGGATTCTTTTACTTCATTGCAGTCTTGCCATTATCGAAAATGAGTACCAATGACAAAATCATCTTAGTATATTTTAGAAAGTATTTTACTACATTGCTGTCTTGCCATTATCTAAAATGACTAACAATACCATAATCATCTTAGTATATTTTAAGGAGTCTTTTACTTCATTGCAGTCTTGCCATTATCGAAAATGAGTACCAATGACAAAATCATCTTAGTATATTTTAGAAAGTATTTTACTACATTGCTGTCTTGCCATTATCTAAAATGACTAACAATACCATAATCATCTTAGTATATTTTAAGGAGTCTTTTACTTCATTGCAGTCTTGCCATTATCTAAAATGAGTACCAATGACGAAATCATCTTAGTATATTTTAGGGAGTATTTTACTTCATTGCTGTCTTGCCATTATCTAAAATGACTAACAATGCCAACATCATCTTAGTATATTTTAGGGAGTCTTTTATTGCATTGCAGTCTTGCCATTATCTAAAATGAGTAACAATGACAAAATCAGCTTAGTATATTTTAGGGAGTCTTTTACTTCATTGCAATCTTGCTATTATCTAAAATGGCTAACAAAAAAGTGTATATGGTACTGTTGATTTATAATACCTATGCAAATAGAATACGTTACTTACATAGTGAACTGGAATCAGGTTTCACATAAAACCCGCATTTCACTTTAGGACATTGCGAGCAAGAGCATTCGTTTTGTCGTGTCGGTTTCAGAATTGGTTGCGTACAGCACATTCCAGACACTGGTTGGGCAGTTTGACTGTATCGAGGATCTACATTATCTACAATAAAATTTAAACAAAATTAAAAAATTCTTCTTATTGTACACTTTTATATTATCATGTCTACAATCATAATATTGGTGCGTGTGTCACGCCTGCTTACCATCTCTAGTTATGTTATATGCTGTGTGTTATTTAGGCCACTTTTGTTTGTTTTATTTTGTTTTTGGGCCACTTTTGAAAACATGAGATGAAAATAATCTATAACATTTTTTTGATTTGGACTTTTATTAGCGAGAAATAATTTTACTTTTAACTAAAAATATAATTTTCTTTTTTAATACTTTTTCAGTCATAACTTAAATTTTACTTTGAATAGAGCTCCATTGTTTGTTATCCATTACAGCCCAAAAGTGTATGTTTGTGCCACAATTCCATTAAAAAATACAAGCTAACCAAAGAATGTAAGCAATTGCGCAATTTTCTAAATATATAAGTTAATTTGAATACATTTTTTCAGATTTTAAACAAAAACGATTACTTTAATTTACAACATAATAATTCAACAGCAAAATAATGATATGAAAATAAATGACTGATGTGCTTTTCATTAATTTCATAAATTAAATTAAAAAAAAAACAAATAAAATATTAACGATACAAGTCTAAAGCATAAGTTGCTTGAATAATATATGTGATTAATGAAAAAAGAAAAAAATATAATCAAGGCTTGAAATCATGTTATATTCACGAAAACATATGATTGCATTGCTTTCTATCATTATGAAGATTTTTCTTCTAGCAATCTTGTAAACGATTCAGTGAAGTCCATAATTGAGAAGTACATTATTGTTGGCTAATATTATTTAACAAGACATCTTAAAATCAAATTGACAAACCATCAGTTATTAAATAAATATGTATTGTTTTACGGGCTTACTGCCCAGAATTAAATATTTTATTAAATAAATTGACTAAACTTCATTTCAAACATTTCTTTGGTTTGTTAAAGAATAAAGCGCAAGTAAGACATTTTAGAAATATTAAATGTTAGTTTGTCCTATGGAACAAAGAAAGTATTTTGTCTGCATTATGATCTGTCAATGGAACTTTATAAACGAACCAGTTATTTATTCAACTTATGAAGTCTTCAGTAGCTTCACTGCTCTAGAATTCCTGAAAGCTTAAATCTACACGACAACATTTTAGCAACTGAAACTAAAATCATTTTGAACTATAGGAACCATAACTTATTTTGACAACCTGGTTCCCCTTGGAAACTTAGAACCCTTTAATGTTATATTTAATTAAATCCTGCTTTTTATTTAAACGTGATTCCTCCCTCTTCTATTATTTATTTAAATTTTTGAAATGATATTCTTGCACACGTAAACATTACAGCTTCATAGAATTTAATTTTCTTAACAAAAATTTAAAATACCTTCTAATTTATAATATTGCTTTAGCTTGATACTATAGTGAATGGTTGATAAACGTGCAATGGTTGACAAACGTGATAAACGTGATAAACTACGGGACACCTCCATAAAGATTTTGAGTGGAGGTGGAATTGTGCACCGCAATTATTAGCACTTCAAAAGATCAAAGTTCGAAATTGGTGACATGTGTTAGCATACAGTTCCATGAACTAGTCTTTTCTATGGTATTTTTTACTGACAAAATATAAGTTTTGCATTATTCACACAATACCAAATAGTAAAATATTGTTATTTTTAAAGTTTACTTTATACAGTTTTTAAGTTTTGGTAAAATAATTTTAATCTAGTTAACGACAAAACAAAATAAGAAACTTTTGAATATGTAAAAA
The DNA here is from genome assembly GCA_039881145.1 of Druceiella hillmani. Classification (NCBI taxonomy): domain Eukaryota; kingdom Metazoa; phylum Arthropoda; class Insecta; order Lepidoptera; family Hepialidae; genus Druceiella; species Druceiella hillmani. The sequence goes on from JAYKKI010000069.1 coordinate 10,621,536, forward strand.
CAGTATTTATTTATTAAAATGATAAATAAATGTTTGTATGTATGTCAATCGTTAATACGCAATTTATAAAAACATTGAGAAATTTTATGTACGTCATTAACCATAATTTAGGGAAAAATCCAAGAATAATAACAATACCTCAATATATCCTAGTAACTCTAAAAAAGAGATTTATATAAAACTACTAACTGATTTATATAAAACTATGAACTAAATTGTTGATAGTTATTATATATTAAAGTTATTGTAATAAATTTTATTTTGGTTCAGACTTCAGACATTGAAGTTATCATAATATTTTTTTTTAATTTAGACATGTGGCAATTATATTAAACTACGTTTTAAAATTGTCATTTAATTTATTTTTATCTTTGTCACTCATTAAATCATATGGAAAGCCTGTCATTTAATTAAACTGAATGGCTTCATTGTTTACCAGGACCATCATCCATTTTATCGTTTAATTTCTAGTCAAAAAATTAAATACAAAGTCATTTGTACTTTATAGCAATGTAGGTATGTCCAAAATTAATGGAGAGTGCAAAAATTGTCTTAAATAAAATATCAAAAGTTTTACAATACTTTGAAATGAAACCCTAGCAGACTCTCATGTTTCCGTTAGTCAGTTTGTCCTATTGCATGTAGATAAAAAAAATAAATAAATATTTTAGTACATATGTAAATATTATAGTTTCGTAAAATTATATTTTCAATAAAAAAATTTAATTTTTGAACAAAGTTGATCTTTGGACTATAGAGTTATAATATCTATGCACCTAGAATATGTTACTTACATAGTGAACTGGAATAGTTCATTGGCTCTGCTCCACTTGGAACTTCAGGTTTCACATAAAACCCGCAATGCCCTTGTCCCGTCGGTTCCATAGCTGGTTGTGCGTAGGACATTCCAGCCACCGGTTCAGTTGTCCGATTATAGTGAGGATCATTATCTATGATATAATTTAAACAAAATTTAAATATTTTTCTAACTATACATTTATATGTTATTACGTACACAATAGAAATCTTCTTTACGAAATTATTATGTACATTAAAATCGTAATTACAATGCCAAACAAATTTCAGAAGGAAAGTCGAAATAAGTTTTTTTATCTCAGGAATTGTTTAATAATTCTTATAACTGCACAGAGTGTTGTTAAAAACTGTTAGAAAGGGCTAGTGTTCACAGGTTACTGAGTACAAAATAAGACAATTATAATCAATAATTTTTTTTTCATATCTTATTCCATTTTTGAGATATGCTACTGCAACGTTATGTCAGTGATTAATCAGTTTGCACTGCATGCACAAAGAGCAACACGAGATATAATTAAAGAGATATATAACATCTTCTTTGGCCTTGAAAAATGAGCGTCATGAATATTATTTTGCGGAAAATATAATCAGTTATAATGGTACTTCAGTGTTTCTCTTAATTTTTTTTAAATGAAGGTTCTATTTATGATAATGAAATGTTTAAATTGTTGTTATATTATAATTGAGGAAATGCTGAAAATGAAAAATTTTTATTGGAAAATAAGTTATTTCTCTCTACTGAAGGTCCATATCAAAAAACATTATAGATTATTTTATTCTCATATTTTCGAAAGCGATATGAAAATGCTTTTGCTTTACCAATTAACCAATATCTGTACATATAAAAGCTAAATACCACTCACTGCTGACTGATCACAAAATCTCCAGAACTATTAAGTCCACAGACTTGACATTTGGCACATATGTTTCTGCTAAGTGCTTCCTAAGACACGATTTTATGAAATCCCTATAGAACAGAAAATGGGGGTGAAATATTGTATGGGAATTTCGAAATAATTACAGAGACATGAAAATGTGTATTTAAACCCTAAATACAGAAATAAAGGAACACGTATTTCAGAATTTCTTAGAAAATCACTATTCCCTTGGTCCCTTTATACCAGACAAAGCTGGGATGTGGTAGTTGCACAAGCAATGTATTGAAAGTGATCTAGAATTTGTCTTTTAAGTTTTTTTTAAAACAAGTTGAAAGATATGTTATTTGTGAAAATTGGTTCAGTTGTTAACAGTTATGAGGGAATGTATAAGTTACAGTTATGAGGTTAACAGTTATGAGGGAATGTATTCATACAAACAACTTTACTACAATTAGCGTCCACATTAATAGGTTTATTGGGTTGTCACCTGTGCTTTATCATTCAAAATATCAAGAAAAATTAAATTATACCCCACTTTTAAGACCTGTCGACTTCTTCAAATCCAAGAGTGGAAGAAATACCAATTTAAATATGCACACCTAGTTGAGTAGTATAGAAGGAACCAACATATAAAGAGAAAAATTCAGGAAAAAAAAACCTTGAACAAGCCAAATATTATTTTATTATTGAGAAATAAATAACCTCTAACATAAAATGAACAGATGGTATATTAAAAAAAAATTAAACGATTTAGACTTTTCCTTCCAATATTATTAAAAATAATCAAATTATATACGCTTTGAAGTTAATAACTTGTGACTCTACTAATTTGTGAGTGGTGCAGTAATTACAAGTTGAAGGTTTTTGATAAATTCCAGAATACTGGAGATGATAACAATAAAGACACTCTGGAAAAATTTGAGAATTCTGAGAGGATTACAACTCCAGTAACAATATTTAGGTGAAAGTTTTGGAACAAACCATTTACTGCATATAGCTTAATAATGAAAATATAAACAAAACAACTGTTTTTGTGTGCACTTTTGCATGCGACGAACTATACATGTGACTGAATGCGACAGGTGTTACATTGTGTTTATATTTAACTGAAAGGCGTATGATATATTTGCTATTTCTTAAACTGTTTAAAGACGGAGAAAGAAAATGTAGGCAAATCACAGTGGTTTATTAAATTAAAGCTTATAATTTGACTTTTGAAAATAGGTTCTCAATCAAAATAATGGCCCGCAAAACGTCGTTGATGATGAAGGCCTTAGAATATGTTAATAGCAGAAAAAAACAATATCAAAGATGCTATAAGAAAATACCATGTTTCTGTCAAAGATGCTATAACATGTTTTCTGAAAAAAAATTTTTCAAATAATGACAAAACCTCATGTCAAATCTAAATTTTAGGTTCGTTCAATAATCGTCTTATATAAAAGGGACAAAAAGTTCGAAAATATAAATACAATTCAATGAAGGGTATAATCAGTAAATCTCATTAAAATACAGTCAAAGATTGTTTGAGTAAAGTTGGTCTTTGGATTATCGAGTTTAATATCTATGCACCTAGATTGTTTGAGTAAAGTTGGTCTTTGGATTGTTTGAGTAAAGTTGGTCTTTGGATTATTGAGTTTAATTGGATTATTGTTTGAGTAAAGTTGGTCTTTGGATTATTGTTTGAGTAAAGTTGGTCTTTGGATTATTGAGGTTAAAGATTGTTTGAGTAAAGTTGGTCTTTGGATTATTGAGTTTAATATCTACGCACCTAGAATATATTACTTACTTAGTGAATTAGAATAGTTTTTCTGCCCCTCTCTAGATGGTAATTCGGGTTTCATATAAGACCCGCAAAGCACTTTTGGACATTGTGAACAGGTGCATTGAGGTTGTTGCATTGGTTCCAGAATTGGATTCGTACAGCACATTCCGGTCGCGGGTTTAGCTGCCTGATTGCCGCAAGGATCATTATCTATGGCATAATTTAAATAAATGCAAATATTCTTCTCATTCTCACTTATATATTATCACATACACACATTAGGAAACTTTAAAAATATATTTCAACAAGTTATTTTGACAGGACAAAGAAGTTATAAAAGGAAATTCAAAATCAATTTTATGATCTGTCATAATTCAATAATTCTTACATCTACCCAGTGGGTTGTTAAAAACTGGTATAGTCGGCTTTTATGGGTTCCTGAGTAGAAAATAAAACTACTATGAGCAATAATTTTTTTCGTATCTTATCCCATTTTTGGGCTATTTTACATTATGCACAATGAGCGCCATGATGCATCATCAAAGTAATAGATTGAACATTTTCTTCGGCCTTGAAAAATAAGCGATATGATTGTTATTTTGTAGAAAATAGAGTCAATAATACTGGTCAATAATATAGAAATAGAGTCAACTATTTTGGAACGAAGTTCCTTATCGCGCGTTGCGAAAGGGGGCTAGACGGAAAAATTAAGACCAAAAGTTGTAACGACACTTTTTGCTACAGTTGCTAGCGGGCGCGCTGCAAGCCGTGCGGCGTGCGCGTTTTTCTCTGTATGTCTCTCTCTCTCTCATAGAAAGCGAGCCAGTTATTTTCGTTTCGTCTTTCTATTTCGCATTGAACAGTATGGTGTCGCGACGATTATTTTTATTGAGTGTATACAGGGTTTTTGTACAATTCCTTCACTAATTAATCGAAAGGAACTTCGTTCCAACCGGGTGTCCCTTGACACCTCTCAAGTTTTTTTTTCTTTTTTATATGGGGTGAAAATCAGCAAAAAAGAATAAAATAGGCTCAAAAAAGTAAACGTTGGACAGTTGAAGACTGAAAACATGCACTATAAAACTGATGAAACTAACTTTGGAATCATTTGCATAAAACTGCAAAATTTATGCGCGTCAGATTATTAAAAAAAATATTCTACCAAAAAATATCATATATCATCAAACTGTTAAGCCGGTTGGGAACTTTATTATAAAATGAGGGTATTTTTCTTAAAAAAAAAAGGTTATTACTATTTATTGACGAGTCATATTATTCTTGCTGGGAAGCGATTAATTGATTGTACTTTTGTCTTTCTAAATGATCACAAATCACAAATGATCACAAATACTCTTCCAAATTCTGTATTAATTATCTGGCAAACCATAAAGACCTACAAACGACGAAGTGACCCTTTTAACCTGATGATCTTAATCGAATGTAAAAAAAGAGATTGGAATTTTTGCAAAATATTTTTGGAAGTTATTTTAAATATAACACAATTAAATGAAACTACGTGAAGTAGTATTATTTCTACTTTCTTTAAGTTCTTTACCACAACCTAGGTTCCGTTGTATTACAACATCATCAGGTGGGCTGTTAGCAAAGATGCTAACAGCCCACCAATCTTTCCTAGGTCGTGGTAAAGAACTTAAAGAAAGTAGATATAACACTACATCACATAGTCTCATTTAATTGTGAATAATGAATTTCTACAAAATTAACGCCAAATATATTCAATATTTAAATATATGCAATAATGTTCCAAATTATGTTTGCAAAAAACTTGTTAAAAGAATGCCACATTCAGCAAAGAAAGTAATATTTTGCAAAGATGTTTCTTTAATGGAAAGAAAGTTTGGTAATGTAATAAAAGATTACTTCTTATTGGCATCTAGATTAATTTTTTGTAATAAAAATAATTAAAAACAATGTCTTAATTTTTTCACAACAATAAATATTTTTTAGTTTTATGTTATTTTGTGTTTTTAACCTTTGCGTAGAAACTTTTCACCAGCAGTGTATATATGTTATCATTAGAGTTTTGAATACATAAACATGCCCACGCACACGCACACCCACACACACGTGCACACCCACACACACACACACACACACACCTACCTACCCACCCACAAACACACACACACACTTAATTAATTGCGTAATACACTCGATAAAATATGAAAAACATACTCAATAACATTATAATTAGTTACATTATAAGTACACATATAAGCAATGATTGAATGGGATAGGGAGGAAATACCAAATAATTGTTTATTGTCCGTTTTTAACTTTTTCCTAAATTGAAAGTTAAAAATTATTCTTAATTTAAAGTGTCTTAAAGTGGTTTTCAGTCACTTTTATCTCGTAAATTTTTTCAGGTTTAAAATTAAATTTGAAAACTTAAAACTCCCAAATTTAATCTTTCCAAGTCAAGCTGTCCAATTTACAAACTGAAAAGTTAGTATTGCTTACAATTTTTTAACTTGTTCGCGACTTCAAATATTTGCATGTGGGTGAATTGGAAGTTAGAAGTTAATACTAATATAAGCAGTCCTGAGGTGTCTTTAAATCACTTTTATCTTGTATTTTTTTTTCAGAATTAAAGTTAAATTTAAATTTTAAAACTCTAACATAATCTTTCTAAGTTGGGCTGTCTAACTGGTTTAAAACTTAGTATTGTTTACATATGTTTCAATTTGTTCATGACTTCAGCTTTTTGCATGTTAGTGTATGTAGGACACTGCCTGTCGAAAAAAGAAAATAATAGTTTTCAAAAGTAGACTCCATTTCGTTGAATTTGCTCCCCCACATCATTGTATATTATCATATATTCCCGGCACTTAAATTTTTTGTTGTTGTGACTGCTATGTGGCAATCTGTCTAGGGACAATAAGCCATTAGTTAACTTGATTTACTCCAAATATGTAAATGTTTCTTTATAAAGAACTTCTATTAAATTCAGTATTCCATCAGAGAGTTCTCTTCGGTATGTAGGAAACATGGTACTCAATGTCCCTCTTCATTCAATGTTTGTATAAGCTCAAATGTATGGTTTGAAAGTTTGCTCTGGTATTTCACGCTGAAGTGGGATATTTCTTGTTTAACGGTCTTTATGTTGAGATCATATACATTTATTGCTGATACACTGGGGAATGTTAATCATTGTTTTTATTGTCTTGGTCTGGAATCTTTCAAGGATTTCGATGATGCTTTCACTAACTGTACCCCACAGCTGGATACCATACGTCCAGATTGGTTTTAAGATGGTTTTATATACTATAATTTTACTTTTGTTGTTTAAATGAGGGTAGGTACAGCTGGATACCATACGTCTAGATGGGTTTTAAGATGGCTTTACATACTATCATTTTACTTTTGTTGTTTAATTTAGAGTGTCGTCCTATTAACCAGTGAAGATTACACAGTTTGGTTTCGACAAGCAGCAAACGTATGGGTCTGTATGATGTCGTTTCTTGAGATGGATTACCGAGTTTAGGGACCATCACACCTTGGGCTATCTTCCATTGGGAAAGTACTGTAAAGCACTGTAGCCTTAAGCAGTTGTTGAATATTTTTACTAAACTTATTATTCCTTTATGCGGTACTATTTTTAACAGAGTTGCATCTACTAGGTTCTATCTAGGAGATTTGCCTTCTGAAAGATTTTTAATTTATCTTCTAACTTTATTTGGATTTGTACTTTTAAGGGGTTGTGTGTCTGTGTTGCTTTACAAGAAATTCTGTTATTTCAGATGTGCATTCACTAATATACTCTGGGAAAGGTAGGAAGATATCATTCAGATGTTCTGTGAAGACTGATGAGTTTTCTGCATGTGATCTAACCCAGCCTTCAAAGCATTTTTTAATAGGTGGAATATAAGTTTTGGGGCATTTAAGATTTTAGTCACTTTCCAGAGCGAATAGTTTGTGTCCATTGTCGAGCTCAGGCTTGTATTTTTTGGGTTATAAACACTATTAGAAAGCTTAATCAGAGTGATTGTCGAATTAATACTGAGGATAGCTAGTATGTGGTCTGATGTAAAGTCTATGCGTGATTCGATACTAATGAAATTACTATCAACATTTCTTGTGATATAGAAATCCAGTTAGTCTGGACTTTTTGTTTTTGTCCATGGGCCAGCAGGTGGGTTCTCTAGTGGAGATACATACAAGCTTAGCCTTTTAAATAACTTTAAGTAGTTGCTTTCCTCTTAGGTTAATCAATCTGGTACCCCAATGAAGGTGTTTAGAGTTCCAGTCACCGCCACAAATGAATCTTGGTCCTAGTGCATGGAAGCATGGTTCAAAGTCATCCGCTGTTACTGTTCACAGATGAATCTTGGTCCTAGTATCCGCAGTTGTATGTCTGGGAGGGCAGTATAAGCCGAGAGTGCAGTTTCAATCATTTTATATGTAATTGTTGTTTACTGTTGTTTCTTGAATTTTATCTGTGCTATATTCTTCAATTGGATAATGTTTGATATTACTTTTAATGATCACTACCGTTCCGCCATGGCTATTATCAGATAGATGATTAGTCGTGTATACTGAGTGGTTTTTAAATGTGACATGTGTTTTGAATGTGAATCTTGTTTCCGGTATCAGTGCTATGTCAAGTAATTCCATATATAACAAAGTTTCGAATTCTTGACATTTTCTGTCTAGCCATTGGCGTTCCAAGTTACAACTCGGAGTTTGCAGGTCATTTCTTTAATAGGTAATTTGTATGGCATAGTTTTGTCCAAGTTGTGATCATATCTTATTTATTTATTTATCTACTTTAATGTATCTAATTGATATATATGGTGGACTTATTGCTACGTGAGTAATCTCTTACAGCCAACCATAACACCCGTCTAGCCCCGCTCGACGAACAGCCGGGAATCGAACCCGGGTCTCCACGGTGCACCGCGTCGTCACAGGCCGTATGCCTTGTGATCTTTTATCTTGTGATATCTTCTTTCTGCTTGCGTTGCTGGTCTCTGCTGTGCAGCGACTTCTGTGGATGTTTTAGTAGATCTGTACTCTTGGGGTATTTGGGGTAGATGAATATCATTTTCGTGTTCTTGATGGAGAGCTGACAGTTTTCCTTTGGTTTTCAGTGATATCTCAAGTATTCTTTCTTTATATTCTTTTTAGATTTTGCAGCCTTCGTAGCTGGATGGATGTTCCTCATGACAATTTATATAGGTAGCTTCAGTGTCGAGTCTCTTTTTGCAGCTAGTAGTTGGATGCTCTTCACCACATTCAATGAATCTGAAAAGGTTTTTTGAGTTGGAAAATTTTTGGCATCTTTTACATAGTAGGACTTCTTTTTTACGATATGGACCTTCCAAAGTTACTTTCATGTTGTTAATGTATTTCAGATTGTGTATTTCTTTGTTATTCTTGTTGGGTTCCAGGTCTACATGGAATAGAGATAGTGAGTCCTTTGAGGCTCTGTGCAGGATATTAACTATTTATCTGGCTTCATGTCCCATTTCAGTGAACTCTTTTGCAATCTGTATGGTTTTTTCCGATGAGTGGAGCCCACACAACACAACTCTGTAGGCCCTTTCATTTTTAAGCTGGTAAGTACAATGTACAGTGGCTTTATATGCTTGAATATCTTTAGGCATTATTTTGATAATATGGCCTGTTCTGAGAGTGGTCATTGTGTACAGATTGTTTTCTATGAATTTGTTTAAAGCTACTTTTAAAGATATTATGTTAATGACTCCTATTTCGAAAATAGGGTCAGGCCTGAACATATTCTTTCTCAGCTTTTTTATTAGTATTTGTGTCTTCATTTTCTAGCATATGAAATCTATTATGTGTTGGTATTGAGCAAGTTATAACATTCTTTGTCTTTTTCTGTGTGTCAGATAAAGGACTTGTTTCTTTTCTTTTCTGTCTCCTCTTTGGTCTTTCTTTTTGCTATTTTCCTGGTCTAAGTTTTCACTGTCTCTAAGTGTTTCTTGAAGAATGTTCCGTGTCCTGTAGGATAGGGGTGTTTTCAGTGCCGTGTGTCACGTTTAATGATGGTGTTGAATTGCTTCTGTGTCTTATGAATATGCTTTATGAAATGTCTGTTGTATCATGTTTGGGTTTATTGGGGTTTTAATGTTTTGTTGTGTTTGATTTTGATTTGTTGTATTAATTTGACTCATCTGGATTTTAATTCCCGTGAGTAGGGCCGTTAAATATCGTCACGCAGAGGGTGCTGCCCATTCCCCCGTGAAGGCTCAATACAGTGATTTCTTTTAATAAAATTATTTTTGTTTTTTATACCAAAATCTTAATCAGATTTTGACACGTTATCAAAATTAAAACTTTGACAGAAAAGTTACCTTCAGGCAATGGTCGATTGGAACTAGTTTCCTGTACTGCAACACCTGGCTTTTGACCAACTGAAACAACTGGTAAAAGGAACAATTCTTTACTTGTTTAATAATTCATATACACATTATTGTAATATCTTTAGTGCAAGTTAATTTGATTCAATTTATATATGTGTTTAGAGTGACATATAAAAGTCTTTCAATATGTACACTACTTAGCAAAACATTGAGGATCTAACTTTTCTTTACAGCTATGGAAATTTAAAAAAAAAAGGTTTTATACACATTCGAATAAAGAATACTATCATGTAATATAAAACATTCTAAATTTAAAAATGTTTAATTTATTTTAAACACATTCGAATGGAATTAAATATTTTTTTTAAATATTATTGATTTTGCTGTTAAATTGTTTAAATTTGTTTTTGTGGCAATTTTATAATATACAATAGCAGACTTAACAGTAATAGCTAGTAATATTGTAACTTTTTTTGAAGAGGTTCTACTCAATGTTATTCGCGATGGTTTGGTGTAAGTCGTTCTATTGTTCAGAGGACCTGGAAAAGATTTCAAAAGACTCATTCATTCAAAAAAAGACCGGATCGGGAAGGAAACAGAGTACTGAGCCAGGGACGACCGATATATATGTAAGCCAAGCTTTATGAAATCGAAAGTCTACCTACACATACATCAAAAACAATTTCGAAGAAGTAAGACATGTAAGTTTTAGTCTATGGACGGCCCGACCCTTCTGGCAGTCCATAAGCTAAAACATACATTTCTTTTTTGGTGTGGATCAGGGTTTTATTTTCTGATGAAACCAGAATATCTTTATTAAACCAGAATATCTTTACATATATGAGGAACAACATTGCAAAGCGCTCAGAAGACTTGGAGAGTGTTATGCTGATATGTGTTTCTGAATGGGAGCGTATTCCCCAAGAAATTATTAAAAACCTCACCCAGGACATACCACGAAGAATGGTAGCGGTCGTTCCTGCAATAGAAGGCCACACTCAATACTACTTTCTTTTATAACTTTTGTTAAATAAACGATATTACCACTTTAAGGGGGGCCCTTTTGTTTTGTTGAAACGAGTAATTTCACATCAACACAAAAAAAAACAATAAAGCCTAATTTACAAGCCAAAACTTTTTTACTTTAAGTAAATAATAACAAGAGAAATCTTAAAAAAACAATGTAACAATTCTTATTTTAATGTGACACTTCTTCAAATTTGTGACACAATAAATAGCTTATTAATTTAAATTTAAATTAATTGTTCTGAGTAATTCCAATTTTTGTATTTTAATGATTTTTTTGTTTATAGTGTCTTAATGAAGTGTTCTTCCATTCCTAAAAATAAAAATAACGAGTTTCTCGAGCATAATTGTGAATTGTAGTTGTAATGAGCTAATGGATTATGAATTGATATATATACACGATTATATGATGATAAAACTTTGGGTGAGTCAATATAGTCTTTTTTGAAAATGGAACTTTAAATAAAAAGTGCTACATAATTCTTAATGAATATGTTATCTCTGCTAATTATTCTTTGTGAAAATTCTCTATTAATTTGAAGACAATCCATCCAGCCATCTTCATACGATTGAGTAAATTTTTAATTTCTTTAATGGAGTTTGGTCTGAAAATTGCAGTGACCTGCCATCTCGAAGACAACAATTAAGTTAATTGCCTAAGACACTTTAGGCAGAATTGAAAAACTTAATAACACTATAATTTGCTTCATTATGAGTACACATAATATAAACAATGATTAGAGGATGAGGAGGATACACAAAATATTGGTTTATTTAGTGTTTTTAACTTTTTTCTAAACTGAAATTAAAACTTAATTATAATTGAATGTATCTTAAAGTGGCATTAAATCATTTTGATTTCATAATTTTTTTTTCATGAATAAAATGAAATTTGGAATATTGAAATTTTCTATCTTAATATTACTAACTTACATAATCCAGCGAAGTATTATTTAATTTTTTTTCATTTGTTCATGTCTTCAGAATTTTGCATGCTTTGTATATGTTGAAAATTGCCAAAAAAAGAAAATAATCGTTTTCAAAAGTTGGCTTATTTGTTTAAGTTGGTACCTCTCATAATACGAGTCAGCAAAATAATTTTTGTTTTTTATTCCAAAATCTTGGGTCAGATTATGATTTATTGTTGATCTGAAACTTTGACAGAAAAGTTACCTTTGAGCAATGGTCGATTGGAACTAGTTTCCTGTACTGCAATACCTGGTTTTAGAAAATCTGCAACAACTGGAAAGAGTAACAATCCTTTAATTGTTTAAAAAATCATTTACACATTACAGTTATAATTTCAGCTTAATGGCTGGTGCGACATCAGTGCCGGCGAGCATTCACAGCTTTATAGGCGCTTCAATTTTATTTGTACGCTTCAACTTAACGGCTCTGGTAATTATTTACGTAAATAATATAACAATAACGAAAGACATCAGCTGTGACTTATGTTAATCCATTTTGTTCTTTATATTGTGTTCTTAAATACATATGAATGATTCTTTTCTTATTTTGGCCAAAGAAAAGTATTATTCGTGTTTTTGATAAAATCATGTTAAATTAGATTACATTGTTTATTGTGTTATTTATTGTAATGTAGAGAACAATATTTAAATAAATATTTTTATTAACAAATAATAACAAGATTTTTGCTTTTGCTTTTATTTTCAGCGCAACAAAATGAGTAAAATAATAAATGTATTACTCATATTACAACACTTGAGTAGTTCACTTCCAAACTCCGCTAAGTAAAAAAAAAAAAGAAAATCTGTTAAGGCGGCCATTTTATTTGTTTTTTAAAATGCTTTCTTATGAACCTATCAATCTAGTTCAAAACTCGGTATATTATGCATAAATTCAGGTTAAATATTCAATACTTCTATAAAACTTGCTATATTAATTGACAGTTCACTTTCAAACAACTCTGTTACATGTTAACTTTCAAGAGTCGCCATACTACGCAGTGACTCGTATAAACGTCGCCATCTTGACTGTCAGGGTCAATTCACGTAAACCTGTTGAATTGCAAGAACATGCAACGGAATAAAATATTCTTATTTCGATATTATTCTGTTTGTACAAAATGGAAATTCAAGAAAAGGAAATTAATGAAGCGCCAAGTCATAGAGGACGGAAAAAAATTACTGACAAATCAACATGGAAGCGAGAAGTTGCAAAGTCAAACAGGTAATGTTATGCTTGGTACTTAATGCTCAGATCATTTTACGATGTTTGTTTATTTCCACTGTCTAATAGTTACATAATACTAATGACCAAAAAAAACTTTGGCCGAATTAAAATAGATTAAATTGTACTTCGCCATTGTTTATTCAATCATGTTCTTGTCTATATGCTGGTGGTTTTGGAACAAATTTATTTTGGGTGCTTTTCTGTTTTGCTTCAGATAGAAGCTCAAAGGGCCACCAAAAATACCAGAGTCTGTGCATGGAGATGCAAAACAGGGTTACAAGTGCAGTGAGTTAAAATGGCAGGGCTACAGTAAATTTCATCGGCATCTGTATTCATCGTCGGACAAAGTTACTCAGGATCTATTTTTATTGAAATAATGTACAGCACAAACACCGAAAAAAGGAGGAAAAAGAAAATCTCAAACAATATGTTATTTTATACCAAAATATGAAAAAAAAAAAGGAAGACGCCAAATTATATTTAAGAAAGTGTACCAGTAAGCATTTACTACTACTTTGGGAGTGTGTAAGGACTGAATACAAAGAATTTATAAAAGCCATTTAACGATAATGGAACTCCTAAAAGAAAGAAGAGGTGGTGATAGAAAATATTTTCGGTATTCTGGTCATTTATTATCTGTTAAGGCGTACATAAAGGAACTTAAAACTATAGAATCACATTATGTGCGAAGGAGATCTACTGTACAATACCTAAGCAGCGACCTCATTATAAAAAAAATCCATGAGCTTTATAATAATGATCTAGAAAATGTTCCAGTTAAGTACAAATTTTTCCAACGTATATTTAACAAATATTTTAATTTCAGTTTTAAAACACCGCCCACAGATGCTTGTCCCAAGTGTATCTAGTTAAAAGGGACTATTACATGTGAATGTGATCAAGCTAAAAAACAATTACTAATAGCACGGTTTCAAATTCACAAGTTAAAGGCTAAATAGTTTTACACTAGCCTTAAAAGTCTCCAAGATGAGAAATTATGCCATCTTCGATTGTCAAAAAAATTTGGTTTTACCAAGAGTTCCCGACCGGAACGCCTACTTTAGCCATCAGCTATAGGCATATAATCTAACAATTTGTCAAGGACCTTCCAATGGGCCGCAAAATACTTCAAATACATTTATCTACACTTGGCTGGAAACCAAGGCCCTGAAAGGATCCAATCAGATAGCTTCAGCATTATTTCATCGACTGATGAATAGCACTTTTAAAGACATTGTTAATCATATCAAATTATTTTGTGACGGTTGTGGGGGACAAAATAAAAATTCAATTGTATTGGGAATGCTGGCCTACTGGTTAAAAACCAAGGCTCCGAATTATATAAAAAAAAATACAATAATATTTCCTATTGTAGGTCATTAATTTTTGGCGTATTTTTAGAAATATCGAAAGGGTGACACGGCCTCTAGAAGTGATTGCAAACCAGAGACCTATTTTGATATTTTCCAAAAATACGGTACGGTACTGAGACTTGACAGAGGTTTCAATTTTTATGATTGTAAATCGAGCACCAAAAATGTACTTAAATTGCATGGATTTTGGCATTTTCAATTTAATATCTCCAAGGTCTTTTTGAGAAAAGACAGAAATGGTAAAATTGCCGTTAAATGGGAACCTCATTACGTATCAGAAGTGATCAATCATGGCAATGTTTATAAAAGAGATAAATCATTAAAATTTGAACACATTGAACATGCTTTGATAAATACAGGCGTTCCTGTAAAATCAGCAAAATTAAATGATATGAGAAATCTACTGACAAAATATTTTGGAAAGGATTGGGCTACGGTCGATAGTATAAAATATTACAGATTTCTCCAAGATGAACAAAATGAGCTGCTTTAGAAGAGGAGACCAATACTGATGAAACTAATGGATGATGAAACAGAAATAAGAGTATAATAATATTGTAAGATGATTATTTAAATTTAAGATTTAATTATGGTACTGGTTCAAAACTCTTCATGTTAATTTCATACAACTGCAAAAGCGTTTATGTTAAAAATACTTTTGCAAAACTGGTTATGTTTAATTTATAAATACAAATTAAAAGATTACTATTGTATTGTGATTTTATTTACTACAAGAAAATAATACTCTGTGACGATACTTTTCAGTGATATGTAGTAATATGAATTTTCATAACTCCATTTTAAGACTAGAAGTTTATTCAATTTTCTAAATTTAGTGCTCTATCCACATAGCGGACTTTGCAAGTGGACTACTCATTTCTATCTACTATAAACAATATCATAAGGAATGCATTTTATTGCAGCTTATTATATACATATGACGTATAAAAATATATGCATATTTGCATATTGCATGCATACTGCATATTTATTTTTTTATCTAATTTACAATTATATATTGAAAATCTGTATAATTAGAATTTGTTATTTCTTGAAGTATTTTAACAATTTAATATACAATAAACAATATAATATCATGTCATATTTTGAAAATTTACATATGAGGTATAAAAAATTAGGTACGAGTGCAGAACAGCAAAAATGCTAATTTTAGTGATTTTGTAAGTAAAAGAACATATAAAAAAAATTGTATATTAAAAAAATAGGACTCAGTCGTGATTATTTTATTACAAAATTGATTTTAAAAAGATTTGCTCACATAAAATACCTTTATTTTGTTATTGCTGAAGTATTTTTCACTATTATCACTTTAAATTTATAATTATATACACTACACAATCGATAGAGCATCTAGACAGAATGTCAATAAAAATTTAAAAAATATTAAAAAATAAATAATTATGAGATTTAATATTTAGTTTATGACAAATACATTTTTTAAATTATATTATCACGGATCCTCATTTCTTGGTTTTTGGGCTGATAAACAATGAAGTTCTTATTGTTGTTATAATTCATTTGTTCCAATTATCAATTCATAATTAAAACAATCATAAACTAATGATTTAATAATAAATTTTTAAGATTGGTAGAATTGAATGTTTTTGTTAATATCAAGTGAGATAGACGTCATCTCCTTAAAATTTTATAAGTTTTTATTAAACTTTTATTTAACGTTTTCTCTTATTGTCAGCATTCATATTTATATATTTGTTAATTATGTAGTATCTAATTATAAATTTAAATTGAAAATAGTGAAGAAAACATTTGCAATACAAAAATGGAGGCTTTATTGTTAGTAATTTTTTATATATATATATATATATATATATATATATATATATAAATTTTTCATAATAAAATCGTGAAAGAGACATATTTTTTAAAATGTATTGTTTTTTATGTATATTTTTTCATCAAAACATCAGTGAAATTTGCATTTTTACTAAACTGCACTGGTCCCAAAAGACAACTTAACAATATACGTATGTATATTTTATTATCTATGACAATATTTAACAGAAGCCTTTAAATATATACATTTTTGCTATAGCGAGTGCTGCATTCTATTTCGTTACCCCACTCTGTAGTTCGCACCCGACCAATATTTTTTTTTTTTTCTGTTTGTATCCTGCGATCAGTCATTAGAACTATAAGCAGGTAGGTTGTGGTATGTATCTTGTTTGGGCGAATATAGGGCCAGTGCCCTTAATCGCTCTAATTATGAAGCACGTCAGCTCTCTTGAGTCTCTTTATCGAGTTGGGCTGCAACAGCATGTGCGAAAGTCGGTTAGGATGGAATGTCAGACGATCTTTGTATGTGGCTGTGTAGCGTTTTGCTTCGTCTACGATGGTTGAAATTTGTAGGTATTCGTGGATTTCCGAATTGCGGGAGTACCATGGTGCACCTGATATGACCCTAAGTATATTGTTTTGGACTCTTTGTAGGCAGAGTATGTTCGAATTACTGGCCGATGACCACAGTTGAATCCCATATGTGCAAATGGGTTTTATTACGGAGCAGTACACTCTTAGTTTGTTGCTTAGGGATAGTGCTGACTGTCTTCCTAGAAGCCATAGCAAATTTCTAAATCGAAAATTGATTTCGTTACGCTTATTTTTGATGTGGTCTTTCCATGTCATCCTTCGGTCCAGATGAAACCCCAGGTATTTGACACAGGACGATTGCGGTAAGGTGTTGGTACCTAAGTTGACTGCAGTACAGGTTGCACGTCTCAGAGTGAACGTGATGTGGTGAGATTTTTGGACACTAACTCTTATACGCCATTTGTTCAACCATTTATTTGTGTCATCGAGTTGTGCCTGCAGCAATTTACTTGCCTCTTCTGGACTGCTATTACATGCGAGAAATGCAGCATCGTCAGCATAGGTTGCTACTGTAATATTAGGTGTCTGGGGTAAGTCATTCGTGAAGATGTTGTAAAGCACTGGACCGAGTACCGATCCCTGGGGTACTCCTGCGTGGCAACTATACAAGGAAGACCTGGCGTCACGGTGTTTTACTCGAAACATTCTGTCTCTAAGGTAAGAATCCATCAAGGGGTAGAAAGAGTGTGGAAGTGCTTGCTTTATTTTGCATAGTAACCCTTTGTGCCAGACACGATCGAATGCCTGTTGGATATCCAGGAAAGCAGCAGAACAATATTCTTTCTTTTCCAAACAGTCTCGTATAGTAAGATAGACTCTGTGTACTTGTTCTAGGGTCTAATGTTGCTTGCGAAACCCGAACTGATGATCTGGTATGATGTGATTGATATCTAGGTATGCATGTATCCTAGTAAGGATTATTTTTTCCCACAATTTGCTTAGAACTGGAGTTAAGCTGACAGGACGGTGTGAGGATGCATCGTTGACTGGTTTACCGGGTTTATGGATCATAACTACCTCGGATATTTTCCAAATAGCAGGGACATGTTTTGTTCTGAAGGTTGCATTAACGAGGGTTACCAGGAAGACAATACATTTTCTAGGAAGCTCTTTGAGTACCTTCGGGGTGATCAGGTCAAATCCTGGAGCTTTCTTCGAGTCCAAGCTGGCTATTTCTTTGGACAGCTCCTTTGGGGAAGTAGGTCTTATCGGCAGACACAGCTGCAGGTCCTGATTTAGGATCAGATCTATTTCAGGGTCCTCAGGGTTGTCAAATCCGTTAGGTTTGAAGACATTAGCAAGATGACTGGCGAAGGTCTCAGCTTTTTCTGGGTCTGTCCGTGCCCATGAATTGCCATTCCAGATTGGCGGTGAACATTGTTGGGGCTGTGGCATATTCCTGGTAGCTTTCCATAAAGAATGGGTCCCATGGCCATTAGGTGACATCTTTTCCAGTCTTTGTTTAACTGCAGCGTTAGTGACATCAGCAAGAAGAATCTTTAGCTCTTTTATTGCTTTGTTCAGTCGCGTTTTGTCTTCGCTGTTACGGGAAAGTTGCCAAACTCTACGAAGGCGGTGTTTTTCATAAATTTTTTGACGGATTTCAAATGGGAGCGGTGTATTCGCAAATGAATGCTTCAGTGTGGGTGTGCTTGTCCACGCTGCCACTTGGATCAGGTTTGTAATGTATAGACATGCATCGTCTACATCTTCAGCAGTTTTTAACGGAAGTTTGAGAGTGATATTTTCGTCGAGATATTCTCGGAAACCATTCCAATCGGTTTTAGCGTTAGTTAGATAGGAGCTATGGGTATCACGGGGTATCGCAATAGGGCTTACAGTAAGAAGTATTGGTGTGTGATCAGAAGATCCATCTAGGTTTGACTCGATTAGGAGATTTTGATGACAAATGCCTTTTGTGATAAAAAAGTCTATAAGATCAGGAGTTCTCTCGGTATCTGTAGGCCAATATGTAGGTTCTCCGGTTGAAATGGTCGCTAGATTGTTGATCTCAGTACTACATTTTAATTCTCTACCTTTCGTAGTTGTTAACCTAGATCCCCAATGTGTGTGCTTAGCGTTCCAATCACCACCGGCTATGAATCGGTTTCCTAAAGCTTTGAAAAACTCCGTAAACATATTCTCCTTAATGGTGTGACGCGGTGGACAGTATATTGCTGAGAGGATGAGGGGTCCGGCACGATCATCGATCCGTACAGTTGTAGCTTGCAGGTACTTGGTTTCCCAAGACTCGAGTAGGCAATGCTTAATGTTCTCCTTAATTACTATTGCCGCACCACCATGAGCTTCCCCTTCGGGGTGTGAAGTTGTGTAAACGCAGAATCCACGAATGCATATGCGTGATCTTGGTGTAGTGTGAGATTCTGATATAAGGCAAGCGTCAAGCTTATTGGTTCTCAAAAACATCTCAAGTTCTTTAGTGTTGGGAGCAAGTCCGTTTATGTTCCACGTGGCGATGTGTAGAAAAGTCATTTTGTCAGATTAGATATCAGGGTAGTTATAAGTCCCAGTAGGGAGCCTATTTGTTGAATTAAGAGATCCATTTTCTCACTTTGTTTGGCAAGTATATCTTCTAATTTATTAGATTGTTGGTGAGTAGATTGCTGTGTTGTTGGTTGCCTACCTTTGGCAATATCGGCATAAGATGTTTTGTGGGTGTTACTATGACCCTTAGTGTCAAAGTTGGTGGTAGTTGGTATGTTGATAACAGGTGTTTCAGAGGGTAGTCTAGCGCGAGAGGTGAGATTCTTGGTCCTTCGAGCTAGTATTTCTTTGTATATTTGGCATCCTTTATAATTAGCAGGGTGGTCGCAGCAGCATAAAGCACACTTGGCTGGAGTTGTCCTATTCTTTTTGCACTCCGAGGTTTTATGATCTTCACCGCATTTCATGCATCTAAATGGTCTCATGCAGTTATTTTTGGTATGACCATATTGTTGACAGCATTGGCATTGTACAATGAACTTTGATTTCCGGGGATCCTCAATCTTAATTTTTTGCTGTGCGATAAATGCAATGTTTTTAACGTCAGGATTGTTAATGCTAGGCTCGATATTGACGAAGAACGTTGAAGTCGGTTTCTTTTCGGGGTCGTATCGTGCATTAATTATTTCACCTCTAACTTTGTTGTTGGTCGCTTGAACTGCCTCAACAATAGCTTCATGAGGTGTGAGGTGATGCAAGTTCTTAATGACAATTCGGTAGCATTTGGAGTCCTTAGGCGTAAAAGTATACCCTATAAGCCCGTTATCTCTGAGGAGATTGATAATTTTCTTATATTCTTCTGGAGTTTTCATTAGCACGTGAAGGATATTTTTGGTAATCATTTTGAGCTTATAATTATCTTTTTGGTTTCAATTAGTTTTGTTAACTCGTTGACGTCTTCTATACCACTCAGAACTATTGGTGGTGGTTTGTTGGGTTTCTGAGTTTTTGAAAGGGCAATGTCATCATTTGGATCAAGCGGTAAGTTGCTAAACCGGTTCTTATTTACAATTCCATTAGACGGTGGTGGAGAATCGTACATTTTCCTCTTCTTATTGCCACGAGGAAGTGGTACATGTTGTCATATGGGTGGGGCAGGATGTTGAGAGATATCTTTTATTGCTGTAGTTTCAACAAGCAACAGGTACCAATATGAAAATTAATTTGATTTAGCTTATATATGTTTCTAACTTAGACAATCCACTTAACTATGTATGTGTTATTTAAACTTTTTTAGCTTATTCATAATTTTCGATTTTCACATGCGTAATGTATGTTGAAAATTGTCTGCCAAAAGGAAAGTAATAGTTTTCAAAATTAGGCTTATTCTTTTCAAATTTGATACCCCACATAATATTCCTCAGTAAAATACTTGTTTTTTATTTCAAAATTTTGGTCAGATTATGATTGATTGTTAAATTGAAACTTTGATAGAAGAGTTACCTTCAAGCAATGGTTGAATGGAACTAGCTTCCTTTACAGCAACCTCTAGGTTTGGACCACCTACAACAACTAGTAAAAGTAATCCTTTGTTTAAAAAGCCATAAACACATTATAATTATATTTTTAACTTATTTGCAAATTTGTTTTAGCTTATGTATATGGGCCATTCTCGAAAATGGACTAAGAACTTTAAAAAAAAGATTATTTGATATGATTCAAAGTAGTCTCAAATGAAAGGTACAATATCCTACGATATACTCCAAGTATGAGCCGAGCTATCTTTGTTGTAGTTTCCATGAAAATTAAGAAAAAGTATGTTCCTCAACGGAAGTGACACAGAATTGTGTGAAAGTCACAATTAAATGTATAGTGTAAAATATTTACTAATATAATTACATTTTTACAATTAGATAATATTAAAGTCGTGTGCGCCAGTACAAAACTAATACGCCGGTGTGCTATCGAGACATTCATTCGACCTACACTATTGGTTAGAAAGAGAAACAGCTATGTTGCTGATGTATAGCGTCAACTCACTCAAAAGACGCGATTGCCCGTAACGATCGGGACCGATACGTAGTAAAAGTAAATATTCTTTATCTGCATACTACATTAATTTACACACATGCAAACGGATACGGATAAGCGAGTACATATGTAATAGTGTAAGCAATTATATCTGTTCGCTAGTGTGGAGTGTCGGGGGTGTGACATTACATATTTTTTTGTGATATATAATAGTAAGTGAACCTTGCATATGAAATGGAGGTGACGTTTTTGATAAGTTTTAAATGATAATTTAAAAAAAACATATTTTAACCTAAATAAAACTAACAAATATAAATTACTTTGATGAATCGAAGATAGAAATTAAATAAATAATACAAGTATTCCAGTTTTTAATATGCATGGCCAACAAAAAATCGCAAAAATGAGAATGACCCATATACGAGGGGTGTTTTTAAAGTAAGTACCGTTTTTAAATTATGCCGCCGCAGCACTGCGGTCGCCGTTTAGCGCATGCGCATCGTGTAGCTACATCTGTTGGGAAGTTACAGACGCCATTACGGAACCATCCGATCGAGTCTACATCTGTTTGCGTGATTTTAAAATGCCTCCACCTATTGAGAATCCCGCCGACTGTGAAGTGCGTGCTGTAACACGGTTTCTCTGTGCTCAAGGCTTCAAATCAGTTGACATTCATCACCAAATCAGTGAAGTATATGGTGAAAACATTATGAGTGATGGAATGGTGCGGAAATGGGTTAGGGCCTTTAAAGATGGCCGTACAAATATTCATGATGAGGAACGAAGTGGGAGACCTTCAGTCATTACCGATGAACTGATTCAAAAAGTGGACTGTAAAGTGAAAGAGAACAGACGATTCACGATTTCGTCCTTAGGTGAATAGTTTCCTGCTGTCTCCAGAAGTGTTCTTTACGAAATTGTGTCCGAACGTTTAAATTATCGGAAATTGTGGATGCCAAAAATGTTGACTGATGAGCACAAAACCAAAAGATTGGGCAGTGCATTGAGTTTTCTCGAACGATACTGTAACGAGGGGCATGATTTTCTAAGCCATATTGTCACAGGCGATGAAACATGGGTAGCCTACGTTACACCGGAATCGAAGCAGCAATCAATTGAATGGCGGCATTCATCATCCCCTAGGAAAGTGAAATTCAAACAAACAATTTCTGCTCAGAAAATCATGTGCACTGTGTTTTGGGACAGAAAGGGTGTGTTGCTGGTCGATTTTTTGACTCGCGGCGACACGATCAATGCAGCAGCATACTGTGCGACTTTACAAAAACTGCGCCACGCAATTCAAAACAAAAGGCGTGGCATGCTGAGTGCAGGTGTCGTTTTGCTCCACGATAATGCCCGTCCACACACAGCAAATCGAACACAAGACCTTATCACTTCTTTTGGCTGGGAACAATTGAACCACCCTCCATACAGTCCCGAACTAGCGCCGAGCGACTACCATTTGTTTATGCACTTGAAGAAGCATCTGGCGGGGCAGCGCCATTCCGATGATGACAAAGTGAAAACGACTGTGAAGCAGTGGTTGTCTAATCAGGCGGCAATCTTCTTTGACGATGGCATACAAAAGCTGGTCCCAAGATACGATAAATGCCTCAATAGTAATGGGAATTATGTAGAAAAGTAGAGTAAAGTATGGCCTTTCAAGTGAATAAATTATTTTTGGAAAAAATTTAATTGTTGTTTTTTTATGTCAAAACGGTACTTACTTTAAAAACACACCTCGTATATCAGATACCCTAAAATTATTTTGAATAATTGTTGATAGGCAGAATACCTGGGATCGTTGAAATAACAAATTAATATAACCTGTTTAATAGTTAATATAACCATCTAACAACTGTAAATGGCAAACAACCTGATCTATAAACTGTAGTTTCCCAAATGCCGTATAAATATTTTACCATGCTTCTGGTGTTCCAGAACCAAGTTTGAATTTGTATAATATTGTTGCTAAAATGTATTTGTTCCCAATTATCAATTCATAATTAAACAAATCATAAACTCATGTTTTTGTTAATATCAAGTGAGATAGACGTATATTCATATTCATATTCTTAAAATTTTATAAGTTTTTATTAAACTCTTATATAAGGTTTTCTCTCATTATCAGCATTCGTATTTTATGTTTGTTAAGTATATGGTATATAATTATAAATTTAAATTGAAAATAGTGAAAAAAAATTTGCAATACAAAAATGGAGGCATTATTGTTAGTAATTTTTTATCCTATAAATTTTCCACAATAAAATCATTGTAACAGAAACATATTTTTTTAAAATGCATGTATATTTTTTCATTAAAACATCAGTGAAATTTGCATTTTTACTAAACTGCACTGGTCCCAAAAGACAA
Source organism: Druceiella hillmani (assembly GCA_039881145.1). NCBI lineage: Eukaryota > Metazoa > Arthropoda > Insecta > Lepidoptera > Hepialidae > Druceiella > Druceiella hillmani. The sequence continues at coordinate 10,645,192 of JAYKKI010000069.1, forward strand.
CTTAACAATATACGTAAGTAAATTATATTATCTATGACAATATTTAACAGAAGCCTTTAAATATTTACATTTCTGCTATAGCGAGTGCTGCATTCTATTTCGTTACCCCACTCTGTAGTTCGCACCCGACCAATATGAAAATTAATTTGATTTAGCTTATATATGTTTCTAACTTAAACAATACGCTTAACTATGTATGTGTTATTTAAACTTTTTTAATTTAGTTGAAAATTATTTGCCAAAAAAAAAGAAAATAATAGTTTTCAAAATTAGGCTTATTCTCTTTGAATTTGATACCCCACATAATATCCCTCAGTAAAATAATTGTTTTTTATTTCAAAATTTTGTTCAGATTATGATTGATTGTTGAATTGAAACTTTGACAGAAGAGTTACCTTCAAGCAACGGTCGATTGGAACTAGTCTCCTTTACTGCAACCTCTAGTTTTGGACCATCTGCAACAACTAGTAAAAGTAATCCTTTTGTTTAAAAAGCCATGAACAAAACTTTTTTTAACTTATATGCAAATTTGTTTTAGCTTATATATATATATATATATATATATATATATATATATATATCAGATACCCCAAAATTATTGTTGATAGGCAGGATATCTGGGATCGTTGAAATAATAAATTAATCTATCCAGTTAGTTAATATAACCGTCTGACAACTGTGAATGGCAAACAATCTGATCTATAAAATACAGTTTCCCCAAATGCCATATAATTATTTTCACGTGTTTCTGATATTCCAGAACCAAGTTTGAATTTGTGTAATAGACAGGAACACATAATTTCTTTGTATTTATTTCAATTTAATCTTATAGGGGGTAAACACCAACACAGAACTTTGTTTTGTGTTGATGTTTATTTTTTATAACACGAAATTGAAATAAATACTAACAAATTATGTGTTCCTGTGTATTGTATAAGTTCAAAACTAAGTTCTAAAACATCAAAAGCACGTTGAAATATTTGTATGGCATTCGAAAAAAGCCATTAAAAAAATGAACTGCTTGGAACTGGTACCAAAAATTTTCTTCGGCTGACGGATTGCAAACAAGAAAAATATAAAGTTTTGCATGACGACACTGTGTAAATCTGCACGTAAAACAGGTCTTCACCGCTCCTGTCCATTTGTATTGAGTCTAAATTTCGGGGATGCAATAAGGGAAAGATTATTCGTGAATTTTTGGAAAAGGATTGAATCCTTTAATTACTGATTCTCATCATCAAATTCGTGTTTGAAGACTTTTTGAACACTCTCGGAACCAGTGAAAATACAGTACGTTACAAAATAAACAATTCTGAATTGGGTATAGCATCAAAGTCAGTCGTGTCACATAAAAGCCGGGAAGAAAAATTAAAGAAGAAACCATTACGTCCTTAAAAGAATTATGTATGTAAAATTTGCTACAAATGCCATCACACTGTTGGCAAGCATCAAGTATAAAACCATAATTTGAATTAAAAATATAAAACTAATGGAAACTGTACAATTTATACTGCGAAAAACGTGTGAAAAACAGGAGAAAGCGGTAAGTCAGTGGTTGTTCAATTAAGAGAGAATCTAACTTATTTTTATCCACAAAAGGTAAATGAACAATATAGATCTGCTGTTCATAAAATATAGGTGACTTTGTTGAGATCTAGTATTGCGAACAAGAAAGGCAGGACAAGACACAAAAAGACAAGATGAATCCAGAACGGAAGCTACAGAAGTGCACATTAAGCTATCATTTTGAAAATTACCTTCACCGCTAATAATGGAAAATGAGCAAAATTAATTTCTTAATTACATTTTTTAACTTTTTAATTCTTTATATATTATTTCTCAAAAACGTGTATATTGTAACAGCTCCATCTATTGACAACGTGTTTAACAAAATATTATATATCTTCTCCCTTACTTAATTACTTCAAGTGTAATAAAATATTCATTGTGCTAGAAAGTTCATATTAGTAATGTTTTATGACAAATAAAACACTTTTATTTGAAACATGGCACGGAATCCTCGATGCATGAACCTACTGTACAATTAAACTCTTTAATTAAATAAAATACCTTTCACTTACTTATTTTTACCTTAAATTACCATTTTTGGTGACTCGCGTGTGGCTTGCAAATTATTCACATGAGAGAACTAGTATAAATTTTATCCAAAAGGCATAACTTTCAATTAGTGGTGCTTTTTCAAAATTTTGTAGATTTTAAATTACATGGTATTAGAACTCTGTTGTTATAGTGATAAATTTGATGCAAAAAATAAGACTTGACACCAGTTTTTTTTTATACAAATATATATAATGTTTTTTGAAGATTTTATTGAAATCCTTGAATTGGATTCCTTGAAATTGAAAGTCTATATTACTTAGCAATATCTTTAAAACGTTGTAATGAGAGATTATCACAGTACATAATCTCATCATCTATTCATGCTTTTACGAGACAGCATGTGAAGGTTCTCTCTAACTAGGGCACATATCATTATTGTCTAAAATATTTGCGCTACTTAGAGAAAGGCTGCACATCCCGGATCGCTGAGATCAAAGAGCATTTAATCAAATCCTTTTAACCCCTTACTACGGGAATACTGCCCTACAAGATATTTAAAAATCATCTAAAACCGTTATTACCACACATATTAGTTTAGCTTGATGAGCCAAATGTTCAAGAGGTACAAATTATTGAAGGGCAGACATACAATTTCTGAACAGATTTTTCATTATTTGTTGATTAGCAAAATATACATTTATCCCAAAATTTAAATTTATAAAAGTTTATAAGCTTCAGCAATGACATTGCTGTCAAAAACAGATGAAGCCTTGCAAAACTTCACTGTTAAAATTACTCTGAAATAATCCCTAAATATAAACATATATCAATCAGGTCAGAACAAATTTGTTTACAAACTTTATATACATTTTAGTTTACTGGTGGATTAAAAGAAAAAAAAAAACCTGTAGATATCTTTTGAAGTATTTGTTGGGTCACAGCTGGAGTGTAGACAGAGTCTGCCAATTGGTTTATTTGCTTGCATATTAGTTCAGCTATAAACAATTTTAAGTATGTGGTTAGAAAACAACATTTTTTGCTTCTTAAATTCCTATGTAGCAGCACAGTGGACGAGTTGAAATATTTCACTCCAATTTCATGTGCATTATCTCGGTTAAATGCATTATGGATTAAAAATGCATTATTTATTAAATGGTTTAAGGCATAATAAATAAATATTATGTTACCTGTTAATTTTCATCTGAGCACTATGTATACACAGATGCAGGTTGATTAAGGTAAAAACGGACTATATTCATTTATACTTAATTTTTCTCACAGAGCCAAATAATGTAATAATTAGAGAAAGGCTCCATCCACATCCCGGATCGTTGAGATCAAAGAGCGTTAGATCAAATCCCTTTAATCCCTTACTATGGGAATACTGTCCTACAAGATGTTAAAAGATTTTGAAAGTCCTTTATTACCATACATAACAGTAAAGCTTGCTAGGCAAAATGTTCGACGTATAAATTATTGAAGGCTGGATATACAATTTCCAAAGTAATTTTTCCTTATCTGTTGATTAGCAAAACATACATCTAGCCCAAAATTTAGCTTTATAAAAGTTTATAAAGTCCTCAGCAAAGACATCTCTGTCAAATATATGTAAAACTTTGCAAATCTTGACTGTTATGATTACTCTGACCTAATCTCTAAATAAATTTTATAAAACCCATTTTCATTCCGGCTCTATGAGTAAACAGACACAGGTTTATTAGGGTATAAACAGACTGTATATTTATCTATAATTAATTTATCTCACAGAAGAAAGCAATATAATAAGCGTAGTGTTTTATTACGTTATGAACTTCATAACACGATCTAATTCTATCTTATACTAGCTATAATTGTTTATTCACATGCACATTTGGAAAATATTTAGTTAACTGTGTGGTTAAAGGTTAACAAACATGTAATGCCATAATAATAATCATAAAATAAACTTTATTTTTTCAAGCAAATGTGGTATCCATTTAAATTTTAAATGACCATATCTTATTTTATAGTTTATTGATTTCAAGGAAACAAAGATATATATACGTTAATCCAGATCCTACAGAATCCTATAATTGAGACCACATTAGAATCACTTACGTGATTTTTGTGTTATGTGAACAAGTAAACAGACAAAAATTCCAAAAAATTTATAATAGACGCAGAATTACACTTATCGTCACAGTCTTTAATCTGTCGATAATTTATATGTAGCAGAAACTACAAGCAACTTAGCAACTTAACTTATCGTAAACTGTTTTAAGCCATAGGTTAAAATTTGTTGTTAAATACCTGTGTGGGCTACGGAAGGCCCAGACACGTCCTTTTCCACTATTTTTTCAAATGGATCGGAGCTAGTTTTGCATACGTCTTTCCCTGGATTAATTAAAAAACTATATTAATGTTTTTGGACTTGAATATAAATAAATATACAAAGGGCCCCTGTTAAATTTTCAAAACAGTTAATGTAATATAAACACTATTCTTAAAACTCCCAGGAAATAAAACATATAAAGACCATAAAATATATATACATGTTTGACGTATTACATGTTTGATATTTTTTTTTAATTATTACTTTAACCATTTTAGCTACATTAAAATAATGTATGAAGGTATCAAATTTACAAATAAGTTCAACTCTACAATAAAACTTGTATAAGGTTAATTACAAGAGATTGTTTATCGTAATTGCATTCTTATATTACACAATTGGATCATGAAGTTCTGTATTCAACTAAAGCACATAACAAGTAGCTAAAAAACTGAAAATATGTGAAATAAATGAAATATAAATAATTGTTATATAAAACAATAAATTAAAAGGAAAAAAATACCTAAAAGTGTCTTTTGGAGTGTCTGTACGTTTCCTTTTTTGTGCGGGCAAACTGATATGAGCAGATATAATTATTATAGTGCAAAATTGAGTAGTATTCTATTATAAAAAGCTCAAAAGCCGGTTATAATTCTCGAATACTTTTCTTTGCCATCTACCTATTTCTATCCAAGACAAAGCTCTGAACTGAACTTAAAAACAAATTAAAATAAACCCCATATGTTTTTTATTAAATATGTACAAACCCAATACTGAAGCAAAGAGACAAAATATTTTACGTATTTTACTACAAACCAGCAATTTTTATGACATATCTGTTGTCTTTATAATTTTTTTCAACATTTTTAAGTTAAATAATCAGTAGCCATTACTTTGTAAATCTGATGTTCAAATATGTATAATTATTATTCTTTCAGTTTTACAGTGAGTTTACAAAATTTTAAACCATTTAAAAAATTATGGGCAATAAGTTTTGCTTAAGTACTCTTTATCATACTAATATAATAAAAGAGAGTTTTGTTTGCTTAATCATATTCACATACATCTATCTTATAGTTTCTAGATTGCCATGTACCTCTATTTTAAATACTTTTTTAAATATAGTTGTTTATAATCTCAATGTAGTTGAAGAAAATGTTGCTGATCAAGGCACTTTTGTGACGAACGCTGACAAAACTATTACATATATATTAATAATATGTATGGGAGAATTCTAGGTCTTAAAAAGGTCTAATGAAAATCTGTGACAGCATATAACTCTATTTTATAGAGAAGCCACGGTAATTGATTATAAGTTAAAAAAGTACGTTGTACAAAAGTAGTGGTGTTTAGGTCATCATTGAAATAAATATTATAGGGATTTTAAGCATTTTCTATACTTTCATACCTTTCATACCTTATATGGATTATTAGTTAAGGGAAAAGGTTTTTGAAAATATATAAAATCAAAAATGACCATTTTAATGACGTTCAGTACAGTGCAGCACATGGAGAGAGGGGACAGAGGGGGAAAACGGGTATAAGTGCATCACGTTGTGGCAAATAATTAATTTTTTTTAATGAAAATAATGCGCAGAACTACGTTCATAAAAGAAAAAAATGTATATAAAAAAATCTACATCAAATGACTTAAATATACCCGTACAAAGTCTTTGTATGGGTTGTTTTGGTGCCTAAAGGTCTAACATGATATATAAATAAATATTTCAGATACTAACTTTGTCCGCACTAAAATGTGTCCATCTGCAACCGGAGTTGGTTGCTAATGGTATAAATAAAACGTTGTGTGTCATAAATTCTTAGATCTACACATTTACCTGGTTTATTGTAGTTGATTACAGTATGTCCTAATTTTTTTGCATTGCACAGAATGCATGAACAGGAAGTACGCCCACATTTTTCTGCTGCTCTGACATCAGTACCTGCTATAAAGAAGACCAAAGATTCAGGTTAATATCTTAAAATTAACATTACACAATTTATGAAATCAGTACTTATACTTTATTACATATTACTAAAAATTATAACATTAATTCAGTAGCGTAGCTAGAGGGGGACGGCCCACGCCAGGGTGCCACCTGTTTGGGGGTGACCGTGAAAAAAAATAAAAACTTGCATGAATTCCATAAAATAAAATTACACCTAAAATTCAACTATATCTATGTCTTAGATCCTAGAAGGTGCACTTGATTTGTCCTAATGACAAATAACTTCAAATTGTATAAAATATACAAACATATTGTTCTTACCATACTGAAAAGATGTTTGTATCAAAATATTTACCGAATAATTCAGATGGTAGATTAAAGCACAGTTGTATTCATTTATTTGGATATAAACAAAGTATTATTAAGTATATGTGATTGGTAAAAGCAACACCCCTATAATACCAACGAGCTTAAAACGGCACCAATTTAAAGCTCTTTATTTTTTTAAACCAAACACTCCCATTGTAACAAGTACTCACATTGTAATAAGTTATTACATTAATTTTTTTTAAGTTAGGGTTATTATGAAAAACAACCAGTAAAATGGAATTGAAAAGACATGAAAACAAAAATCTTGAAATAGCATAATATTTGTTAGTAATTAATTTTCATTAGTTTATATTCTGCTTCTTAACAAATATAAGTTAACAAATTGTTTTTAAACGGGTATAAGCGCTTCACGTTGTGGCAAATCATTAATTTTTTTTAATTAAAACAAAGCGCAGGACTATGTTCATAAAAGAAAAAATATATATAAAAAAATATACATCAAATGACTTAACTATACCCGTACAAAGTCTGTATGGTTTGTTTTAGTTTCTAGACAAGTTATCATTCAAAATCTACTTTATATTTAACACAGTATAACAAGGTTGGTACTATGTTTTTAATAGATGTGCAATATGGCTCGGGTGGGAATTCCAACAAATTGTTGCTTGTTGCCTATATCATTTCTCATTTCTTCGTGAATTGTGATTGGCATGAAGGGAATAGTTCTTATTTTGATAGTGTTTTATATAAGAGTTGAAAAGAAATAAAATTTCAATAATTTCCAAGTTTATAACATAATAGTTCAGTACCTGCCTCCTTGACCGACTAGTCCAATGAGCGACGTCTTTAATTAATAAAGTCTATTTATTATGAAATATTGGTATACCTATAATCCTGAAAATAAATATATTTAAAATCCACCAGCCTGATGATATTAACTGAGAATACTTTGTTTAGAATGCGGGTACCAAATACCCAAAAAAAGAAAAATGCCTTGAGGATTTCATGCACCTAAAAGAAAATGTGGATTTCAGCAGGACAAAGGCAAACAGGTAAAACATCAAAAGACACTAATTCTCACGTTAATACAAGGGATAATTTAGATAACATCAGCTCATCTTCAGGAAGCAACAACAACACTACAGAATTAATGATGAAAACCGATCATGGAGACGAATCAGATAAAAATACTGAAAATGACAGTGACAATACTGATAATGCTATTACTATAAAGACAGTACTTAAATCAATAAATCACTTCAGGACTTAAGAGACATGTCACGTTGGAATTTACTCGTTCCTAATACTGTTCGTATTAAGATCATAAAAAAAGGAAATGAACATTTATAAAGTGATGCCTAATGGTGAAACAATTCCGCGGTCATGGATAGTTTACAGTCCTATAACTAATAACCTATACTGCTTCTGCTGTTATTTATTTGCTGTCACCAATAGTACTAATACAAAGACTACATTCACGACTAAATTTCAGAAGTGACGGAAACTGGAAAATCTTAAAAGTGGAAAACTTTGGAAATGAGGCTAAAGTTCCAAACAACAATAGATGATGGGGCTGTGCAATAAGTGGGTACGGAAAAAAAGAAGTGAAGTATCTTTTATCTAAATTAGCTAAACAAAATCGGACATTTCGTGGGCATAATGAAGGACAAGATTTTAAATAAAGGCAATTTCTTAGAACCAGTCAAACTACAGTCAAAGTATTATGTACTGTTGAAAGAACGCATTTTAAACTTGAAGCGTAGTTAATCATTAAAGTGGCCTGTTTTTCACCAGATTTACAAAATTAATTCATAAACGTTTTAGTGAACCACGTAAAATCTATGATTGTCAACAAAATTAAACTGATATTATGTTTAATAGCACATCTGATATTTCACATATTGATCAAATATCTGAAGTGATCGGTATCTGAAAATTGATAATAGAAAAGTGAACGTCAAAGAAGTATTCCGTGGATATTTTCCTTTAATAAGAAGAAAAGCTGCTCATCTAACTGATGAAAATCTTAAGAAGCTTGAAAATAACAGTTTAAATGTTATGTTGTGTCAGATGTTATGAGCGCCGTACACAGAGGAGTAAAAGCTATTATTAAAACATAAAAACAACAAAACAATTTTTGTTGGATGTATTGATAATTCAATTTATTTATGTGGCCAACACTCATTTGCATAAGTGTTATCTTGTATATATAACATTTTTCGGAACAGTAGAGACAATTTTAACAGTTTTTCTGCTTCCATTAGATGCTGAGAATTGCTTATTAAACACAGCAACGCATTTGTTAAAAGGTTTTCAACAACGCATAGAACTGCTCATTATGCTGTATTGGCAGAAAATTTTGTTAGGTTGTGACTGCAATTAAGGAATTATGTGATCAACAGGAAAATTAACACCAGCAGTGCTGCACAGAACCTTATGCCTGTTATATGTAACTTCATATATCTTTGCTATCTTTTCTTTTGGAATGATGTACTAAAGGAAAAAAATTGTGCTCAGATTGCATTGCAAAGTAAAGGCTTGAGTGTCGATCAATTAGTTATAAAAACAGAGACAATGTAAAGATGTCAAAAAAACGAGATTATATTGTAGAAGAAGCAATAGCAATAGACTCCAATAGAACAATGAGTCCGTGGTAAAAAAACAATAGCAGCCAGTGGCCACTGATACATGTCTCATACTGAGAGCTGAACTTCAAAAAGATATGTTGGAATATCTTGACAGATTCAGTGCTTAACTACGAACTAGATCAAAATCCATTCAAGATATAGCTTTTGGTGAACATTGTAGAGTTGAAATTAGCTGTCTCAAAATTGATTGGTTTTTAAGATGAGATCTTAAAGATAACAAAGTTGAGGGGACATAAAAGTGGCTAGTGTTACAGTTTCGGATTGGGTATTCCTAAACTTTGTGTAATGGGATTTTACAGAATTTCCCCCAAATGTTATAGCCGCACTAAAGTTATTTATGACAAATTACGTAGCAATTGCTTCATGTGAAAGGAGTTTCAGTAAACTAAAATTAATAATTACTTGTGGGCAACAATGATTCAAAACGCAGAACACGAGATAAATACAAATTTTTTAAGATGTGATTTCGGAGTCTGCTGCTGTTAAAGCCAGACAGAAAAGATTTTAAGTATTTATACAAAAGTACATTAGTTCACACCTGTCTCCCAAAAGAGTAGATAGAGAATATGGATTTTGACATGCTACAATCCTGCTAAACCTCCCTTGCTTCATGAATTTACATGCTCTATGATTTCGGGTACTTTTCAGTTTCTCAGTATTTTGTCAATCATATCGAAATATTTCACCCTGGAACGCCCCCTTCTGACCTGGCTAGCCATCTCTGCACAATCATTAGCATGTTCTTTCTACATGATCAAACTGCTGAAGTGTTCCCTTCTCAATTTTCGTCAGTACACCTTCTTTCAATCCTATCCGTTTTCTTATTACACTATTCTTTATCACTATTAACGGCAAACGCACAATGTTCAGTGGTCCAACGCTCCGTTGTAACTAAACTTCTACATCAAAAGAAGGGATGAGATCAACCCCCACCACTTAGGACCTTCCTACCACCTGCTACACACATTAAAAAATTGTCAAGTTTCACTGCCGGTCCTTGCATTAGTATATGTATATAATATATGATTTCACAGATACCAAAATAATGATCAATGCACTTGTGACTGAAAACAGAATAAAACTAGAAACCAAATAAAACCGATGAAACTAACATTTCTTGTTATTTTTTATGTAATAGCAAACATTAAAACTATTTTACACACATATTTCTGCTGGACAGTTAACCTTTCACCTTTATAAATATTTATTATAAATAATTTTCTTTTATAATAAAAATAATAGATTTTATTATAATATTTTACCATATCTTTCATAAGTATGTGGCCTGTAGGAGTGTTCATCGTGGCATTTCAAGCATTCACAAATTTGACACGAGCAAGGCCCAGGTTTAGATGTAACTGAAACACAAATGTTTCAAGTAAATATGAGACATAATTTATTTTTATAAAAAATCACAATTGTCTTGACCAGTCATTCTTAGATCAATTATTTTATTTGCAGAAATAAATCTTCTTAATTGAAAGTATTAATTTTAAATTAACTATCTAATTTTATTTATGTCTAAATACATTTGTTTTATTCCAATTTTATCAGTTTATTTTTGTAGCATTACCGTATATTTTATTTAATTATAGCAGAAGGAAAGCTTTGCACTTTCTTTAAATTAAATTTTTAAAAATGATTTCCATAATTTTTTGCATTTTTATTTTTACCTTTTATTCTGTTTACTGTAGGCCAACATAATTTTAATAGAAGAATGTTAGCAGATTTTTTTTATTAGGTGTCACAAAGAAATTAATGTAAATATTTGTAAAAATTTTGTAGATGAAACTAAATTTAAAAAAATGTTATATTTGAATTGAACTTTTCTATTATGTTGTAATAAATTATAGTTTTATTTAAAGTGATAATAAAAATATTTTTTATAATTTTCCAGGAAAAAAATTGAAAGTAGCAATAACAAAATATGTAACATTACATGTGTTGTGTCCAACGCACTACTAATTCAGCCATAATGGCTTGACCGTAGTATTTTTAATATATAAACCGAAGAAAACTTCGATATGCATTTTCTCAAAATTGTATATGCTTTAAAATTTATATATCTATTTTTGCACCCTAGATGTATATTATTCCCATACAAAAACTAATCTCAGACTGAAATTTCCAAACCATGCCCTATATTGAGCAGTCTGGTTTTTAAAACAATGGAGTTGGTCACGCAAAATTACTGTAGATGCCGAATGAAACAATACGGCCAATGTCTGTCAAAATTGTGTCAATCCTTGCAATGTTTTCATATCTGTTTTTTGTATTTCTAGAAAATAAATATAATCTATTTTTTTTGCAACCGGAAACAGTGTATAATGTTGTATTGAAATTTTATAAAAACTACGAAAAGTACGAAACAAATGTGGATGTATGTATATAGTTGACGACTTGATGTTTGGCATCTGCCATTCCATAGATAATGACTGTGATGATCTGGCCTGGGAGGAAAAATTAGCAGCGACAATCCTCATCAATTCAATATATTTCATTTATGAAGTAGATAGTTTTTTTGTGAAAAAACTGACTATAATTTCTTTTAGTATAACAGGTGGTAGTTTTATAAAATAATTACTTTTTTCTTCAGGATAAACATACAAGTGAGCGTTCTACTCACCAACCCAATATGTTAAAAATTTAAACAAAGAAAAAATAATTTTAATCATGCCCGCTCCTAGAATTTGTTCAAAATCCTTAACATATTCCATTGAACTATCTATTTATTACCTATGGAGAAAGGGCGCATAGAACACCAATTATTGTTCGAGCTATAAAAGATTTAATTCAAGAGACGTTTCAAGCACTTAATAGTTTCCCTGAAAATTACTGCTCCGTGACAAAACTGTCAAAGTTGTCAAAAAGAAATGTGACAAAATTTTCAAAATTGTCAAAAAGAGACAGACTTAAGAAATTTCGACAGGTTAACTCAAATTTCTGAATAAAGTTTCTCTACCAATAGCTGTTGGTAAGAAAGTGGAGATACATAACAGGAAATATGATACTAGCATATAAATGTGTATTATTTGCACATAAATGTGGTCACAGATTAAAGTTTCCAAACCACACCCACTGATGATCAGTCCACTGATGAAATTTTCTCAAAATTAACTGATTGTGCTTTAAAACTGACACATGTACATTTACACACTAAATGTGTATAATTCCCACATAAAAGCTGGTCCCAGACTGATATTTCCAAACCACACCCTCTGTTGATCAGTTCACTGATGAAATTTTCTCAAAATTAACTGATAGTGCTTTAAAACTGACACATGTACATTTACACACTAAATGTGTATAATTCCCACATAAAAGCTGGTCCCAGACTGATATTTCCAAACCACACCCTCTGTTGATCAGTTCACTGATGAAATTTTCTCAAAATTAACTGATAGTGCTTTAAAACTGACACATGTACAATTACACACTAAATGTGTATAATTCCCACATAAAAGCTTGTCCCAGACTGATATTTCCAAACCACACCCTCTGTTGATCAGTTCACTGATGAAATTTTCTCAAAATTAACTGATAGTGCTTTAAAACTGACACATGTACATTTACACACTAAATGTGTATAATTCCCACATAAAAGCTGGTCCCAGACTGATATTTCCAAACCACACCCTCTGTTGATCAGTTCACTGATGAAATTTTCTCAAAATTAACTGATAGTGCTTTAAAACTGACACATGTACATTTACACACTAAATGGGTATAATTCCCACATAAAAGCTGGTCCCAGACTGATATTTCCAAACCACACCCTCTGTTGATCAGTTCACTGATGAAATTTTCTCAAAATTAACTGATAGTGCTTTAAAACTGACACATGTACATTTACACACTAAATGTGTATAATTCCCACATAAAAGCTGGTCCCAGACTGATATTTCCAAACCACACCCTCTGTTGATCAGTTCACTGATGAAATTTTCTCAAAATTAACTGATAGTGCTTTAAAACTGACACATGTACAATTACACACTAAATGTGTATAATTCCCACATAAAAGCTTGTCCCAGACTGATATTTCCAAACCACACCCTCTGTTGATCAGTTCACTGATGAAATTTTCTCAAAATTAACTGATAGTGCTTTAAAACTGACACATGTACATTTACACACTAAATGTGTATAATTCCCACATAAAAGCTGGTCCCAGACTGATATTTCCAAACCACACCCTCTGTTGATCAGTTCACTGATGAAATTTTCTCAAAATTAACTGATAGTGCTTTAAAACTGACACATGTACATTTACACACTAAATGGGTATAATTCCCACATAAAAGCTGGTCCCAGACTGATATTTCCAAACCACACCCTCTGTTGATCAGTTCACTGATGAAATTTTCTCAAAATTAACTGATAGTGCTTTAAAACTGACACATGTACAATTACACACTAAATGTGTATAATTCCCACATAAAAGCTTGTCCCAGACTGATATTTCCAAACCACACCCTCTGTTGATCAGTTCACTGATGAAATTTTTTCAAAATTAACTGATAGTGCTTTAAAACTGACACATGTACAATTACACACTAAATGTGTATAATTCCCACATAAAAGCTTGTCCCAGACTGATATTTCCAAACCACACCCCCTGATGATCAGTTTACTGATGAAATTTTCTCAAAATTAACTGATAGTGCTTTAAAACTGACACATGTACAATTACACACTAAATGTGTATAATTCCGACATAAAAGTTTGTCACAGACTGATATTTCCAAACCACACCCTCTGTTGATCAGTTCACTGATGAAATTTTCTCAAAATTAACTGATAGTGCTTTAAAACTGACACATGTACAATTACACACTAAATGTGTATAATTCCCACATAAAAGCTTGTCCCAGACTGATATTTCCAAACCACACCCTCTGTTGATCAGTTCACTGATGAAATTTTTGTCAAAATTAACTGATAGTGCTTTAAAACTGACACATGTACAATTACACACTAAATGTGTATAATTCCCACATAAAAGCTTGTCCCAGACTGATATTTCCAAACCACACCCCCTGATGATCAGTTCACTGATGAAATTTTCTCAAAATTAACTGATAGTGCTTTAAAACTGACACATGTACAATTACACACTAAATGTGTATAATTCCCACATAAAAGCTTGTCCCAGACTGATATTTCCAAACCACACCCTCTGTTGATCAGTTCACTGATGAAATTTTCTCAAAATTAACTGATAGTGCTTTAAAACTGACACGTGTACAATTACACACTAAATGTGTATAATTCCCACATAAAAGCTTGTCCCAGACTGATATTTCCAAACCACACCCTCTGTTGATCAATTCACTGATGAAATTTTCTCAAAATTAACTGATAGTGCTTTAAAACTGACACATGTACAATTACACACTAAATGTGTATAATTCCCACATAAAAGCTTGTCCCAGACTGATATTTCCAAACCACACCCCCTGTTGATCAGTTCACTGATGAAATTTTCTCAAAATTAACTGATAGTGCTTTAAAACTGACACATGCACAATTACACACTAAATGTGTATAATTCCCACATAAAAGCTTGTCCCAGACTGATATTTCCAAGCCATGCTCTCTGTTGATCAGTTTACTGATGAAATTTTCTCAAAATTAACTGATTGTCAATACCGTCTTTACCGTCTTTACCTCAGAGGGCCCCGAAGGACCGACAATTTCTCTCACATTTAATCTCAAAATATTTTGGTCGGGCGCATTACATTTTTCTCGTTGCACGAACGTCGATCATTTTCAGATTTATTCGAATCAATACATTTATATGAATAATTTGAGTGATTCGAACACCATTATACCAGATATTTATTTCAGTTTATAATCTAGAGTCTATAATGTCTATTTTCAAGTTATTTGATTTTTTATTCAGTTATTCGGTAATTTGAAAGTTTACAAAATGTAATAATATTTCTGAACGCATCCTACCTAATTTACTAAGCACACCATTTAGCGATCATCCATGCAAACCACTCCGATGCCAAAGTCAAGCGGCCATAAATAAATGTCGACTTTGTCTATGGTTGGGGGAATCCCCGGATGATGTATAAACTTTCAGTCAGACAGAAGTAACGTGATTTAATTTCGTTTAATATAATTTGGGTAAGATTAATAGAAGTTTTGATTTGTTCCTTTAAATATTATTTCATTATGTCGAAAAGAAGATATAACCACTTAGGTTAACAAAAGAGAAAAAAAGTTATAGCTCAAAAAGAAATCACGGAAAAATTTGCTAAACTTACTTCGTTTTTTACGGTGGAAGAAACAAATAAGTTGGAGAATTCTTCATCATCATCACCTCAAGACAAAAATACCTCTGAATATCACCAGGAAAAAGAGGTTATTACGTGTGACGAAAATGACAAACACACATCAAATGCTGAACCCTCAACTTCAAGCAACTGTGAGTTAATAATTGGAGAATGTATCTATATATCATCTCCCTGGTAAGTACTGTGACGACATTTTAATGGAAGAAGTCTGTAATATTTGGATTCGAAAAGGGCCAGACTTTTTCCAAATGTTTATCATTGCGACTTCTCCGAAACTTCTACAAGTTTTCCAGATTCAAGTAGTAAAACAAAAACTAGATACGTGACAAAAATATTTTTACCCGTAAATTGACGAATGGTGAGTCTTTGGACAGACAATGGCCCCTTTATTCCCCAGTAAAGAAATCTATGTACTATTATTGCTGCTGTCTATTTAATACCACTATTGGTACTGGTCATAATTTGAGTTCTCCAAATGGATATAAGGATTGGAAGCATATAAGTGACTTATTGATGGAGCATGAGAACAGTTTGCGACACAGGCAATCTATGATGAATTATGTTACAAGAATGAAAACTACTGGACGAATTGATAGTGAGTTGTTGTCCCAATATAATACAGAAATTAGCTATTGGAAAAATGTCCTTAGGAGGATTGTCGCGATAGTGAAATTTTTAGCTTCAAGAGGTCTTGCTTTTCGTGGTGATAATGAAATTGGGATCGCAAAATAATGGGAATTATTTGGGATGCTTAGAACTGATTAGTGATTAGAAACAAAAAGCCTAGAAAAAAAATGGAAAAATTTGAGACTGCTCTTCTAACGGAAATATGGAATGTTATTTTGGGAATTATGAATAAAACAAGTCTAAGTTTACAGAATAGCACTATGACTATGGACTTTGTAACAAAACTTTACGAATCTCTGATCAGTTATGTCAATAATGCACGCAATAATTTTGATCAGTATGAAACGGCTGCTAAAGAAAAAAATCCAGATGCTGATTACAAAGATAAATTTGAAAGAAAAAGAATTCGCAGCTCACGCCTCACTTTTTTTGAAGGATCATCAGAGACTCTCCAGTTGAGATGCAATGAAAAGTTTCGTGTAGATACTTTCATTCCCATAATTGACACATTAATTACACATTTAAAAAAACGTTCACATCATAAACGTCAATTAACAACAATGGAATCTGACGAACTGACCAAAGAATGCGACGAATTTGCATAATTTTATCATGAAGACATTAATGCATATGAGCTCAAAACAGAATGTTTTCATTTAAGCCAATATTTAAAAAATATGGCAAAGCAATCAGGATTTAAATATCTCAGTCTTACATAACCTAATAAAGTCTGATAAATAGAAGAAACTTTTCCAAATGTTGAAGTTGCTACAAGAATATTCCTTTGCCTAATGGTTACCAATTGTAGTGGGGAGCGTTCATTTTCGCAGCTTAAGAGAATAAAAAATGAATTCCGAACAACAATGTTACAAGAACGACTAAGTAATTTGTCAACTATGAGCATAGAAAGTGAAATTCTTCAGAAAATTGAGTTTGAGGAGAATTTGCTCAACAGAAATCTCGAAACAAACTATTATCGTAGTCATAATAAAAAAAACAGCAGCATACTAATATCATTAATGACATATTGTATTATAATAATATATTTGATTACCCATAATAAAGCAGATCATAGTGAAACAAATTTGTATAGTTCGCTTTCTTTGCATTCCAAAAGGGCCCTAAATTCTTGTGTGCCCAAGGGCCTCAGCATAGTCTAAGATGACCCTGCTGATTGTGCTTTAAAACAGACACATGTGCAATTACACGCTAAATGTATATAATTTCCACATAAAAGTTGGTCCCAGAAAGAAATTTCTCTATTGGATATTTGAATAATAGATACATTGTTTTGGGAATAATTCCAATAATTTAAGCAAAATACTTTTTTGAAAATAAGGCATTACTTACCTTTAGCCACAAGACGGGGTGGGGTCTTCATTTCTTTTTGGGAATTTTGTTTCTCAACAACTTTTTCGATTATTTTCTCGATTATCTCACTCTTTATCTGTCTTTCTGCCCCCCCATCTTTCATCAATGGCAATTTCCCCCCCATGCCCCCAAAATGCCCCCCATCCTTCATCAATGGCATTCGCAATTTCCTCATGCGCACACAAGTTTTGCAGGAACAACAGTCACATAATCCTTTCCACATATCGGAGCCCTGATTCAATGTTTTACTATGCA
Source organism: Druceiella hillmani (assembly GCA_039881145.1). Classification (NCBI taxonomy): domain Eukaryota; kingdom Metazoa; phylum Arthropoda; class Insecta; order Lepidoptera; family Hepialidae; genus Druceiella; species Druceiella hillmani. The sequence continues at coordinate 10,663,049 of JAYKKI010000069.1, forward strand.
TCTTTACACATGCCGTGCAAGCACAAGTTTCACATTTACAACTAGCTGAGGATATGGTCGAAGAGATGTACGATTTGGACTTCTTATCGCAGCTCGAACAATCACATAGATCAAAATTACAAGGTTCTCCAGCATTGTTCCTTTCTTGTCGAGAATAGGCGGAAGGTTCTGATTCATAAGATGACAATTTGCTGGCTACTTCACTGTGATCTGAACACTTTTTTTGAGCTTTGGGCTTCGTTGACCGTTTACATATACCACTCTCACTATTATTTGCCGTATGGCCAACTGTTGCCTCTGAACAGCAATCTACAAACAAAATATTGCATAATTCCTTCCAAAAGTTAAGGCAGGCAGTTAAGAAAATAAATGATTTCATGTATGGAGAAAAAACGTATGGATGATTTCTAATGACAAAACTCATATGTTTAATCATATATATATCATCGTGACACATGTGTCCTGCCTTATTAGTATACATTAGTTTACAAGTATAAATAATACTTAACCCTTTAATAGACATTCTTTTTGAGCTTCATGTACACAAAATACAATATTAAATTTACATTATATAAACAAAGACTAGAACATCACAAAAATCAATTGTTTAAAGCACTCGCGGATACTGATGATAGGGTATTCCGATTAAGAAGGACCAGACTAGCTTCAATTTATAGCTATATACTATTGAATGAGATGGCACATCAAAGGATGTGCTAGATATCTCTAAAACCCTTGATGATGATAAACAAATTTAATTATAGCTTTTGGCTGATTGTAAATGGAAAAAAAAATTATATAACCAAAATGTAATGCAGTATGAGAACATGATAATAAAGAAAACAAGAAATAACTGAATAATTTCCCACTTGCACTATGAAATTTGCGCAGAAAATTTAGAATTATGGATATAATTTATACTTCCTCTTTTTGACTATAGTCCTCTATTATAAATCTAGTTCATTACTTTGACTAAGTTCTCAAGTGAAACAGTATTATATTTCATCGTCAAGCTTTGAATTATATAAAATTTTCAACCCCGAGGAAGCCAACAATGTCGAAAAGCTATTCCTGAATGAATTTGGTATATGATATGTTTTAAATATTTTATGAAATTACAAAGTTATAATAGTAATAATTGCTATTTGTTTACTCTCGGTGACAATTTGTAATGAAAATATTTTAAAATTAAGCCACTTACATCGATAATCAGCATATAACAACCTGCCTAAATAAATTTGTTTTATTGATTGTGAGAAGTACATAAAATCCGTGTTTCTCATAGAAAGTAGCGAGAAGTACATAAAACGTAGTTTACATAGTGACAATTCTTGTGACAGTTATCGTCATGGCGGCATCACTGCCACCATGTATACACAGGTGATCCGTGTATACATGGTGGCAGTGATGACGCCATGCATCACATTATCATGGCAGACAAGTTTGCAAAATTTGTGTGAGGAAATCAGTTTTACAGTGTTTGCATGAGGAAATCCAGAGAAAATGACCTGAACTTTGGAATGGATTTTGCACCACAACAACGCATCGCTGCATACCACTTCAGTTATCCAACAATTTTTAGTGTAAAATAATACTGATACAATATATAAATAACCTATTCTCCAATCACAGTACTTTGTGATTTTTTCTTGTTTCTTAAATTTAAAAGAACACTCGATGAACATTTTTCAACAATGGGCGAGATTAAAGTGACATCGCAGAACGAACTTAAGATACCTAAATAAGTATTCCAAAAGTGTTTCTGAAACTAGAAACTATGTTGTTATAAGTGCATAATATCGCAAAAATAATTAAAGAAAATTTCCGAGAAATTTAAAGATTCTTGTTAATTTTTGATCACACTCAGTATGTTAAATCTGTTACTCTTTTTGCAATTTTATATAACAATTGATAACGATTTCAAGATTAAAGAAGGTTTAGCCCTAATGCTTGATTTTATGCCTAAGTCTATTTGAGTGAGTTTGAGTGCTTTTCTACAGTGAATTTCATTCTACATGGAAAAGACAAATTATTATTAGGTAATCATATTTCAATCTATAATGGAATGCCATATAGGTGGATATCAGAAAACAATACTGATGGTGGTACATTGTGTGGCATTACTACTAATAGTTACTAAAATATCATTATGTCACAATAATCGGATCAAACTGAATACTGTAGAAGTAACATTTTTGAAAAATATAGTTAAAAAGAATTCCATAAGGTTTTTTTTGGTCTAGGGAATTAAAAAAAAATATTTTTATTAGTGTATCTTTTGAATGGAAATTAATAGACAATGGCCATACTTTTTTTGCTCACCATAAGGGCCCAGAAAATCTACATAAATCTTATATGTATCTGGATTAATTTTCTTAGAGCTAGATTCAGTTTCCTCCGGTACAGCCAAGTTTTTCTTGCAGCATTCAATTTGATTGACCGTACAAGTCTTACCCATATTTTTGCGACATCCATAAAGGTTCGACTCCCGCACTGATAAATCACAAGGTCGTCCATTACTACTGCCCATATTTGGTGCTCGAGTTTCCAAATGTTGAGAAGCCAAATAAGGAACTTTGTTTTTCATGTTCAAAAGGGCACCAACGTAGCTCTTCAACGTGTCCAGGTTTCCAATTGTTGTACTTGGCGGACTTCTCTGTTGAGGTAGAATATAAATGTAACAAATATTACTTTTAAATTTTGTTAGAGAACATTTGAAATTTAATTGTTCGGGTCCAGATTAACGAAACTTTATAATAATCATATAATAAAGGAAAAAAAAATTGGAAAAAAATTGAATTAAAAATTTTATAAACATATTTCAACATAATGTTTATATAGAACTAGAAGGGTATAAATATATAAACTCCTTTAGCCATAGAGTTAAACCTGGCTTTGAAATTAATTATTATTATTAATGTCCTTTTATTAAAGAATATACTTAAAGCCATACAGCTGCTACAGCTAATTAAAGCCCTCTAACTACACCTAATTATTACATTATACCTAATTTAAGACTATTTCAAAATGAACTTTTGCCAAAGTTTCGTCTTTTCCATTGCTGTAAGGTGAAAGTGACAGTAAATAACTTAAATAAATGGTTTTTCAAGAGAAGAGCTTGTTGAAATCTCAATTTCCTCTTTTCCATTGCCATCAGGTGAAAATAACAGTAAATAACTTAAATAAATGGTTTTTCAAGAGGAGAGTTTGTTGAAATCTCAATTTCCTATTATCCATTGCTGTCAAGTGAAAATGACGGTAAATAATTTAAATAAATGGTTTTTCAAGAGGAGAGTTTGTTGAAATCTCAATTTCCTCTTTTCCATTGCCATCAGGTGAAAATAACAGTAAATAACTTAAATAAATGGTTTTTCAAGAGGAGAGTTTGTTGAAATCTCAATTTCCTATTTTCCATTGCTGTCAAGTGAAAATGACAGTAAATAATTTAAATAAATGGTTTTTCAAGAGAAGAGTTTGTTGAAATCTCAATTTCCTATTTTCCATTGCTGTCAAGTGAAAATGACGGTAAATAATTTAAATAAATGGTTTTTCAAGAGGAGAGTTTGTTGAAATCTCAATTTCCTCTTTTCCATTGCTGTCAGGTGAAAATGACAGTAAATAACTTAAATAAATGGTTTTTCAAGAGGAGAGTTTGTTGAAATCTCACTTTCCTATTTTCCATTGCTGTCAAGTGAAAATGACGGTAAATAACTTAAATAAATGGTTTTTCAAGAGGAGAGTTTGTTGAAATCTCAATTTCCTCTTTCCCATTGCCGTCAGGTGAAAATGACAATTAATAACTTAAATAAATGGTTTTTCAAGAGGAGAGTTTGTTGAAATCTCAATTTCCTCTTTTCCATTGCCGTCAGGTGAAAATGACAGTAAATAACTTAAATAAATGGTTTTTCAAGAGGAGAGTTTGTTGAAATCTCAATTTCCTCTTTTCCATTGCTGTCAGATGAAAATGAAAATAAATAACTTAAATAAATGGTTTTTCAAGAAGAGAGTTTGTTGAAATCTCAATTTCCCTGTTCCCATTTAAGAGACCCTGCAAGTTTAGATCCCTAGATCTCTCAGTTTTATTAATGCTATTTACTATAATTATATTCCGTGAAGCAGGGAAATTATGTACCTATAGAGTTAGGTAAGTTTTTTGCCCATTTAATATCAACCTTGTAATATACATTGATACAAAAGTGAGTAAGTTACGACCTTTTAAATTTAATTTTAGGGATAAAGTAGTAATATCTATCTCATTCGCTCTCATATAACGTATTGAGTATTGCTAAAAATGATACTACAATTCAGTATTGCTGTACTTATCTAAACATTAAATTTAACCCTTTATAAGTTGCTGAATTTTTAAGGTTTATGTTTTCTCTTTCTCTCAGCTTGTACCTCGAAATTATGATTTATGAAATAAATTAGACAAATACCCAAGTGTATAGTGTATTATAGAATACTGTCTTATATTATAGAATACTATCGAATTTATTCAGTCATACACCGACAAATCAATACGTTAAATTTACGATTTTGGAAAATTGTAACATAGCACACAATTTATTTCACAATAATATAGACAACTTCAGTCTTCTATAAAGACAATAGCCATGATGGAAACTTGAATTGAAGTCAACTGTATTGACTCTGTTAACTACAACTATAATGAATAACTCGGACAATTTATGTGCATATTGAGTTATTTTATTATTTTTTAAAATAAAAAGCCACTTATTTTTCATATAGATTACAGGCCTGATTTTCAGATGAGATATAGGTTTTCTTATTCAAAGATAGTATTACTTTTTAAAACTTCCAAAAAAATTACATAAACGAAATATCTTTGTATCTAAAAAGAAACAACTATTTTTTTCTGTGTTTGTACAAAACATGGATGTTAAATGGTTGCTTGTAATATAGATGTTTTAAAAATAATGTTTTGTTATATTCATTCTCCCTTGTTTTAAGAAAAAGCTAATAAGAACCTAAAAATGGATGCATTTTACGAAGTAGTTTACAAAGTTTAGGAAACATTTTTTATTTGCACTAAACAATGATCTTTTTAAACATTTTAGAAAAATATAAAGTTTAGAAACTTTTTCTTTTCACAGTTGTTGCGGAATAATTAATATGTCCTAATCCTAATTGACATAATTATTACTTTCTTCATATAAAAAATAAACCTTAGATGCCCTAAAAATTAGATGCCTCAGTACATTAGTTTATCTCGTATTGAATCATTTTTATTAATTTTATATTTAGATTAGAAAAAATAAAATAATATTAAGTATCGTCCCAGTTGATCATGCATTTTATTCTCTCTAGTCCATTTCACTTGTTACTAATATAATTAAATATTGTCTAATATATTTGTATCAATATTCACAGCACGTGTACAAATAGTTTATAAGTTTTGGAAAGCGTAATGTTTAAAATAATCGTAAGGAATGCTACTTGTAAAGTGGATTAAGCTACAAAATAGTGTCAGGTTTCGTCAAATTTATTCTACTTACGTTGTTGTCGATATTAAGAATTTAAGTGAAAATTGACTTTCTCATTTGTCGGGTTGCTTTCACTACGATTATATTCATCTAATTTCAAATCACCAAAACTAAGCTTATGTTATTAAACTTTTAATACGTTTGTATTACTTTTAATACGTTTGTATCGTTAAGAAAAATATTGTTTTTAGAATCTCCATATTGTTTATAAATAAATTATTTTTCTATTTTCATTCCCCACTCTTTTTCGCAAAACGAATTCGTTTATTCCATTTTTACAGTTTTATATTCTACATTCATTATATTCTAACTAGATAGCGGTTCCGATAATGTTATGCCAATTTTATGCTCAGTGTATTTTGCAAGCTGCTTTAAGGGGTGCAGTTAACAATTTTCAGACAAAGTACATAAATATTTTATAAGCAGACCTGATGACAATTAGAGAAGCTTCATTAGGCACGTAACCATATATTTATCATCAGTAAATACTTCACATCGGAAAATAATAAAATTTTGAAAGTAAGATATGTAAGTATTGTGAAATCAGATGATAAATAACACAAGACTGTACAATGGAAAGTTATTCAAGCTGTAGGGTAGTATAAGTGCTGAAACTCAAACAGACTGAATAATTTGAACAGAATGTAATTAATGCACAATCATTTATCAAAAAATAATTTCCAGCTAACATAAAATTGTGAATAATTGAGTAGTTAACTATTTCTAAATTTGTTATTTTTCGTTAAATATAATGAAAATATAAATTAACTAAATCCAGTGTTGAAAGAATTATAAAAATTAATTAAAAAAATAAGCAAATTATATCTTCTAAATTTCTTGATGGGTATAGAATAGGGATATCTCCCTGTCTCATTCACTCTCATAGAATGCAATGAGTACTACTAAAAATCACATTACAATTCAATTTTACCATCCTTTTCCTTTTTTGTAAACCTTTATAACTCAGTAAATGTTTAAGGTTTGTCAAAAATTTGTTCACTTCTTGTGACGTTATGATTTATAAAATAGAAAAATTGTTAGTAAAATACCAAATTCTAAAGCACATTACCATTAAACAAACCATTAATTTAACCTTATGAATTTGAAAAATGGTGAAATAACGCACAGTTTATCGCAATATTATAAAGAAACTTCACCGATAGCTTACAGAAAGTTATAAGAAGCGATAAGAGTCATTAAAACTTGAAACGAATGGATACATGGTTTGCAAAATTTATGTACAACATTAAAAATATAATCATACTGTTGTCCATATTTATTTGTTTTTTTATCTTTATTCTCTATAAATAAATCCCTATTTATGTATTGTTTTGAAAACCCAGTTTGCACAGCTCAGTAAAGTGGCTCGGTACAGCTCAGTTCCTGATGGTGTTAAGTGAATAGTTTTGTTTCATTACATATATATTTGCAATATTATCTCCTCTAAAAACTTAGGGGAAAATAAATGTTTATCATATTAAGCATAAAAGGAGAAACACACAAAGAAGTGATCATATTACCTACGATGTCAGACATCTCAAAAAGGTTTTATAAATTTTTTAAAGCAAAGATTTAGCAAAGGTTAATTTCTTCATGCTCATAAAAACGCAATGGCTAGTAAATTGAATATTTCACTAGTTTTCAAATTATGAAAAAAATTAGACGGTAGGCGATTATATGTGTCTATTTGTATATTATTACAGAAGTAAACAGTTAATAAGGCCATATAATTTTATTTTACCGATATGTTCAGAACAATAAACTTGTATTCCCTATAATATATAGTAATTATGATCTTCAAAATATGATATTGATGTAACCTACATATAATCTATTTCAAATAATCTATTTTATTAGAAAAGCTGTTCCGTAAATTATAAATTTTTGTCACAATTATTATTTAACCGTCTGAGTGCCGATGAGCGCCATCGCACTCGTGTGTGTACTAACTAAATCAGTTGCTGTTTAGCATGCGATAGGGCAGGTCGCTCGCACGCATTGCTAATTTTTTATCTTTCTACATGTTACATAAAGTTCAAATTATAATATTATTAGTAATTACAATATAAAAAGTATCCAGGAAAAGAACATTTTTAACTCATAATATCGGAATACGAAAATAATTTGAGTGAAAATGATCGTTTTTCAAGTTGTGAAGAAAGTGATAGTGGGAATACATTGTGGTGCGCTCACAATTTGGCGTAATGCAAATTTTGAGTGATAGTGATAATAGTGATAACAATTATTTTGCTGATACAGAGGATGTACTGGAGTGCGAAAATACAATGTGTAGTTGTTATAATTTTTGTTCACAATATATATTTCCATAAATTTCTTTGTATTTTATTATCCTTGTACAAGTTTTTATTAAGAAAACACCGAAAAAATTATTAAAATTGGATAATTTTTGGAAGAGATACAGCTTTTTTTCGAGACGAGGGTAAATGACATCAAAAACAAAAGATTTCTTTGGCATTTTTAAGTATATATTAGTAAAAAACTATGGCAATAAAACGGTTAAATTAGAATTTTTCCTTTTCCACTATTGACCATTAAAAAGAAGCTGGACAATACAATAACAAATACTTGAATGTCATCTCTCGTGAAAAAAAAATATTTGATTATTTTTTAAGGAACTACTTCACTTCCTGGATCATTTTATCTTATGTCAGTTCATAATATTGTTTATATTTATATAAAATTTAGTGACACTTGATTAAGACACTCAGCAACTAAGTATTAACTAGTAACTTTTAAATTTATAAAATAATATTAGAAAGTATTATAGTCCAACATGGAACATTGCGTTTTATCCAATTATTGAATTCTTTAATACACGTTACTGTACTTACTGTGTTATCTTTATGATATTAGTCATAACTATGTTATGTGACATATTTTTATAAATGAATATATAGAATTCATTCATTGTTTTTGTACCGGATTATATAAAATATATTATGCAAATAGAAAGAAGAGAATAACCTTAGGTTTTTATTAAAAAAAAAAATTGGTTTGTAAAAAATGATTTAACCCATAAATATGAATAAATATTTTATCTTTTAGAATAATATAAAAAATAATTTATTTTCTCTAGCATTCAATTCAAGAAAAGGTAAAAATTCATAGATTGTGGGTCTAGTAATAACTATTCTATTGATAAATATGGAAGACAGTATAATGTCTTTCCCATCCCAAATCATGTCAGTAGTTTGTATTACGTATACTTTTGTACTTTTTATTTTTTTTTGTCTAATGTACATATACATATACATATACATATACATATACATATACATATACATATACATATACATATACATATACATATACATATACATATACATATACATATACATATACATATACATATACATATACATATACATATACATATATATATATATATATATATATATATATATATATATATATAATTATCATTGCAAAATCTCTTACAGCCTACCGACTAAATTTCAATACCTGTGTTATGGTTGACTGGAAGAAATTACTCATGTAGCAATATGTCACATAACTTTTATAACACTAACGTTTAGGAGATTTTGAAGCTGAATAAATTAAAATTGAAATGCCATAATGATAGTATCATACTAAGTATCATACTAGCGAATACTTTCAGTATTCGCTTATTAACTATGTATATTTAAAAAATGGACTAAGGTTTCCGAAGAACTTGACAAGAATGATTGTAAACCTAGTTCTGTAATATGAGAAAAAATACAAGTTTGTAGTTGTATACTCAATACGGCAACTAAACAAAAATCATATAATTTTATTTTACATTAAGATCATTAATTAATTTTTTGTTAATTTCATTTGCAGTATCATTTGTAGTTTAATATACTAAAAATAAATATTTGGAATTTATTTCATATTATATTTATCGCATAAAATATAATTGTGAAAATTATCCTCAATTAATGAGACAATAAGAACAGACAATTAGCATTATTTCGGAACTTAGCATTATTTCGGACTTAGAAAAGTATTATTGAGAGCAATTCCTGGAAAATAAATATTTCGTCTTCTTCCATACTCCCAAATAACATATTTATTCAATGCGTCAATAAAATAGTCACCATTTCACTCACAAAAACCTTCCCATACCATTTACCACCATTCTGACATCCATATTGTAAATGGCAGAACTTCTGTTTAGCAGTGGGCATCAACAATTTCTAGAAAAAATGCCATTTAATTAGTAATCGAAATATTTTAATGCTGTCATATTACAGCCATAAACACAAATGACGACACTATTCTCTTAGAAAACCATAAATTTTCTGGGACTTTTTAATTTTATCAATTGATCCTATAACTTTTGTTGCTATTTAGACCCTGTCACTTTCGTTGCTATTTAGACCCTGTCACTTTTGTTGCTATTTAAATTCCTTAAAAATTGAACAAATAGTTGTCTATGAACCAACATGGCAAGACTATTTACAAACATTTGATAATTAAGGTAAAGGTGATTTAATTGTTGTCACGTAAAATTTTTAGAATTTTATCAGGCTATGTTGATTTTTACAATATGATATGCGGGGTTAACTAATGGTAAATACCTAGCACATTCTATAATCATGATCATTGTGTTTGAATGCTCAAATCATATTTGCACAATAATAGCAGCTACATTCGACAAATTTCGATAGCATACTCCTATTGGTGGTAACTACCTGAAGAAGATCATAAGTATATTTCGTTAAGTGTATGTCTCAGAGTTTACAACTGAATAATTTATATTTATTTATACGAATTTATTGTGTATGAACAAAACCATATAAAACAATCTATAGTGCATTTGTTTACGTTTAGGTTGCAGTATGTCCTGTGTATCATAGTAAACCACTCAGTGATGCATTTCCTATATTAACTTGCCGATCTGTATTTTGGGTAACATTCATTCTTATTGGTTTAATAACACCAACATTTCCTTTTTTATGCTAATGCCCAATGACAATGAATTAAATAGACATCTAATTAGTGCTCTAAAATGACCTCCAAAGGACAACTAAATGACTTGCTTTCAATAAAACTGTATTGAAAGCAAGTTAAGTAAAACTGTATTGAAGCATTAGTTAGCAAATGTATTTAAGAGTTAAATACATACTTTCTTTGACTCTATCTCTTTCATCATAATTCACACTTGGCGCTACTTAAGACCACATGTTTTTGTTTCTTTTATATGGACACAAGGTTATATTGAGTATAACTTCATTGTTAAATGCATTAATAAACAACAGATGTCAATTATTTTGTTTATGCAAAGCTAATTAATTTTTATAACCTTGACAACCATTAATGTTTATATAAATTTATTCTTTTATTATTTGCATAAATTTAATTAAGCTTAATTGATTATATATTATTATTAACTTTAATTAAGCCTAATTAATTATTAAAACTTGATTCAAAATGACATTATTCTTTACCTTATCTCGTGAAATGTTTCTTTAATTTCTCTGATGATTTATAAACACTAACGTTTTCTAACAAATGTTGTTGTCTGTGCTATAAGGTCATAAAAGATCATTTTGGTATTTGTGTACAGCAGCCTATTTTACAAATGTCACTTGTCACTTTAAATAAGGATGACGGAACAGTTTAGAGGGTTATTTTGTAAAAATATTTTTAGTCGCTCCATGTAAATTCAGTAATTTTCGTTTTTTTATTGCAGTTAGTAATTTATGATGAATATATAAAAAGTATGTTTAAATTTTTATCAAGTATAGACACCGAGTTTTATTGACAAATAACAAATTGAAATTTTTAAAACATTTTTTTCGTTACTATATTTGAGATAGTGTTATATTCATAAATTATTTCTATGATTAAATTACATTAAAGACAAGATTGATCTTGACAGGAGCGTAACTTTAAAAATCTAAAATGATGTCATCAGCTATATTGCAAAAAAATTTATAAAATTTGTTAGGCAGAGCTTAAAAGTCACTTAATGTTTAAATAAATACTATTTTTTTTAAATCCTGTTGCAACAAGATTTTAAAAACTGTTTTTTTTAAATTGTTATAAGGCTTTTATAAGTATGCTACTAAACAAAAAATGTCAAACAACTATTTCTAGAAATTATCAAAAAGTCAGTCTATATCTAAGCAAATACTACAAAGCTTTCAATAGAATAAACAATTACTTAATAACTAGCAAAAGCTACAGTATATCTAGCCAATGCTGAATTAATTTATAAAAATGTATTAAGATATTATTTTTTTGTATTACATTTCCATTCGTATATATAAAAAAAATCATGCTCATTTCCAAGGAAAGCAGAATTTTAATATTCCTAGGGATTACCTTGCAGTCTCTACATATTTTTACGTTTTTTCTGTTACGCAAATCTTCATGTATGTTTCTTGGTATTATATATATTGTTGAGTACATAATGGTTGGTGTCAGTACTCAGTTATTTTCGTCACATATATAATTAAAAGTAATACAAATAAAACACATTATAATAATTTATTAATATATTTTTAATACATTTCAATAATCAAAAACAATAATGATTGTTTACATTTAAAAATCTTGATGTGACCATCAAAGTACCAATTAAATAAAATCTTAATTCTAGTTTCGTTGCGTTTACTACAATATCTATTTTTACAATCATTATTTTCTCTAAACTCGCTAAATGTTAAACTATGTACACTATGTTTAAACAATTGCCCGTATCATGTCTTAAATACAATAATATATATGAATTCAATCAATTGGCACGGAGAATATAAATCATCAATAACATAACGTATATTAAAACTTTACATCACGTATAAATCAAGAAAATAATATTGCTTAACATCGTAACGATTGAGTATCTTCATTTATGTGCGGATCGGCATTCGAGATTACAAATGTAAAAATGTGTGAGTTTCGTAAAATTTAAAATCGTGGCAGTACGTAAAATGCATAAGGTGACTGTCCTGTAGCTCGTATGATACTGCGGCTCTTCTGGAAAATATGAGTGATAAATTGGTTACTATAAATAAATAAGCAAAAAAAAAACATTTTCTGCCTGTACGAACATACATCATTTTAACCCTAAGGAAAAAAAAAGTGTATGTGTTATTGATACTTTTTTCAATGTCATTCCTATTATGTATCTCCCAGATTTCAAGAATTAACTTTAAGAATGGAGATTAAACTTTTCATATATTTTATGTTTGAATCATTGCTAAATATAGCTTATGCCATAATTTATTCCTCTATGTTGTTTACTCTGAGAAAATAAGCTGTGACAGATGGACAGGCAGACAGACACCCAGACAATAAGTTAGTGAGGTAAATATTCCACAATTTATGGCAATAAAACAGTCAAGTCTTTCAAGTTTCTCTATACAATCTTTGGTTTTTTGATGACTTATATTTACATTTAAATATATACATACCCTTGCTATAAATACCAAACAGCCCATTCTGAAGTTTGTGTATATATGGAAACAATACAATAACCAAACACATTTCTTTGCTAATATTTTTCTTATGACCAATAATGAGGTGAACGGGAAGGAGTAGGTGGAAGGGGATGGTGAAGAGGAAGGGGATGTAGAGGGGTAGGGGTATGGGTAGGGTGAGGTAAGGGGAAGGGAAAAGGAATTGTGAAGGGGAAGGGGAAGTGGGGGAACAAGGATTGGTAGGGGAGGTAAGAGGAAATTGAAGGGGAAGGGAAGGAGGGGAGGGAAGGGGTATGTGAAGATGGAGGGGCGTAGGAGAGGGGGGTGAAGGTGAGGGGACGGGAAGAGAAATTGGAATAATGAGTGGAAGGTGTAGATAAAATAATGGGTGGAAGGTGAATGAGAGAGCGAACGCGAATGCCAAGGCGAACGCGAATGCAAAGAAGAACGCGAACGCGAAGACGAACAAGAAGACCAACGCGAACACTAAGGTGAAAATGAGAAGGTGAACATGAATGCAAAGGTGAACGGTAAGGAGAGAGAGAACGAATCTAATACCATGAAACAAGCAATTTCACTTTCCTATGGAAAACTCCATATACACCGAGCATCGCTCGGTCATCTGGTACTTAAAGTATAAATTACCCCAATTAAAACATTGTACGACAATAATCTTCTACAATGTTGCAAGTTAAGGTACATAAAAGATTGTTTATGTCATCTCGTTTGTTGTAATACCCAATAATAAAGATTAGTTAAAGATATATTTTATGATATGCAAAATATAGAAAATAAGATGTATGGTTGGTCGTTGATTATGGCTGCGACACATAACAGTTATATAAAATGCATTTACTGCAATAGTGAGTAAAGTTTAGTGATGGGAAATTTTATTATTTTATGTTAATTTTTTTATGAAATAAAACATACGAAATTATGAGTTGGCGAGTCGCTAGTTGGCGACGAATTGTAAAATAAGAATCTAGAATGAAAAGTGGTTGAAATTATTTTAGTTATGAAATTAAAAATTAGAGTAGAAAAAGGAAATGATGAAGGCTAAGATTTGACTGGGCCAAATTCAATATTTTTAAATTGGATGTTAAAAAATTTAAGAAAGAGGTTAGGATGTATTAGAAATTATATATTCATGAATAAGGGAGTTATGTTTATCTGAATTATGCTATGCGGCAACTAGATATTCCTATTTGTGCACGGTTAGTAAAAATTAGTAACCGTGCACAAATAGGAATATTATATATATAAATTTTTATTTATTATTTATTACAAATAATTTGCAAATTGTTATTTACTTCATTTATGACTCCCAATACTTGTTACATATTGAAAAAATATTAAATAAATTACCATACCTACAAATTATTTTAAACATCGGTACTCCAAATAAGACTGGTAATTGAGTTTGTGGCACTAAGACATGACGAACAATTCTGGAAAATATGAAATGAAAGTTACTGTAATACTGAAATAAAGTAATACTGTCTACAGTTATAGACTTTGTTTAAAACACACTCTGACATGTATTATTCAGAAAAGTTAGAGGAAGTCACATACACAGAGACACACGCGGTCACTCACTCTATTTCATCATACACTTCACATTATTCACAACTATCATTACTTTATTAATAAAACTTACATCAAATAATTCTTACCACAATATTTTCTAAAGCTCGCACTAAATCCTCCTCCATCATTTTAACATTAACATGCGTTAACACCTCCTGTAAAACCATAAACAATAAAAACATATTAAATGACATTAAGACACGCACACAAATAACAAAAATCACAATCAACTCAAACCACAAATGAAATGAAAACACAATTTTACCTCCTGAAAATACTTTATCTGCTCCTGCAATTCGTTCATATCAAATTTAATCTTATTTCTACCACTCCTGACCATGGCCTCAACACCCCCACATATGTTAGCTGCTGTGCAAGCGCAGACAACGCTGGCGAGGCGTTCCGCTTCATTTACTCTCTCTATGGGGATTACTTCTACCGATGTTGGTTTAGGTGACAGTTCAATTATTTGACACGTCTCACGCCACATCTATAAAGAAAAAAGTTTGCATCGATATACATAACAAAATTTTACATTGATATATTGCATTATATACTATGTTTTTAAAACATAAAACATTGCCATTAAATCAATAAAAACAATTTTCATCAATGAAAAATTTATAACAACCCCATTAAAGAGCGCAAAATAATCATATTAGAAAAAATAATAAGCAGGGCAGTTTAATAGCCTCAAGATTAATTGCCAAACATTTTATAAGTACGATAGCAGGCAATATATTTTTACCCTACAAAAGTTTAACTTTTTGTCTACTAACTGCTCGTCATAGCTTTTTTGCTAGAATAACTAACGAAACACGATTTGGTTTTAATTGATTTTTTATACTATTAATATATTAATTGTGTTACCCAACAGTTTAGTTATTTATTCTATACTTTGGTCGAGCAGAAAATTGTACAGTTCTATCGTATAATATAAAATTGATCATAACTATCTGGAATCTATCTGGAAACTATAAACCATATGACAATGAAGTTTCATTACGGTGATGTTATAAACCCTACATCTATCTAGAGACTACAAATCATATGACGGTAAAAGTTTTATTATGGTGATGTTATAAACCCTACATCTATTTGGAGCCTATAAACCATCTAATGGTAAGAGTCGCATTACGGTGATTTTATAAACCCTACATCTATCTGGAAGGTATAAACCATATGACGGTAAAAGATTCATTACGGTAATGTTATAAATTCTACTTCTATCTAGAGACTATAAATCATATAACGGTGAAAGTTTCATTACGGTTATGTTATAAACCCTATATCTATCTGGAGACTATAAACCATATGATGGTAAGAGTCTCATTACGGTCATGTTATAAACCCTACATCTATCTGGTGACTATAAACCATATGATGGTGAAAGTTTCATTACGGTAATGTTATGAACCCTACTTCTATCTAGATACTATAAACCATATGATGGTAAGAGTCTCATTACGGTGATGTCATAAACCCTACATCTATCTGATGACTATAAACCATATGATGGTGAAAGTTTCATTACGGTGATGTTATAAACCCTACATCTATCTGGTGACTATAAACCATATGACGGTGAAAGTTTCATTACGGTAATGTTATAAACCCTACTTCTATCTAGAGACTATAAATCATATAATGGTGAAAGTTTTATTACAGTGATGTTATAAATCCTACATCTATCTGGTAACTATAAACCTTATGACGGTGAAAGTTTCATTACAGTGATGTTATAAACCCTACATCTATTTGGTAACTATAAACCTTATGACGGTGAAAGTTTCATTACGGTGATGTTATAAACCCTAGATCTATCTGGAGATAATAAACCATATGACGGTGAAAGTTTCATTACAGTTATGTTATATACCCTACATCTATCTGGAGACTATAAACCATATAATGGTGAAAGTTTCATGACAATTAGATAAACTATTTTTGTGCCAAAAAATAGGGAAAAAACAAATTCATATTTAAAATGTTATCCGTGTAAAGTGGGACGATAATAATAGCAAAAAACTTTGCTAGCGAAATAAAATTAATGAGTAAGTTAGTAGAGCTTTATAATTATAATTGACAGAATGTGTAAAGCTACTCGAACTATGAAATACTACATTCAACTGTCTCAAAATGTAGAACATTCGCTAGATATTAGACATTTAATGAGGCAAACCAATGTCTGATCGTGAACATCTTACCATAATTAAAGCTAATTGGGAATGTGGCCAAGTAATCAGCTATGAAATTTTAATATAAATATTTCGATATTATAATAGATACAAAATTGAAACTATGAAGTGTTTGTGGAGAAGCGATTCTAAATCCTTAAAACTGAATTAAGTTATAATCAAATGCAACCCGCATTAAAGTCATGAAGTGCCTTATGTAAAAGGTGCAGTGTCCGATAGTGCAGTTTTTGCATATTTCCAAACTTGACGGTGAACTATTTTACAACGATATTATGGTGCCAAGTGCATACTTAATTAATGAAAGAGGTACTTGGATTAAATTGTTTAGACATTTATCTATCTATTTATACCTTCACGTCACCTTCTACCCGGCAGCATAAGTAATAATAATGAAATTCTACACTCCTCTATCTTTATATATCTCTTCCAATTCACTTCTTTACAATAATTTGATTGAAACAGTAAGAATCTAATATCACCGTTGTTCTTAACACGAAAAATTAAATCTACTACCTAAAAGACCATAGATCTCAGTAATTTCGATGAAAATCAGAATCGTTTAGGTCTCAAATTATTGAATATTCATAATTATTGAATTTTTTTATTAAATTATCTACTCTATTAAATGTCTCCTTAATCTCTCAGCTGCCACTTTGGCTTAAACTTACAATGAGAGACATGAAATTTCTTGTACTATTAATTAAAAATAAATTATTTTCAAGACAATAAAAGTGACATTTAGTGAAATTTAGAATACGTTATCATTTTAAAAATTATTGTGACAAATGTTAAATTGACAATAGAATAATAAAATAGTATTTACCTAATTTAGGTATTGAATATATTTGGCGTTAATTTTGTAGAAATTCATTATTCACAATTAAATGAAACTACGTGATGTAGTATTATTTCTACTCTCTTTAATTTCTTTACCACGACCTAGGTTTCGTTGTACTACAACATCTTCATCAAAGATCTTTGCTAATATCCCACCTGAAGGTGTTGTAATACAACAAAACCTAGGTCGTGGTTAAAGAAATTAATGAAAGTAGAAATAATACTACATCACGTAGTTTCATTTTATTGTGACTAATTTAGGTAGTAAAAATATATTGCCCCCAAAAAAGTTATAAATGCTTATAAATGTTTCTTGCAATCTAAAATTGATAGTTAAAAGCGTTTATTATACGTCATATTATTTAATAATTTGAGAAAGTGCAATAAAAGAAGTACTTTAATAATTAACTGATGATTTTCACATTTTTTTGACATTAGATTAATTGTTGTTACACGCTATCATTACACAAAATAAAAATAAAATTCTTACCTCTGTTTTTGTTTTCAAATCGGCATCATTAATAGCCCTCTTCAGTTCTCTTAAAATTGAATCTAACAGGTAATTCTTAATATTAGCTTTGGTTTTTTCACTTATTTTATTATTTTTATATTCATGACTTATAATTTCACTACACAACTGATTGATACTTGCGTCGGCGTTTGAGTGCATTCTATCAAACAAATCCTGTATCAAATTTCCCATTAGCTGCATTCTCATTGACAAGCACGAGCAATACTTGGCATCCTTATCCACAATTATAATTTTACTCTTCTTCGCGTCACAGGACTCGTTTAACAGCATCCTGTACTGGAGTTCCTCTCTCGCCGACGGCATCGAATGGTATTCAAACTCCTGGTATTTTAATCTGTCCACTTCTTCACTCTTCATGGCTAGCTCTGCTGCGAGAGCTTTTATTTTCTCTTCACAATTGTATTTACACTGTGATACAGCCTGTTGCATTAGACCTATTTGATTTTCCAACGATTCGACCTGCCAGACAGGAATTATGATATTGTTCCGGACAAATTCTTATGTATAATTTTTAGCATGCAATTTGATTGTAAAAAAATTTAAAAAAGAAAACATAAAAAGTGATTCAAAGGCGCACAGCAATGGCACTCAGCAAAGACAAATTTAATTACATCTAACGATAAATGCAAAGTTCTAAGCAAACTTCTATTGATAGCAATATTGACTACGGCTAAACTAATTGTTTGACAACATTATTCACTGCTTACCTAATGGACTTTAGATAATCTAAAAAATGACTTTTAGTATGTATGATTAAACTTACCTCCTCCCTGAGCTCACTATTGGTCACATCCAAGTCCATAGCGTGCCGACAACTCTTCGCAAGCTCCTTCTTAGTTTTCTCCAACTCAGAGACATGGCAAACTTCACACTCTTTGGTATATTTCTTTTGCTCCTCTAGGTCTTCTGCTAATTTTGATACTTTCTGCCTCAACTGGTCTACCTCAGCCTGTGAAATAAAAATTACTTGTTAGTTTCCAAAATTAGAAAAACAATGTTTTATTATATATAAATTTCTAAGAAAATTTGGCAATATTCTCAATTTTTTCTGACTGTGAAGTAAAATGAGTTGTTTATGTGAAAATGTTCACTCTTTTGATACTATTTTAATTCAGTTATTCTCCATGACTCAAAATTAAGCTCGGTTTATAGCCCTTTCCTAGAATCATTCCATCTTGTGAATATAAATAAAATGGGGAAAAAAACAAGTCTCGTTTCCAGCTTTAATGAAGTTTTAATTTTAGCTGGAATTATTTAAAAATAAATGATTTATAATTTTTTAACAGACGCATTAAAATTTATAATGTAAAAATTTATAGCAGATTAATCAATGTAAAAATAAGAGGCTACTTTTGTTTTAATCTTGTACAATTCTGAGAAACTTTCAACTCTTTTGATAGAGAGCAAATAACGCACAGAAACTAAACCACAGACACTCACCTTAAACTTGGTGCTTACTTCTTGTAAGGATGTCTGCGAAATACTTAATTCTGTCTCCATAAAATTACACTTAGCAGCAAGAGTAGCATTTTGGGAATTGATCTTCTTCGAATCCCTCTGGAAAACCTCCAGCTTGTAACGAAGACTACTCTCTGACTCTTCTAGGTCACGTAGCTGCTGCTTCAGAGGCTTCACATAGCTCTTCCACTTGTTTTTCTCTGCCTCCGCCTGCTGGATCTGAAATACAATAGAATAAGAGTAAACATAAGAGTACCCAAATAAAAAACAAGCAAGGTAAGAGATGAACTTGTGATGCTGGGTCAGAATATTTAATAATAACAATTATAATTATATATACTTTGACACAATGTATATAAATAAATTTTTTAAACAACAGTTTAAACGGTACAAGATTTATGCCCATATTAAAAAAATTGCACTAATGCATCGTATCATTTTTTGTGAATTGGCTGGTAAATGTATTACATACAAAACATTGGCCATAATATCGGTATTTGTGACACACACTTTCGAACTTGTTTAACCCTTTACTGCCAGCTCCACACATATGTAGGGTGTGGGGTGAAGTACAGGTTGTCAGCCCCGCACATGTGTGGATTGGAATTGTTTTGTTTTTATGACTCAGTTTGTAAGCTTAATAAACAATTTGCATTTGGCATATTGTTTATTAAGTTGGCAGCGAATGGGTTAAGCAAATGCAAAGAGTTTTTTCCGCACATATGACTGTTTGATTAGCATTGGCGACTATTGTAACTAAAGTCACTCAAAAGCTAAAAATTATCTGGCAATCAAGTAGGGTATTATTTAAACTTCAAGAGGTTATCATTTCAATTTTATTTTTCTTTAGTTTTTAATTTTATTTCCAGTTTAATATATAATTTTATATATTAATATAGATAACATTTATGGAAATGAAGCTTAGTTTTATAAATATTGTTCTTGCTATAAGCAGACCTCAATATTCATCCGTTACAAGTTAGTCATAGACCATTGATAGACCTTTGAAATCAGTATAATTTTCTAAACTCTACATAACCTTATTAAAGTCTTGTATGTCTTGCTGAAATAACTGGAGATGTTTACAGAAAATTGTTGTTCATCTATAAAATTCTTCTTCGTTTTTGTATGTCAACATGTTTTCAATGCTAAACATTCACTAAAGCTATTTTATATTTTAATGTTTCTATATCATTTAACAAAGACAATGAAATGCCAGAAACTATGCATTGTCTATGAATTATGAATACTGCGCACTGCAGCCACAGACTATGCGCATGCATATTTCGATTTATGAATATGGGTATCATTTACTTATACTACTATTTATAAAAGTGATAACATGGAGGATTGTGACAATTAAAAAACTTGCATTTTTATTGCTCATACAATAACACATTATATTATAGTTTAACATACTGATAGTATTTAGTGGCAGTCTTAAATTAGAGTAGGGTCCGTTTATTTAAACTAGGATCCATTATCCAGGTGCCTCGGTATTATTATAGAATTATCAAGATATCCCTGGTAACAAAAATGGTCAAGTCTAGTAGCTGCAGATCTCTCAAAGGTTATTTTTGTTATTAAAATAAACTATAAAAAATGTATTCATACTCTAAATATATCCGACTATTCTACGTAGATACAAATTTCTGAGTTTTAAATACAATTTTTAGATTTTGGTTAAAGCTGGATGCTTTCTCCGCTTAAGAGCTAGAGACGTCTAAGTGACGAATGGGAGATAGCCTACTGATAACTGTCGAATTTCATTCGCACCCTTAGGATACGAAACCTTATAAAGGATATAGCATTTAAATTGCATCTCCCCACAATAGCATGATGCAAAATGATTAGATGCTGTATCCGTATAAATGTACAACATGGTACTCAATCAAACCCTATTGCCTCCACCTCGAGGGAACAAAACAATATTTTCTGAGGTTCAACTCAAAAGATCGGTTCGGCTCAAAGAAGATTAGCCATTAGAAAAATTTAATTATTTTTTTCTTACTTCATTGTACTTTATAGCTAATAAAATAGAGATACTATACGACACTGTATAGTCGACAGAAACATAGACTCCTGTATATGATAAATTTCAGGCTAATCTATTTAGTAGATCTTTTTTGATTTGTGTAAGAAACATTTTTAACCTTATATAATAAGATTTTTCGAATTTATACATAAATAATTTATACATATATATGAGTAATAAACAATGGCACAAAAACGGTTAAGTATACCGTTTAGACCATCGAACTCTCATTGCGTGACTTATTTTAGATTATTAGTAACTTTTGTGCTAGATTTCATTGTTGAGAAGGAGATAACAAATATATACAGGACACAGACAGATAGGGAGACGTTTTTATATATATGAATTAAGATCGTATTCCAAACAGTTTTGTGCGTCATCGTTTTATCTATATATCGTATTTCTATCTCTTTGAGAATTACGTGCATAGTTATTTTTGCTCATTTTAATTTCTTGGTCTTTCTGCTTTCATGCTAGCATTCTCAAATTTTGACACAAAAACATAAATTTAGATATATACTTTTACTTTGCATCTCAAATTTTTTGGAAGCTTTGATATACAAACACAAATATAAAACACAAAATATACAAACACTATATTATAACACACCTTTTCTTTCAATATAATTTCTTGTTCTTGCGACTCTCGAATTTTGTCTTTATATCCAGCTTCCATTTCGGCCCACATGTCATCTGCCTGTGAGAGCATATCCAGATAGGCGGCCTCTCTCTTCTCCAGTTCGGCAACCCTCGTCTTGAGTTCCTTCTCCAGTTGCAACAGGAGGTTGCCATCTACACCTTTTAGAGTCTGCATGTTCTGAAATTGTTTTATTGTTATTTAATATTATCACTTACATTGGGTCACAAAACTATCATGAGATTTTAAAAATACATAAGATAGGTGATTCAAAGTCAATCATATAAAAAAAACCTTTAAAATACAGGCACCAATGCAACCCTCAAAAATGTAACATACGTTTTCATATTTTTTAGTTTTCTAAGAAAGTTTTATATTAATAATAAAAAAGGATATATTTTTGTTTAATAATTCCAGGAAGCGATGCTATAAAGTAGAGTGAAGATTGAAAAGTTCTTTAACACATTCAATATGATTATAATTTATGAATATATTTCATTATTATTTTTATAGAACGGGAATAAATGTGAACTTAATTTACCTAGCAACTATCAACAGAAATATTCAATAAAAAAAAATTGAAACAAATATCACAATTTTACTGTTTCATAAAAAAAAAGTAAATAAATGACCAAATACATGTTGGAAACCACGTAAAATAGAGTTATCTTTGAATTTGTTAATGCGACTGATGTAACTTCATCTAAAATCTAGTACCATAAATAATAAAAATATTTAATTTACTTTCAAGCCAGCGACAGATTATTGACTTCTAAAAGCCCATGGCCTCTTTACCATTAATGTTTTGCTTACTCACCTGCTGTGATCTCCGATTAGTTCTCAATTCTTCTTTGAGTCGCTCAATCTGTTGCAAATATTGATCCTGTTCTCGCTGATAATTCGTGTAAATGCTACTCAGCCTATCCTCTAATTCTGTTACCTTCTCTTCAAGCTCTTTTGTTCTACTTGTATTTTCACAGGTACAGTTTTTCCTGCGACATAAATAACAATTGATATTATTACAGAAATTAAGATATACAAAATAATTTTTATTTAGGTGGTTCCTTCAATCCATTCATTTTCTACATTGATGTACAAAATAAATACAAAATTCTCTTTAAGACGTATACAAAGTAATTTTTATTCCGGTGTCTTCTTCAATACATTTGTTTTCTACATTGATGTACAAAATAAATATAAAAGTCTCGTTTCGATATATTTATTATCCAATTTCATCATATAGAGTTCTGTACACGTTCATTAACATTTTTACATGTTTACGATCTATTTATAGCTATTTTCGACACAAACGTGTACAAAAAAAATAATTTATTAATATACATTATAATTTTTGTGTCAAGAATAAAGATTGACTATTTTTAACTGCAATAAATTAGGTATAAAATTTTTTGTTTAATGATTAAATTAAAAAATAATGTTGTGTTCCAAAATTTGCAGCTAAACACCGAAACACAAATTGACCGCCAATCAGAATACGCAATGTCCAAATGAGAGATAAGATATCACAATCGCACAAATTGAATTCCATAAACAATACTTATCTGCCACAAATTTGATCCTTTCTTTAGTTTTAGTCTTTCAAATAAATCATTTTGAAGTTTCTATAAATGTTCGGCAGTGAGTTTTACTTTTACCGTATTGGTTTGCGGAATTATAAGATACAAACAAACTTTCTTCTTATTAACAATATCAAGATAATTGAAACAAAGATCTACATTTTATGAGAATGTTAAATTTGGTGGCAAAAAATAATAAAATAGGTGAGTGGCCACTTTGCATGTCAGGAGTTAAACTTTTTTTATATAGCTTTATATTGAAGAAAAAAAGAAAAATTTTAAGATAATCATGTAATAAAAACAACATAATTTTAATGACAGAAAATAAAAATTATTATTCTGAAATGCCCATTGAATATAATGCGCTAACCTAACAAAAAAAATTTTACGCTAATTAACCTCAATGTTGTGAACATAGAGTTAATTTTAACATACTTTTCTAGCGGTTTACTGTTAACTGACATGTTATGTGACTGAAAGTAGAGGAAGATACCATTTATTTTGTGCTTTTCATTACAATCTCCTTTCTGACCGTACAAACTAATGCGAACATAGCAAAAGAACTTTCATTTCCCTCACTGAAAAATTATTGTTAGAATTTATTAGAAATTTACACGAGTCATTCTAGGAATTAGCGTTTAATGCAAAATAAAACAAGAAATATATTTTTTACTTACGCATAACTTTGTCCAGTAACCAAAGTAAGGTCTTTAGTCTCCTGAACTTGGTACACAATGAAATTAGTGTTAAAGGGAATAATCTCTTTGTCGATGGGATGATATTCTAGTGGGAGTACTACTTGTCTCCTTTTGCTCGAGGTTTGCTTCATGCACTGAAATTAAATTTCAATTTATGTAACTTCAAATGTATGCATGCAGCTTTTAATGAAATATAACTTTCAGTTTTTTATACACCTTAAATTGATGACCATAATTGCGGGAAGGGGAAAATAACAAATAAGCTAGGATTAAAATTCAAATAACTTTTTAATTTAAATGAGCCATTGAATATTGACCTAAGCATATCTAATGTCATATGCACATAACCTGATATTAATTAATTGAATAAAAAATTATTCAGAAATTCATAAGATATTATTAGGTATATAAATGCATCGTAATATATTGTATGGCAAATAAATTAAATATAGCTGCATTGATTATAAAAAAGACAATTCACCTTAAATTGATATGTTGCTCGTTCGGCTAACTGGTATATCGTCCACAGAACTATGGCAGGTATACACCTCTCAATAAGGCGTAGTTTCTCTCTCAGCAAATGACCTTCATCTTCGAGGAAAGCCGTCTGCCGTTCCAGATCTTGAAGTATACACTGTAACTTATCTATCTGAACCTTTGACAGGTCTCTTTGCTCTACCATATCACGTAGTTGTGCATTGATTAATTCATAGTCGATTTCGAGCCTACAAGTAATATATTTAATAAGCAAAATTGTTTATGGTACAAGTGCTAAAGAAAAAACTTAGGATAAAAAAACAATCTTTTAATATAGTGAAAAAATTTTTTTTGGATTTTTCCTTTCATAACCCTTAGACCACCTTAGATCCCCATTATAGAAATGTATCTAGTGTTAACTATCTTCTCAATTTTTGAACTGTCATTGAAATAAATATTGAAATAGAAATTACCCATTATTTCAAAAAAGATACAAACAATTATTGTACTAAATTTGAAGAAATTATTAGAAGAGTTCGATTTAAAAAAAATATTTTTTAAACTGGAAACTATTGATACAGATGAGTTAAAATCAGCAAATATTAATATTTTTAGAAAAACCTATAAAATTAAGCTTTAAGGAAAATGCAGGTAGGTTTTTAAAGTTGAAAGTCAGCACTTTTACATTTTTTCATGTTATACCACTTCCCCTAATTGTTCCGGAAATATAAGTAATTTTGGCTTTACGTTGGATCTTGGGTGAACCACAAGATTTATACACACTAAACTTTAATAACAGGAAAACTAATTAAGTTGTGGCCTAAATAGGAGTACATTATTTGAGTGATTTTTTAAAATAAATATTGACTAATAGAAATTATAATATTTTACAACATCTAAAATTGTATTTAAACATATAGATTTATAATGAAATAATTGGATCATTCATATTAGATTTAGGAAATAATCTTTTTAAAGATAAGTGTTTTTTAACCTTTATTAGTGTGCAACTTATGTATCATAAAATAAAAATTGAAATATATTTGAATGGGACTTTAGAACACTAGAAAAATGTTGTTCTTACACTTTTATATGCCATACTGGTTATTGAAATTTATACATCTATATGTATGTATGTATCTGTATAGATACAATAAAATTATAAAGGTGCATCGCATGATTTTGAAGTCATTTAAAATAAACATTTCTTCAAAAGTAAAGTTATTACTCTAAACGTTAATATTATCTTGTTCATGCTCTTTGGATCAGAAATGAAATATATAACTCACTGCTGACAATGTAATCTGGTGTCGTTTTCGCATTCATCCAATTCAACACACTCCTCTTCCAGCAGACCAATCTTCTCGTTTAATTCCAATATTTGCGACTCCAAATCCTGAAACAAAATGTTTAAATATCATTTACTATTATTATTCCAAATGACATAGATGTAACAGCAATCATCCATTTTGACAATTATCTGATTATAATTAAAAAAATTTCATGCTGAAAAGTCATGAAAAGTTATGAATAATAACATTACTTTACATGAAATGTCATAAGGACAGCAAGGCCTACTAAAATATTAGCAGGAAATACTCAAATTTATAGACTAAATTAATTTTATAAAAATAAAGAGATAAATTTTGTTGGCTTGTTTGTTTTTAGGACTTAGCACAAAAACGACTTATCCAATTGATGTGGAACTTTCACCATTGTATAGATTATAGTATCGAGACAAACATAGGGTCCATAATATTTTACTAATATGGATGGACAATGAAAAACCATTATTTAAGCGAAGGATAGCAACATTAAAATAATATATGATAATATCAAAATATCGTAGACACCATGATTAAAATATGGTATTGAAAATTTACAAAAAAAGCTTGTCAGCATATATTGCCAATTATTATATATTGTCTATTAAGACCCATTTTCCTACCTTAAAACTAAAACAGTTAAATAAATTTAACTGTTTTAGTTTTAAGGTACATTAAGCTTCAAGGAAAATGCAGATAAGGTTTTAAAGAACTTTCAGTTAGCACTTTAGGTTAATATATACAACTTTTGTAGTATATTTCTTCATGTTATACTACTACTTCGCCTAATCTTTTAAGAAGTATCAGTAATTATGGTCTTAAATTGGACCACTAATAAACCATACCATTTATGTAGAAGTTATATCAAAAGAACATTTGGAAGAATTTTATACGACAATCAAATCTACGGAGTTTTAGGTTATAAATGACTATTATAAATTGTTTTGTTATAAAAGTTTTTAAATTATGAGATAGGACCAGATAATTGGCATGCATTCATTTAAAACACAAAGTAAATAACTAAACCATTGAGAATATAGTAAAACAAATCACAATTATTATATAAAAAAAATTAATTAGTCATGGTTCTTTTTCCACCTGGATATAACCGAAACAGGTAGTTAATCTAAGAATACAATATCACATATTTTAAGTAGATAAAAATGGATACACAAACTGCTCCAAAAGGGTAGAATCTTGTATTCAAGAGATTTCGAGAAAATCCAGTTTAAGCAATTTTATGACAATTCATCAACACTGAAAAATCGTGTTACTTTGTAAAAGTCTTGTAAATGTGAGAATCTTAAGAGTTAAAACTAATACATAATCTATTCATGGAAATACAATAAAATATGAGTCAAAAAAAATGTCAATGTTGGAACTATCAATTGTCCAGTAGACCCTTTATAGAAGTTATTTTAGACTCGAAAACTACATTTCTAAAAGAAAAATGCTTTCATTTCAATTTTGTTTGAAACAACGTCATTCATAACTTTTTAACAGTTTTCACCTACAATAACATTCTAATTGAAAAGTTAATATCAAAATCAGTTAGTTATTACGAAATTTTATTATTATATTATTATTATTACTCGTAACAAATATGGCATCCATAATCAGGGATGCAAATCAAATACAAACCCCTACTTAAACGGACCCAATATTTTTTTATGTTAGTCACTTTCCTATAAAATTGCAAAAACTGAGTGACAATTTTTTTTATTGGAAGGGTCGACATGTACATATCCAAGAATTAAAAAATTTAATATAATCCATACCTGAACTTTTGTTTCCAAATTATACTCCTTCTGAAGTCTTTGAGCTAGTTTTGATTCCTTAACATCTTGAGCACTCTCGTATATGGAAATCTTTCCCTCTAGAAACTTAAGCCTCCTCTCGTAATACTGCTTGTGTCTTTTCCCTAATTTTACACACTTGCATTCGAGAGTGTCTGCTTCATCATTATATTTCTGATTGGCACTCTTCAATGACTTACTTCGGCCCGCACTTTTCTTCTCCAACTGTTCTCTTATGCTATTGAGTCTTTGAATCTCTGTATTTAAGTCTGAAGCGTCACTGAGTGAGTGCAGTTCATTAAATTCTGTTTGAGTTTCTCTCGATTCACATTCGACGCCTTCGAATATACCGCTCTCTTGTAGCACGGCAGTTATAGCACCGGGTTCGTGGAGGAGGGATTTTTTTGTATCGCCGTCTTCGCAATCAGCTGTCCGATCTTTGTTTAAAGACTGTTGAGAGTAAGGTGTAATCGTCGCTATCACCTTTTGAGTCTTACAATGGACAATGTTATCGTTATTCAATTTGTTTATTCTACCTTTTACAGTATCACAGTACTTTTTGGGTTTCACCTGAAATATGAAATTGAAGTAAATAATATAAATCAAAACATTTCTTCCTTAAATGTTATTTGTTCACTTTTTTCAGGATTTTGTTTATAAAATTTAATTGTCAAAAATGTTTTTTATTTTGAATATGACATGATTTTTCTAGCACACTTCTTTTGTCATATTATTATTTTTCTTTTTATGGTCTATCCATGAACATTATTCTTGATGGATAGAACAAAACATTTTCAACAATATTATAATTTTTTATTTTATTTTCAATATAGTATTTAAATATAAAAAGTACTTTTAAAAATTTCCCATAATTTATTTATACATTTTTAACCAAAAATGTATAAATAAATTATGATTGAAACCTTATCTTATGATGAGAATCAATCAGAACCCATAATCTCAAAAAAAAAATAAGTAGTAGTTTAGATTAGCACTTATATACAAATGGTCTACAGATAAATGAAGCGTTGTGTATAAATGTTCTTTATATCTCTAATCTCCAACTATGAAATTACACATTATATTAAAGTTATAACAATTTTGACCAATTTTCAAAGCCCCTAGCATAGTATTTAAATACCATTTTAATATACCAAGCAAATATTATGCCATAGCATACAATTTATTCCTATGAATATACACTACTAGAAATAGACTCCTTTCATTCGTAGTAGTAATGTACACTACTACTATAAAGAAATGAGTTTATGACCACTTTGCATTCGTACAATTATTTTTCAGTATAAAGATCAACCACTGAATTCTAAAATAAATATTTCAATGTCAAACATGGTAAAAAGGCATATTTACATCGTATTTTATCCAAAATAGCTGATTGTTGCAAAAGACCAAGAACGTAATGGCGTAGTTAAACAGTCATCTTCAAAGTTCCATTCATAATGTTTATCTAATTTGTAACGGCACATTTACAGTTTAGGTATTTAATATATCAAGTAACATCACTCATAATCACTGACAGACTTTATGTATGTAGAATTATTTTTGTAGGTTTGAATAAAGTTAAGATATATATCTTTATTATGTTACAACTTGAAGAGACAGAGCAATTAGCCTAAAATAATTTAATATATATAAAAGCCTTTATCCATAAAAGCAGTTATATGCTGGATGATAATACATAAAATTGAAGAATGATTTGGATAGTAGGTAAATTGCAAATTGCTTAATTTAAATTATACACATACCTGACAGTGCTCATCATCGCTTATTGAGCTACTTAACGTTTGCAAGTTATACAGAAGCAGCAGTATTTGCTCCAAGCAATTCCGATCTTCGGCAGACTCTGAATTTAACACCATCAACTCTAGATGATCCTTGAGCATATGGCTCTTGGCAGAATCACCAATGAATGTGTCGACACAGGATAGAATCTCTGCATCGGACACTGGGGTGTGAAGCAGTCTCCTGTTGGAGAAGGGACTGGTCGGTGGAATGATAGTTGGGGACTTGTAGCCAGAGTCTGTCCTGCGGAATTCTGGTGATGCTGAATCCTTTATGCGGCTACCAGGAGACACACATCCTGAGTCTGAGTCAGTCAGATTCTCTCTGATACACTGGAATAATGAATAATTTAAAATTATTTTTGTCTCTCAATTTACTGTTGTATAAAAAAATTCTTAATTAAATTTATGGTAAAAATCAGAAATCTATGCATATAATAAAACAATAATGGCCAAAAAGTATATAACGCTGTTTTTAGGGTTAATGAAACTAGGAACCCTTATAATTTTGTCATATCTACATTTGTCCATCCATTTGTCCGCTTGTTTACAAACTTACAATTTCTACAGTTTTAAACCAATGTGCATTATATTTTGCATGTATATGTTTCCTATGAAGATAACAATTAAAATGTAGCAACATATTAAAAAATAATTTTAATAAAAATAATCGGCTGATATAATTGGTCTCATCGGCTAGGTAGGATTAGATATAATTGGGTATATCTGTTAAAATAAAATGATCTATTCACAATTTTTAATTTTTATGGCCTATTTGCAAAATATTAACCTTCAAAATAACATGTCTTTCATTTATTTGGTAAATAATTGAAAGATTTAAAAAGATTCTAAACTAATATTTTAATTAAACTTTCAGTTAAAATGTTTTAGTTTCCTTGCATCAAAAATTTCCTGAGACATAAACTACATAAACCTGCTCTGTGCGTGTCAAGCATTGGGATCATTTATTTAATTTAATACAGTTGGCATTTTAGTAATTACAATTCTTCTAATCATAATAAAAAAATAAAAATTAGAAACCTATATGATCCTAGTCCACAATAAAAAGTATTGTGTCAGAAATCTTTAAAATGCCACATGTAACCGTTAATACCACTTACAAGTAATATTCAATAACAGATTCACCAACCATACGCTTTACAATAAACCTTTCAGTATGATTAATTATAAAGCTTTCAATGTACTGTATTACTATTATCCCAGTAAAAGTCAAATATAATGATGCTAAAAAAATTTAATTATACAATACCTCAAGTTATAAGTAACTTGCAATTAAAAGTTGCAAATATTTACAATACAATCTTAATTACAAATATAATTACAATCTAAGATAAAGGTCAAGCAAATAGGTATGTACATATTTTAAAAATAATGGAAGTTTGGGTCATGCTTAAAAAACACAATGCATCATAATTGTCTTAAATTGACATGGTTAATGCTTATCATTGACATATCAAGCTTCATATTATGAAACTGATTTAATGACATTTTAAACAGATATATCAAACAAACTCAAATATGTAATTGAATTTCTGTTTTACTTATTGATTTGATATGCCTCTTTAGGAACCCATATTATGCGACACTCGACAATGTTAAGAAACGTCTAAAGATGGCAATCATGGTCTCTAATCGATTCATTGTAACATTGCCAATGTCGAAACTGTGTCAAGTTAGTCACGGATTTACTTTTGGAGTATCTTGGTCGTTGACATGATAATATTACTACTTCCAAAGCGGTTTGTGTTATTTTATCATAAAATGATGTATAGGACATAACAAATATTATTTATATCTTTATTATCTATTTATTTATACCTTCTAATTGGAAATTACCCTGATATTAGGAAAAAATCCACCACCGGTAATATTTGCAGATGACAGCAGGAGAAAAAAGAATAAAATCAGTCCACATAGAGATGGCTCTATAAGATACAGAATTTTCTACAGAACTTTCTTTCCCATTAATAAAATATATATTATAACTATAACAAAAGAATCAACTGTTGTGGTGATGAAAGCACTCAGATACATTCAAGTGTTATTAGTTATTCAATATCTACAACATAGACTGAAGAAAAAGATTTTTGTGAATCAACTAAATTCAAAACTATAATTTTGGTTCATATAAATTTTATAAGCGTTAAATCAATGCTTAATGTATTAAATTCAAGATTTTCTATTGTCACAATTCCTGAATATTCTTAGACTTAAAATAATAAGGTTAGGAGAGAACTAAATTTCAATTTTATAAGTCATTAGAAACTTATTCGAAAATTTGGAAATACTTATTCGTAAATTTAATGTGTATAGCAGAGTCTACTCACAATGCAAGTTACGCATTTAATTGTTAGTTAATGTCGTTAGTTTAGTTTTTTTAGTAATTACTTAATATTTTCTTTATATTATATTGACAACCATTTTCGGTACGCTGTGCTAATGATTATTAAAATTTATCTTTCTTCGATTGACTGGAAGAGCTTGCACTTGTAGCAATAAATCCACTCTATTTTGGTTGTCATAAGTATATTTAAGTAAGTAAACAATTACATCCAAACAAAAATACAAAACTTGCTTATGTAAACTTAGTTATATTTAAATAATGTGTTTATAATAATGGCATTACTTGTTTTTTTTATACCATTAATAAATGTTTATAGTGTTGTTAGGTTATTTTAAAGTGTAAGGTCACATGTATTCCACAACAAAGTAATTTTTTTTAATCCATACATCAGCATTTCCTTATCTATCTAATATTATAATTTTTTTACCAATATACATACATTATTTAACCATATTAATATCTAAATATACTCGCATCAAAAATAAATCCGTATGGTGAGTGCTAAAATATAAAATTGCAAAAACAGATTATGCAACTAAATGTCACATTTGAATATTAACTTTGATCCAGTGTATGCACTAATATCAATATGTAGATTTATGTTAATTTTATGACTACCTCAATTTGTTTGTGTCGTTTATATATTCAGGCATGGAATATTATAGTAGCTGTTAATAGTATAGTGTAGGAACAGTGTTGTGAATATTATAGTGTGTTTAATGAGTTACAGCTGATTTGTAAATGTTGATAAGATAAAATTAATTGCTAATGAAGGGGATAAATAGAAAATGTTCAATGAATGATTTCAATTTCTAAATTTGATGGTTCCTTAGCCGAATTTAAAGTATGTATTTGAATAAGCTTTGGATTTATCGAGAAATATTTTTAAGATACAAATACATTATGGAAAATTGTAGATTACTTTTCCTTGATAAAATTTGATTGGCAACTGCAAAGTCTTCCATCAAAATAAAACTGGGCGTGTTTCTTATGTTTTGATCAGACGGAATCTGTATGTTATTCGAAGTAAAATCTGTATGTTATTCGAAGTAAAATCTGTATGTTATTTGAAGTAAAATCTGTATATTATTCGAAGTAAAATCTGTATGTTATTCGAAGTAAAATCTGTATGTTATTCGAAGTAAAATCTGTATGTTATTCAAAGTAAAATCTGTATATTATTCGAAGTAAAATCTGTATGTTATTCGAAGTAAAATCTGTATGTTATTCGAAGTAAAATCTGTATGTTATTCAAAGTAAAATCTGTATGTTATTCGAAGTAAAATCTGTATGTTATTCGAAGTAAAATCTGTATGTTATTCGAAGTAAAATCTGTATGTTATTCGAAGTAAAATCTGTATGTTATTCAAAGTAAAATCTGTATATTATTCGAAGTAAAATCTGTATGTTATTCGAAGTAAAATCTGTATGTTATTCGAAGTAAAATCTGTATGTTATTCGAAGTAAAATCTGTATATTATTCGAAGTAAAATCTGTATGTTATTCGAAGTAAAATCTGTATGTTATTCGAAGTAAAATCTGTATGTTATTCGAAGTAAAATCTGTATGTTATTCGAAGTAAAATCTGTATGTTATTCGAAGTAAAATGTGTATGTTATTCAAAGTAAAATCTGTATGTTATTCGATGAAAATTTTGGGGTTTGCTTTTATTTTTCAGTTTTTTTTCCAACACTTTATAAACATTTTATTGAAATATTTTGGAAGCAATTGTAAATTTTATCTCAATGGTCAGAATTATTGTGTCACCTATTTTTTTCTATTTTCAGAATCATTTCCAGTTAGAATACCGAAACAGCATGCCACATGAGCAATCCAAAATTCTCAAACTTATCGAAAAGGATTTATAAAGTAAGGTAAGTTTGCCTATTTATGAAATGTAATCATTGAAATGCAGAATAAGTATAAAATAAATACAAGTGGCTATGTGACGCCTCTACGAAAGAGGTAAAAAAAGTATATAATGGTGTATTTCCTTCCGCAAAAATTATATATAAACAAAGAAAGCCTTCAATAATGGCAACATAAACATAAAAGCAAATTGAATATAGTTGAAATACCTCGTTGTAGAATGTCCAATGAAAGAGTTTATGACAGTATTAACGTATTTATTCCATGTTTTTTGATAATTTATCTATTTATTTAATAATAAATTAATTAGGTAATTTATCCATTTATTTAATAATAAATTAATTAAGTAATTTATCCATTTATTTAATAATAAATTAATTAGGTAATTTATCCATTTATTTAATAATAAATAAATTGTTTACCTTACAAAATACTAAGTAAGTGCAAATACTTTAGATACGAACATTATACACATAACTTTAACATTAAAAAAGAAAAAAATAATACCTGGAAAAATTGTAAAAAATTATAGTATTTCTGGAGTCATGGCTCAAACAGAATTATATATAATGAGGATTATATATATGGCGGAAGTTGATAAAAGTTTATTCCTCCATTTAAAAAATATAATGAACTTAGCTTACATTCATAATTTTTTCCCATATATAATTTATTTCAAATTGAAAAAAACAACTGTCATATCCTATAAGTATTCAACCAGAGAGATCATTCATTTAATTGGATTAAGCACATAATAATTATTTTGCATGTACATACATAGATACATATGAAAATAATAAACCATCCCGTGTCCTTTATCATGTATAAATAGACTCATTTGTTATATACCTTTTCGAGTAATAAAATGGTGGTTCTTTTAACACGACGGTTATTTAAAAAGTCTTAAATATTGAAAACTTCGTCTATCTGCGTTCCAGCATCTCCAACAAAGGTGGATGCGAAGAGGAATTGACATGGCCAAAGCGCAGTGACTCGCTTAGGAAAAGTACGGAAAAACAGGAACATATCCAGACATACCAAGCAAAATTTAATAAGAACACTGATCTTACCCATCTTTATGAATGGCGCTAACTTATGGATGCTGAAAATGGCTGATGAAAATCGTGCTGAAGGAAGATGCTTAACATCTCATGGATCGAACACAGAACCAATGTCTCGATACTATTCTCACCGTTACACCCAAGTTCTCTCAGAACCCCTTCTGGGACACGTAAAGACAAACCTCATACAAAAGATGGGACCATCGAAAGTCTCCTAATAGTGTCCCATATCTACAATCACAGCGCTTCCACTCAACAGGGTTAGAGTCTGTCTCTTACCAATGAATCATTTAGGATCTCCTTTTTTTCGAGAACGCATTTTCCGAACAATAAATGACTCAAATTACTCAAAGATCGGTCCATTCTCAACCAAGTTTCGGTGACTAAAGATACCACGTTCTAAAGCTCCGCATGATTCTAAGTTATTGTTTAGATACATGCTCTCTAAGAAACCTCTAGACGCATGGTCGTGCTCACTGCTGTGGACCAAAATATGACTCATGTCCTGAATCTCAAATCCGCAGGTACACGCTGGGCTATCTCTAAGAACGAAACTATGCAGACTGGCGCGAAATGCGTCATGACCCGTTAAAAATTGCGAGGTATAATAATCGGAAACGAGCCAATTTTTACTTAACCGCTCGGACACGTCGGGGAAAAACCAACCTGGTCGTTTCCCCCTTGGAATCAGGGGAGGACCAACTAAACTGCCAATGAGCAACGACGATCTCTAAAATGTGTCTCTTTTTGACAACAAAAATTATCCACCAACTGCACCCAGAGAATTTATGAATACTTCGGACACATTACACAAAACCTGCCAGCGGTATCTAGAAACTCGTCGTTACCAGTATGGTTTAAGAAGACAGACACTGGATGGAACATATTAAAAAAACGCTCTGCATTCCATTGCATTATGACCTAGACAGCGCCAAAAATAGAAACCTACAGATGAGCATCTTCAAAGAGAACACGTTTACAAGAGAAAGCCACAATCCTGACCAATGAGGAATCGAGTTACAAAGAAGAAGCAATATTTTAAAATTAGATCTCTTAGACTTTTCCTTGCTTCTCAGATTTGCACTAACCATGTTCGTAGTAATTATTGTAAATATTTAGAACATGACAATAAAGTAGTAAATCTCACCTTCTCGGCGGCGCAATCCTCGAGCTCTAGCACACGGAATTCTAGCAGCTCAAGCTGGTCGCGCGCGTCGCGCAGCGCGTCTGTAAGCCTGGAGGCTTCGCGCGCAGCCGCATCGGCGCGTGCGCCACTCGCTCTGCAAGCGCTGCAGCCGCCCGTCTGCAAGTGTGTCGAAACTCTATCATTTATCTCTTTAATTATTTTGCACTGAGTTTCAAAAAACAAGGACAATTAAGTTATATTTCGTTATGTATTTTTCGTAACCGTTAAAATTATCCTAAGTAGCGGGGGTACATCTATTTTTGAAACTTTTTTCGGAACCTTATAAGTTAGGCACAATATATTCTTATAAAATAAAATAAAACCGTATCCAATTCTGATATTCATGTTTAGTTCCTTTTCTGATTCTTAAATTTTTATTTCACACTATTTAGACCCTAATTTTGAGTATGTAAGTACATAGAATAGTTTTACGATGGTAGAAATATTTAAAAGTTCTTAACTCTTAGGTACGGAACCGTAATGGTTAGTTCATTTCTATTGCTAAAATATCAAAAATCGTAAATCAATGTTCGACGTTAAGTCAGAAGTAAGGCAAATTTGTAAAACCTATACTTCCTTACGGTATATATTCATAGGTCAATTATTCTGAGTAAAAAAAGAAATAATAAAGAATTAATTATTTTTAATAAAATCATTATTATGTTTTTTAATATTTAGAACAATGTGAAGATTATGAAAGAAAAGTTTTGTCTATACTGCGGATCATTAGCTAATTTTATTAGTAACATTTAATATAAAAATTGTTTTTTATATAGTTTCTAAAATTTTATTTTTTTGGCAATAGAAGGATTTGATTTAATAAATATTTTGAAGTAATCTTATGATTAAAAATTGGGTTTTTTTTAATTTCGAATTTTTACCTCGAACATCAAGAGAATAAATAGCCCTGTAAAAATATGTCGTAAGCAAAAATACAACAGGGGAAGTTCTCATGTTGCTTACGAATTAAACGTTAAATTTTGAATTTAGCCTTTCGCTTAGTATTTTGGTGAGGAATTATGGAACTATAGAACCTGGTTAAGAAACTTTTTTAATTTTTTTTTATATAAACAATGTCTTTTAATTTGGAAATTTGTAATAAAAATAACTCATTTTTAGAGTTCAGTGACAAATTTGGAAAAGCGAATCATTTATGAAATCAATTTAGTGTCTATCCCATAGTCCATCACAGCCTAAAACTTACTCAGAAAAAATGCAAGTTAAAGACTGAGTTTGTACAAAGTTATACTTAGTAAAATCATAAAGTACACAATTGTTAATTCACAATTTAACATATAACTTTATTGGAGTCAAAAGTCATAAATAATAGGCTCTCACCCCCTCCCTTATCCCCCTCTTTACCTTAAAGCTAAAGAAGACATCTAAAAAGACATTTGCCGAAAATTCCCAATAGTATCTATATCTACTTAATTCCGATTTTTATTTTAACTCATTTTCATTTAAAAATTAAAAGTTACTATTGTATCGTTTTACAAACAACAGTTACTATGCAAATAACAGTTACTATGCAAACAACAGCTACTATTCTATCGTTTTACAAACAACAATTACTATGCAAATAACAGTTACTATTCTATCGTTTTACAATCAACAGTTACTATGCAAATGATAGTTACTATTCTATCGTTTTGCCAACAACAGTCACTATGCAAATAAAAGTTAATATTCTATCGTTTTGCAAACAACAGTTACTGTGCAAATAACAGTTACTAATCTATCGTTTTACAAACAACATTTACCATTCTATCGTTTTACAAACAACGGTTACTATGCAAATAACAGTTACTATTCTATCGTTTTGCAAACAACATTTACTATGCAAATAACAGTTACTATTCTATCGTTTTGCAAACAACAGTTATTATGCAAATAACAGTTACTATTCTATCGTTTTACAAACAACAGTTACTATGCAAATAACGGTTACTAATCTATCGTTTTGCAAACAACATTTACCATTCTATCGTTTTTCAAACAACGGTTACTATGCAAATAACAGTTACTATTCTATCGTTTTGCAAACAACAGTTACTACGCAAATAACAGTTACTATTATATCGTTTTACAAACAAAAGTTACTATGCAAATAACAGTTCCTATTCTATCTTTTGTAAACAACAGTTACTACGAAAATTACAGTTAATATTCTATCGTTTTGTCTTACATACGTAATATTTTTTGCGTCATCTATGAACAAGTGCAGTGTGCTATTATGGTTTACGTCATTTATAAGTGCACGTGCTTTACAGAACAAACGTTTAATGTTACTTCAGTGTCAAAGCAAAAAATATATAAAAGCATTAAAATAATTTCAATAAATATATAAAAAAACATAAACATGCATTTACTTTTAACAAACAAACAGCCTTATAGATGAAAAAGCACACCACAGAAGCTTGGGTTTGCAACTCACCTAAAGTAAACTTTCTTCAGTGCTTTATAAAGTATGTGTTAAAATAATACAACATTAAAATTATATTGTACAAATGCACCCACAAGAAGCTTACAGTTACTGGTCCATTGGGGTATGAAACTCTGGAATTATACGCGTCCCACTCGTAAGTTATGAAAAGCTGTCCATTTATAGTATGAAATCCGCGAAATGATAAAGCATTGTATCTACACAAGAAGATATTTTATCTCACAAAAGTGATTGGCCAATAAGACAATAAGTATTATAAATTGGTATACACTAATCGTATAATATCACATTTACACATGTACAACATACGCTAACATGTTATATCATGGCTTTCGTGTGATGAAAGTTCTTTATTACGAGTATGTACTTCTTTGTTATCATTGCCCTAGCTATAATAATGGAACTTGATAGAAATGGCATGGAGAAACAACAAAGTTTAAGCTACTGGCCTCGCAGCCTCGGTCACCAATCTCTCAAGGACATATTTCTCCTGAATAGTCATAGATAGAAACTTCAGATGTAAGGAAGAAGGAAGAAACTTATTTTATAGGAGAACTGAGAAAACATTTTCAATCTGATAAAAAATACGTCATGTAAGAGGAGAATTCGAACTACGAGGATTTCGTAAACATTTATATATTTATAAACTTTTAAGGACACATAGTATTACTATTAATCTATTTACAAATATTATTTTTTCACGACGTAAATATATATTTTTCACAGATGTGAAAACATGGTGCACATTTAAAAAATTTTAATTTTCTAGTCAGATTTTATCAATCCTGTTTTTTATTATATTTGCTTTAGTAGTTTCGGAAAAACATGAAATGTTCTGTTTTATATAATATTATATAATATCATTTTAACAAACCCTCGTAACAAACCCTTTCAAATGACACGACACATGATAAACAAAATAACAAAAAAAGAGCACTTTGTAATGGACAAGTGCTCAATTTTTTTTATTTATTATAATAAAAATATATATTTACTGATTTAATATATATTTTTATTATAATAAATAAAAAAATCACGCCTGTTATAATCTTACTTTTTTATTCTATCAGAGTCAGGGATAAAAGCACAATCTAATAAAAACATTTATAATATTTGAGCATGAAGATACCAAAATTCGAAATGTACAAAATTCGGAATGTTATTTAAAAAAAAAGTGTTTTTGATGACGTTAAGGATCTTCCCGTGCATATATTTATTTAGTTATTTAATTAAAAAAAATGTTTATTACCCGTACTTTTAAATTACTCAAATCAATAAATAATAAGTACAGTTAATAAAAAAGCAGGTGGTAACAATTTTTAAGCTATTATTGAAAGCAAGCATTTGTGCAGGCAGGCAATATTATTGAAGCATTGCCTATTTTCTAAACGTGCATTACTAACCCATGAGTCGTTGGAAGGCTGCGGCGAAAGTGAACAGGGCGCCGACGAGATGGCCGAGTCTGCGTCGGAGATTGTGTCCTGAGAGATGAGATGCTGTTTAGCGCATTGTATCCGTTTCTTAACGTTATCGTTATGTTATAATAAATATACGCTCACTACGCCAAGTGTAAACGAGTACAAAATAATATTTGTCTAAAACAACGCCGATCATATTATTTTGGACGGAAAGGATTTAAACAATGAAAGCGATCAGTTATGGTGAAATCTAAGTAAAAAATGCAGTCCAGTTTTAAATTTTAAAAAAAACGACACATTTTCCGAGAATACGGACAATAATCACGTAAACTAATGTAATTGAACTGGCAGATTAAACTGTTTCTATACAACTGTTACTAGTATAACAGAAAGGATAACAAAAAGGTAACTAAGTAAAAATGGAGTTCAGTGTTAAATTTTTAAAAAAACGACACATTTTCCGAGAATACGAACAATAATCACGTAAACTAATGTAATTGAACTGGCAGATGAAACTGTTTATATACAACTGTTACTGGTATAACAAAAAGGTAACTAAGTAAAAATGGAGTTTAGTTTTAAATTTAAAAAAACACCACACATTTTCAGAGAATACGGACAATAATGACGTAAACTAATGTAATTGAACTGGCAGATAAACTGTTTATATACAACTGTTACTGATATAAGAGAAAGGATAACAAAAAGGTAACTAAGTAAAAATGGAGTTTAGTTTTAAATTTAAAAAAAACGACACATTTTCCGAGAATACGGACAATAATCACGTAAACTAATGTAATTGAACTGGCAGATGAAACTGTTTATATACAACTGTTACTGATATAACAGAAAGGATAACAAAAAGGTAACGGGTAAAGTGGATAACATATTTTTCAAACAATCCATTAATTAGATTTAATAAACATCAATGTGTATAAAATATTATTGTTTTTACTCCGTACATTTTTTTCTTCAATTAATGACAAGAGCGTCATTTTTGTTATCCAGAACTTTCAATTTATGTAACTGAATACATTAAAATTACTGTACTAAGGTACAATTACTCGTAATAACTTATTTTATTACTTGCAGTAATTAAGTAATAACTCACGATCCTTACTAACAAGAAGTTATATTCAAGCAACATTGTTGTAACATCAGAAAAATATAGTTTGTCGAAAATAGCGTTTAAAAACGAACTTGCATTAGCAATGAACTATATCAAATTTCGAAAGAAGAAATATAACTATATGTAATAGTTTCCTGATATAACTTAGATAAATATAACTACACATAATAGTTTTCTAATATAACTTAAATAAATATGGGTTGCTATGATATTGAGGTTTAACAAAACTAGAGATTTAACAAAACTTTTCTCCTACAAAGTATATATACTCGGTAACGTAGGTGCTTTGCAAGTATATATACTCGATAACGAAGGTAATC
Source organism: Druceiella hillmani (assembly GCA_039881145.1). Classification (NCBI taxonomy): domain Eukaryota; kingdom Metazoa; phylum Arthropoda; class Insecta; order Lepidoptera; family Hepialidae; genus Druceiella; species Druceiella hillmani. Next base: position 10,704,733 of record JAYKKI010000069.1, read on the forward strand.
GTAACTACTTCTATTGCAGTGTAACATTATGTTGGCAGCTAATAAACACGCTATTTCAGTTGAAGTGGTATTAATGTATGTGGTAACTAAGCAGAATATATCCACATCTTCCTCAAAGCATTTTTCTATTGCGATATACGAAAATTGGAGTACCTTGCCAAATAAGCCATAATTAATCTGGTATCTATTGCATAAAGACTTTTTTATTAAGTAGGTGATCTTCCTGGATGAGGATTACCAGAGAGATCAAATTTCTTTTGTTGAATCTTTGGAACCAATTCTTGGTTGTGTCATAAGAAAGTACACCTCTATCCATCGTTGTACATAAAGGCTTTCTTTTCGCCCTGAAAGGAACCTATGAAGCAAGAATTCTCTAAGTTCTTTTCGTATATTTTCCATATGTTTTTGACATATTTTGGTATTAACTAGAAAAAAGTGACGGGTTCTTATTAAAACCTAACTCAATATTTCCGAACTAAGTGTGAATTTAAAGAAAAATTAAGAAACATAGTGGTAGCTTGGCCTTGTTGTAGGAATTGAAAGAAAAATTTAGGAAAATTAATATAAATGAGACTATATATAATTCGAAATTTTCTAAAAATAGTAATGTAAGGAGTTAAAAATAATTCGTGTATGAAAATACGCATGAAAATGGATAAAAGGTTTGTTATGAGGTATGAGGCCGTTCATCCCACCTAGATGACAGATGACGAGCGAGATATGGGCAGATAAATAAATATTATTTGCGAAGAAGCAGATGAAGAGGGTATCATAGTCGCCTTGTCATAGTCCAATTCATTTACCCGAATATCCCCAGACACTAAAAACGAGGTGAAAAAACAAGAAAACCCGATGCATTTGGTGGTGGAATTTATATTATCCAATGACAAAGAGATTTAAAGAGTCAATTATTATACAATTTTCAATTGTGAGTTTTTAAGGAAAATCTGAAAGCTTATTGTATTTTCTTAAAATTATAATGTTGTTTCTGATTATAATCACGACAACTATTGTAAATAATGGACAACATAATCTAAGGAAAAATAGTTTTCTTACCCTTAAAAATGTTTCCGTTCTGTGTTTGTTTTCTGTCTTTTCTCCATTGCTGTTCTCATGTGTCTGAAACAATTGTAATATTTTAAATAAATATAGATGATCAGAAAAAGAAAAAATATTACGAGCAAAGAAACAAAAAAAGCCAACATCACAAAGCGTTCTAGACCTTCAGCAATCCTGATACCGGTCGCGCCCTATATGGTTCAATATGGGATTCGGAAACGGAAGAGATGCCATTGTGAATTTGCATTGTATTTTTGTTACTACGGCTACCATTTATTTTATTGTATTTTTATATTCAAACTGGCGCTAAAGAAATTTTAAAAACTATGTGTAAAATTGAGTTTATCATCCCTATAATCGTCTATATCATTATATACTGATTTTACAATTATGAACTGAAAAAAAATACACAAATTTGAGAATTTGAGTTTTTAACTAGCCAGTAAATTATAGAAGGGAACGCCGAATCTCTTCAGATTCATAACACAAGAACCTTAATTTTTCTACAGTTTGCACGTAAAACTCATCAAAGTCGTATTAAAAAATTGTGTCGCATAACGAAACAAAAAAACCTTTCAAAATAATTGCGATGAATGATGGAGTAGAGACGAAATACGCAATTAAATATGTACTATAAACACGTTTTCAACACAAATTGCAAAACGTTTCACAACAAAAAATCTTCCGGAACTTTTATCGCGTACTGATTACGAAAGCACAAAATAAAAAAAAACCTATACAAAATGTAAGTACGTATTGAAAAATGATATTACATTACACAATGCAGCGCTCATACTGGCAGCGTCTCGGCCTGCGGCCAGAGGCCGGGTAATAAAAACGAAGTTGAAAAAAAAACAAATAAAACGTCAACTTTCTTTTCTGCGGAAATGGAGGCAGTATAAAGCGCGCCGCCGGACGCTGACCGTTTGGCGCGCAAATATTATGAACTTTTATCGTGAACGCAACGCGGGTGGAAAGTGGAAGCGGAAAAAGAAAACTTGAACCGCACAATGAAAATATCGAGACTTGACGAAGTGCTCACATGCATGATTCGTTTATTGTTTTCTTTTTATTATTAAGTTCTTGTCCGCAGTCAAATGTAATGAAGTGTTTCATGGTCTATAGGCATTAAAAGTAAAGCATTATTTCTTTGTTTCTTAAAAAAAATTATTAAAAATGCAACTAGTATTAATTACAGTACTGCTAAAACAAACCAATAATTAATAACAGGAGTCTACTTTTCCGTCAATATTTCACTGGCGTGGGTGTAACTTTTTAGCATGGAATATATTTGAGATGTTTGGTCTAATTAGGTACTTTTTTAATCATAACTTAATTACCTACCTTCGTTACTTGTTAAAGGAGTCCAGTAAAGCTATTCAAAAATATAAGACGGTAACATATAGCTAAGTTAAAATGATTTTTTCGACAATACTATTAAGGGTCACGGCCAAAGTAATTTGCTAAGTTAACACGATCTGAGAGGTTAACCTAAATCCGCCAACTTTGCGAAAATTTACAGCCAAATGTGTAAAGAAACGTTCACACTATAAAAAAATATTAAATAAAAAAAATTTGTAGTTTTAAATTTTCTAAAATGTTTCTTCGGAGAACTATTTTGGTACAACTTGCCCTTTTCAAGTTAGAACGCGTTAAAGTTTGCAAAAATCATTCAATATTTTAGCACTTATGATAAATAATTTGAGAAATATTTCCAAAAAAACTTGTGAATTTTAATATGTTATAACTCGCTAATGGTAGATTGCACGAAGATTATAAGTAAGCGCTCAATGAATTGTATTATCAAAGCAATAAACATAATATACTCATAACATACCAAATTATCTAAATAATAATTTGCATCTCATAAATAGTCTTCAACTGGGGTTTAAACAAATAGTTCTTTCTAGAAATAATTTAGTCTTAGTTATAATAACATAAGTTTGTGTAAATCATCACCACAGAGACTAAAAACCTATAAAATTTCTAATACTTTTTAGAATTCCGCAACTGAATGTCATAAATATAATGTCTACATGTTCGTCTGTCCCTCCCTATGTTACAAGAACACTACTCTTTCAATTTAAGATCAAATGTGGAGAAAGTTACAGGAAACCGTAGTTGAATTAAAGGTGAATATTTAGAAAACGAGAAAAGATATTTTTAGAACTCTCCGTGAATCGAATTTTGGATGAATCTTTTTTCACGGATCCCATCGAATGAGTGTCACTGAAGAGATCTTTTAAACTATAATCTGAAATGTTTCCTAACATTTTCTGCAGCGTTTCTTTCGAGAGATCTGAATCTGCGAACTTTTTAACCACGTATGTAGAAAACCTAAATTATTTCAGTCAACTAGCATTAGTAAACCAAAGAGATAAAGGCGACCAAGTTATGGCATTAAATAGACTTCATAGATACTTTATAGTACGAGTAGATGACATGCTTTACTATTAGAGACAAACGGCTGATTATCTTCGTAAACGTGACTACGGAATACTAACTTAAACAACGTCCAGAACATGTTTTGACGGTTTTTCAGTTATGTTTCCGTATTACTAGAAAGTACTATCCGAACCTGTTTAGTAACTCCTTCAATTATCACAAACGAACGTAAAATAGACAAACATAAATACAAGACGAACGAGGAAGTTTTTCTTTCAAGTCTGCCAAATAAAACGCAACGCAAACTAATGACTTTTGTAGGTTGTGAGTCGGCGATCGAAAATTGGAGATTTTTGTCGGTGGCCGAATTCCCACCGACTCAATGCATGTAACAACAAGCATACTCTGCCGATTAAATGTTTTCCTTCAGTCGTTTGTTCTGTCCTTTTCTCCATTAGCGCATTTTAACTCGTGACGTTTAAATCCGCGCGAGACAAGAGAGACGCTTTTTTTAAGGCCTATTTTTGTAGTTTATTTTGTAAAAAAAATCATATGTTCTATTTTCTCCGATTATTGTTGGTCGTCTGCACTGTGCCTCTAACGCAGATGAAATACAAGCCTTCTTCACATATTTATAGTTTTGCGTGTTACGACTCATATTACAAAGACGATAAAAATGTTAATTTTTAATATGCGGTTAATCATATTCGATATGATTACTATTTTTATAAATTATTCAAATAATAACTTATATATCGCAGCCGAATTTTACGTTGTTTTTAAAAATGTTTATTTATATACATTGCTTTCTCCAATGATCACTGAAGGAGGTCTGTTAATATTTGTAGGTATCAGGTCCATAATATTTTAATTTTAAATATTACTACTTCAAAATTTGAATTTAACTTTTTAAATTTGAATTTAATCTTAAATAAACTGAAACTTACTTTACCAGTAATTACAATGACATCAGTTCAAAATGAAGACATATAGAAACAACGTATTTAGCAAAAATGGCGCTCGTGATAATGTTGATAAAACCATCGATTTAAAATGTTATATACTACTACTACTAGACTGTTAATATCTAGACTAGACTGTTAAATATTATATTCAAAACGGCTTGTAACGTTTTTTTTATTTATTTCACTTTTTTTTATCAGTCTTTACAATTCACATTCATAAAGTTGTATTCATATTTGTAACAAGATTGTCACAAATAATTCATTGTGAAAACAGAATTTGTATTTGAAACATTTTATTAAATTAATTTCTTTCTAAATTGAACAATGAGCGACCTTTACGAGTATCCAAAAGAATATATAGCATAAATTATCTTTAAATTATATTAAATAAAAAAAAACAGAAAATTTATTCTTCCTAAAGAACATTTATACCATTATTATAATTTAATCTAAAGGCACTTCAACGCATTAGCATTTTACGTAATCTTATAAAACAATTGGCGAGACAGTGCGACGATCGATTGTAAACAAGCGCGGCCCAATCGCATTGGCAGACAACAACTCACGATTGACGCATTACTTATTAATTAACGTTGGTTCAATAAAAAAAATTCTATTTACTTTTTTTTACCTATCGTAATTCGCATTATAGTTTATTTATCAACGCGAGAGAAAGTCGATTCTAAGCGATTGCGCAATAAACAAATAGACTGTGTTTATTTTTGTAATAGTACAGGTTATTACGTCCGAACCTCGCGTTTACGTAAAAGTACTTAAATATTAATTGCCCAAATAAATTAAATTTCATTCGCTAATCTCAAACCGCTTTTGCCAATCGGTTTCGTCATCAAATTCGCACCGTGCGATCGAGAATTTTTTTTATAAATGCTGTCGACTTCGATATTTCTCGAACCGGAAAAATACCAAAATGAAAATTAAGAAAACATTGAAATAGACCTGTGGAGTACAAGTAGAATTCGTACCACGAGTATTACGTACCCATATAGGCATATCAAATTTCAAACATTCGAGGATACGTACCCTTTTTAATATTTATGTACCCTTTTTTAGTATTTCTCTTAATTAAGAATGAAACAGAGAAGATTTCATTTAAGCATTTTGCAGTATAACTGGTACTGCGATCTTAATACAAATTCTATATGGATATAATTTATGATAAAACAGATCAAATATAAATAAAAAATATATGGACAAATCATGTGAAATAATGTGCCTTATACCTTCCATTTCATTTGCAAATGATATGAGCTAAAATATATTAAGCATACGAAATGAGATAAAGAAATACCCTTGCTTATCTGCTAGGTTTCATGCGTGAAATTGATCTGCTAGGTTTCATGCGTGAAATTTATACTAAACCTTGTTTTGAAATTGAATCGAACGATTACAATATATTTTTGCAACGAATCATTCTTCATGTTTTTTTTTATTTAATTCACATTTTTTATTACAAAACAAAAGTGATCAATATAAAACCGAATTCAAAAAAAAGTAAAATCAGAAAAAATTGCCTAAAAAAGACGTTGGTAATTTGACATTTAATAACTGTGTACAGAAATAAAAGCATTGTTTAAATCGATTTTTTCACTAAATTAGTCGTGAAATTTGTAACTGTTCAATAGGATATTTTCATAATTTTTCTTTTATTAAAAAAAAAAAGAAAAGCAGTGAAAAATTAAGTACGTAAATGCGCATAGAGACTATTAATATTCAAATGTTATGTACATAACCAATATAAAAATAAATATAATAATCAAACATATACGCAATAATACATGGCCCAATATGTTTAACGTTTATTTGTAAGTGTAACATGGTAGACAGTTTATTATACAATATTTTGCCTAGATAAGGTAAAAATATATACAATGAAAATACTTAGTTACAACTTTATCTAATAAATATACAATCGTAAACTGTAAATATTTAATTTAAAGTTTAGGAGTGTAGGCAATATGGCTACAATCCCAAACAGTAAAGAATTATTTTCAAAAATATAAATGTTTGTTCTTGTCATTATTAAAAAAAACTATCAACATAGAGAACACTATACTATAGAGAACACTAAACTATCAACATAGAGACATTCAAACGTTAATTGTTGCCAGAAAATCAGTCCTACATGCTAAAGAATTATTTTAAAAAAAGTTTGTTGTTGCCATTATTAAAAAACAATCACAAATAATGGACAGTAAAAATATATATACCTTGAAATTGTTTAGTTGCAACTTTATCTGAAGTCTAAGTGTAAATATTTCATTTAAAGTTTAGAATTGTAGTCACTATGGCCACAATCCCAAATTGTAAAGACTTATTTTCAAAAATAGAAATGTTTGTTCTTGTCATTATTTAAAAAACGATCAACATAGAGAAAACTGTCGACACATTCAAACGTCAGTTGTCGCGAGAGAATTTCTCCTAAATGGTAAAGAATTATTTTCAAAAATAGAAATGTTTGTCCCTGTCATTATTTAAAAATACGATCAACATAGAGAACACTGTCGACATTCAAACGTCAGTTGTCGCGAGAAAATCTCTCCTAAATGGTAAAGAATTATTTTCAAAAATAGAAACGTTTGTTGCTGCCATTATTAAAAAAAAAACAATCTCACATAGAGAACACTGTCGACATTCAAACGTCAGTTGTCGCGAGAAAATCTCTCCTAAATGGTAAAGAATTATTTTCAAAATTAGAAACGTTTGTTGCTGCCATTATTAAAAAAAAACAATCTCACATAGAGAACACTGTCGACATTCAAACGTCAGTTGTCGCGAGAAAATCATATTTTCAAAGCTCGTTCCCCGACATTCCAGCAATAAAGTTTATTACTTGATATATTGTAATTATGTTATTTAATTAAATTACTTTACGATCTACGTGTGAAACTGTTAAATGAGCGTGCTGCGCAGGGCAATTTAACAAATTGCGAAGCTCTCTACTTTTTTTAATACCGCGTACATATACAAGAGCAAGGCCAATATCACAATGTAGTATCCTATGTTAGTGAGGCACGTGGCTGTGGTTTAATAGAGTACGTTTGTGCTTTAATCTAATTTTATAAACTTCTTTTTTATTGTAATTTCTTTAAGTGCGAACAGTTTATTGTCTTGCTCTTAAAGTACATGTACAAAGTATTAAGAAATAATATTATTCATCGTCATATTTTTTTGGATTGAAGGTTACGTTCGTAGTTGGAGGCGATCACAAATGCAGTAAGTTACAGACATAAAATTATGGGTTTAAAATTATTGGTTTCGCAAATATTCTTTATTCAAAAAGTTTATTCTTTATACAGTTATAAAATTATGGGTTTCGCAAATATTCTTTATTCAAAAATTTTATTTTTTATACAGTTATAAAATTATGGGTTTCGCAAATATTCTTTATTCAAAAATTTTATTCCTTATACAGTTATAAAATTATGGGTTTCGCAAATATTCTTTATTCAAAAAGTTTATTCTTTATACAGTTATAAAATTATGGGTTTCGCAAATATTCTTTATTCAACAATTTTAATGTATTAGAAACTTTGTGTAGTTGTCTATACCTAGTAATTTTTCTATACCTATTGATTTATTTTTCGATTTTCCGTAGTTGTTTATATTTATTCGCTAGTTTTCTCTATCTATGCAAATTAACCGAAATTATAGCAATAAATTTGTAATTTTTAGAATTTTTCACATTTTTTAAACCTATAAAATTAGAGGGAAAGGGAGGTGAGATAAATTTCACATCACTTTGAAGCTTCCGCGAATGGAACTAAAAATTAAATGATATTTCAATTTTGTTTTTAAATATCTATCCAACGATACCCCAATATCTATCCCCAATACCCAATTTCCAAGTATCAATATGATGCACGAAAAAAAATTACAACAACTTAACTTTTGTCGGAGGTATTTTAAAATAAAATTACCATTTTGTTATATTTTATTTTAAATCTCCATGTGAAGCCATATACTTGCAAAATTTTATTCGCCTAGACCTAAAACTGTAGAAACTATGTCTGTGACGGATGGATAGAAGAACGGACGGACATGAAGAAACGAAACGAGTTCCTTAATTTACTACGGGACACTAAAAAAGAGATACTTCTTTAAATAATAGGCTAACACGGAATATAATATGATAAATAAAATCTTAGTCATTCGGTTTAATAATTTCAAAAGTATGGGCGTGTTTAAGATTCAATTAAAATAAAGAATTTTCGCTTTTTCTTCTAAATATTATGGATTGAAAAACCATAAAATTTATTTTTAGATTTAGCTTGTTATTACTTAACAGCTATACTTTACCAATCATAATGCTTCAAAGAAAATAAAGCGACACCGCATTTCCTTTGGTGTAGCCAGATGTGGTCGATCATGAGTAGTCTGAACAACGCTTTACTATTCGATAAATTTAAAGATACACACTTTACTTTTCAGCAATAGGCGAAACTGCAGTGTCGTAGTAACTTAGGTACAGCAATGGAGGTGTGCGGTAACGGTTCCACGGTTCGCGTAAATGTGTAAACGTTTCGCGTAAATGCGTAAACGTTTCGCGAACGCGCGGTACCGCTGTCTTACCGATGGGTGTGGTCGTTATTACACAATTACGTGAAATTTGGAAGCGGACACTCGACTATCCGGCAAGTGTCGAGCCGATGAGCACTCGTGCCGCAGTTGGGCGTCTCGGGGCGGCGCGGATATTGCGGGAAGTGTGCCGCGGCCCGCGGCTGTGTGTCGCGAGAGCGGCACCTGCGCCGGCCCGTTAGCCGCCCGCGACCGTCTTCCGCTAAGAGCGTACAGTGGGTTCGCCGCGCACAGTGGGTTCGTCGCGGGACGAACTTTAGAAACTTTATTTATTTTATCAATTTAATTTCAATGTTGAATGTGAAAACAAAAAATAAAATATCAGATGATTTTTTCAACATATAAATAGCAGGAAAAATAAGTTTGTAATATATTCGAAAACAAAGGTCCCTGAGATATCCAATACAAAAAAACGTGAATATATAAAGATTTTTATGTACATGAAGCCTCTAAACTACTGTAGCTACACATTCACATCTTATTAAATAATAATGTCATTTAGAATTTTTTTTCTAATACGCTAAATAACTTTAAAATCTAGGGTAATTGACAAAGTATGCCTAGGAAAAAGATAAACAGAACCACAGACTACTACAGGAAACTACCTTCTTTATTAATAAAGCAATTCATTAAACTACCACTTACTAAAGGTGTAAAAGCAGTCTTTTCGGTTTAGAAAATAAAAATACCCACGATTCCTCAGGCAGTCTTAGAATAAAAAATATTCAAAAGTCAGGAGTTTTTTTTAATATCTTACAAACGGCTGTTCAACTTTTTTCAAATATTCCTCATATTACCTCGGTTTTTTTTTAATTCAAGCTATTTCAATACGAATGAAAGAATTAATGTAATTTTTTAAGATATTAGTTTCAGTTTTTGGGTCGGGTTATCAGATCTAAATATATTTTTTTGGTAGAAATGACATTTGGACATTCAACACTTGAAATTATTTCACTATTATTCTGAGTACATTTTTATTAACATTTTTTATTACTTCAAGTGAAACCTTTTATATCAGACCAGCTTAGGAGGCATTATAAAAATATGTCACAAAAGTAACGTACTGGGAATTGGAATTGTACGTTACGCTACACTTAAATCATAGCTATATCCTACAATTATAAGTTGACAATAAATTTGACGAAAGTAAATTCTTTAAAACTTGCCTTTATGTGCAGTTTCCAGTTTTCCAGACAAAACTATTCTTTATTTTAATGCAAAAATATACTATAGATAAACTATATTTTAATGCAAAAGATATACTATAGATAGACTATATTTTAATGCAAAAGATATACTATAGATAGACTATTTTTATACTGAATTTCATTCAAATTTGTTTAACGTTTGTAGTGTGATCAAGTTACAAGTTAATTTCGGATTTACATATATAATATTAGTTAGGATTACATTCAGAATAATAAGTTCCACTTTAAAAGATCAGTTTCACATACACCTCATTTTATTTTATTTATGTACATGGCTCTTTCAAAGACTTTTACTTTATAATATGTAGTTTTACTTTTAAATATGACTTTCACGTACACCTCATTTTATGCTAGCATAGCTCTTTTAAAGACTTTTACTTTATAGGGTAAAACACAGCAAGAAAAATCATACTTTAATATTTGTTCAGAAAAAATTATTCAGCAATTTTTTCGTCCCTTACTAATTAATTCAACAATTATTCTGTACTTTATCTGAAACAAATTTGTATTATAATAATAAAACCATCCAACTAATAAATTAGAGATTCAAGAAAATGTATCTTCATTATATTATATTAAAAGATTCGACCGGCCAGTTTTATCGCAAAAACCACTGTGCAAAGTCCGCAGAGCGATACTCGGAACGGCGGAACCGGTATACAGCCTGTTCGACCGTCTCACTTCCCTGTACCGTCAGCTTTATTGTTACTGTGCGGCCCATTGATACGAGTGCTCTTGAATGAGGTTCCATCACAGTCTAAATTGTTTTTCTTGTTAGCGAATAATTACGGAGGAATTAAAATGAAAAGGAATACAATAGACCAGTGAAATGAAGTCTTTATACACTGACGTCGATGGCGTCTGGTCAAAAAATATTCGCTCACTATTCTCGTCCACCTTACAGGGTAACGGAACTTCGTGTAGTTATATCCTTATCCTAACGTATTACTTCGCATGACTATCCCATATATTTTTTAATTATCTTATCTGTTTTATTTAATCCAATCATACATTATATCCAAACAGTATTTCTATTTGGATCGCAATGTCTATATTGTTCTGCCTACGATTTTATGGCACAACAACCGAACTAGCTCTTGGACGATTTTTTGAATTTGCCATCTTAGTTCGTTCGTGGGTGCATTTAAACTGTGCAATAAATTATACATAAATATTTATATAAGCATACATACACGTGAACATACAAATACATATTCAGAGTTATCCATCCAGGAAAAGCATATGTACTCCCTGATACATGGGCGTGTGGCCTTTGCTGTAGAATGGGCAAACTGGATTTCATAAACTAAACAGTTGCACACACTGGTGGACGATGCTAAGTCCATATTTTCTCGATGTTGACTCGTCAATAGTCAAACTATAAATGACATTGGAGAACATGGTGCGCTCTTTATATATTCTGGAAATTTCTTAAAAATTCATTTTTTTTTTAAATTTAATTATTTATTAGCCAATATGAAATTATAGATATATTAAAATAATGTATGAAGATATTATAGATAACGTAAAAATCAACGAAGAAGTTCCAGGATATATGTATATAGCGAACTGTAATAGATTGTATGTTATAATAAGCGTTGTGATGATACAATATCGGACTGTGAAGTTCTGCACTCGACTAAACACAAAATGAATAACTAAGCCGCTGAGAATAGCTTAATATATTAACCATAGAAAAAAATAATAAAAAAATTTGCCGTAACAAGCAACTAACTTATAAACAGAGGAAAGAAAAGAAAAGAAAAAAAAATTAAGAAGCTGCCATATTTCTTTAAATGTTAAAACGTAAGATAATACTTGACAATTTGGTCAACAAAACTACATCAAATATAGATTTTTTTCACTTCTCAACAATGAAAAAAAAATAAATAAAATATAATCAGCCCTATGTTGTATCGTAATGAATAACGTAAACTTCACGGAATTATAAGCCTTTAAGCAGACGTCCGCATGTTGTATCATCGTGAAACCTTTATTTTGACAGCTCGGTACGATAAAATGGCGCCTTATTTTACTTTATATAAAGGTGGCTAAAACAGTGGACGTTACGGCTGACTTTATAGATTATTTATATATTTCTTTCGGTAATTTAGTAAATTTAGTCTTACTAGTATAATTAATTGAGCAAACTGAAAGATAAAATGACTAATTTTTATAGTGACTTAATAAAAATTTGGTTTTGTATTAAATTAGATACCAAAAAAACGTCATTATATACTTTATCTCATAAAAAGTATCTTGAATTTGCAGAAACGCTTGTAAAATCCGTACTCGATAATTGTATTTTCGTAAAATGTTTTCGACTTTCTAAATAAATAACAAAATTACGACGACAATTTACCGTTTATGTTGAGAGTGACTCAAAGAATAAATCTAACTTGACGCGCAACAAACAAATAATCTATAACAATGCATCTTCTGTTATATATAGATAAAGTGCAGAACTGTCAACGTTGACGAAATAGGTCTGTCCTTTTCTTTCTGCTCATAACATAACATGATGCCATTTTTCTCTCTCAAGCCACCGAACTTTAACAGAAAATAAGGACAAGGCTACCGTGAGTGCGATACAGCATAGCGATATATAAAGCAAACGTTATGACAACCATTATTTTCTTGCGGTAACAAACGTATACGTTAAGTGAATGATACAACATAGGGCTGAATATATGAGTACAAAGTATTCAAGAAACATATGCCTTTAAGCTCATTTTACATAAGTCGAATATGGATTTAATCGCATTAGCCTAACTTATAATATACGTAATATGAGATACATAAACATAATTTATTCTAGAACTAAGTCTGAATAATAATAAACGATCGAACTGAGGACCTCCTCAGAAGATACTCGAACTAGAAACTCCATATAGACATTTAATGTTTTATTACCTATTCGCATTGACCGATGTAAGCCATATACGGGCAGACGCGCGGCCGACACTCAGTGAACGCCAACAGCGAATCGTGTTCTACTTAACACGTGAACAGTTTTTGTGAGATATGACAGACTGTGTTGAGTCATGGAGCGGAAGTCGTACATCAAGTTATAGACGAGGTAATGTGAAGTTGATCGTTCGGTGAGATATCGTTGGGAACTTGGATACGCTTTTTGAACAAAAAGCTTTATAGACGAGCTTTTGTTAGTGCTAAATGAATTTCACTCAATATGGAAATCTAATCACAGAGATATAAGTCTACTTTAACAAAAGTGTTTTTTTTACTGTTTAGAACGGAAGCTTATACCTTGTGTTATATAGTTACAAAGACCGTTTTCAATGTTCATTTTATAAAACAATCTACATAATAATTTTTTTTTATAAATTAAGTATATACTTTCAACAAAATATTTGTTATCATTTTTGACTTAATTTGCATCTTTTCGTCACTAAACATTTAATATGCAAATAAGAACACAAATTGTCAAATAGTAAATATAATATAGCTTTAAATTGAAAATATCGCTCTATTTTTTCTACAATATATATTTTTTTGTTTTGTTTTGGTTTTTTTATTGATTTATATGCTTTTTATGTTCAACAAGGGAACACAATGTTTGTATATTGAATAAAAATAAAATTTAATTTAATTGAATTGCACTGTGATATTTCCTTAGATACTTAGGTGCCTATAAACGACGTATTTCTTATGTTAATATTATTTTTATCGTATTAATCGTATCGTATTATCTTTAATATTATTTTTATCGTATTAGTCTAGCATACCTAATGGGGGTTGGGCAGTAGAGATGTGAGATATACTAAGTACTCATGAGATATAAAAGATATAGCTCACATGTTACGATCATATCTATCACTAACTCATTTGAAACCAAAATGTATCAGTATATCACTAGCTCAAGAGCGATCGGCGTCTTTTTCGTTTCACCAAATCAATCATTTCACTCACTCGTCGCGTCGTGAAAATAGATATAAAAGTATATATTTGACGTTAGATGAAAGAGAAAAAAAACGATCGAACTGTTTAGTCAAATATGCAACTGGATCTATGTAGACGACGTAGCTACTCGTGATCCAATGTGAACGTTGTGATAAAGTATACTTTAGTTCGCTCAAAATATTTGCGTTTCATTTCAAAATTCTAATTTATAATTGTATAAATACGCCAATTTATTCCAATTTATTTAATTATCATTAAAGTTATTTTATGTATAATGTGAATCTAGGTTAACAGTCCAAATCTTAAACCTGCAAAGTATTAAGCAAAGTACATACCGTTGTAGATTTATTTTTATTTCCAAACAATGGTGCATAATGTACTTAACATTACTATTTATCACCAGATTGGATCGGAGTACTGATATACTGAGCTACTGAGCTAGAGATATAAATGATGATATATATATATATATACATATATAATTTGATTGGAAAGATATATATCTTTCCAATCAAATTATATATGACACTCTTTTCTTTTCACTAATACATTGCGCACCTCTATTGGACAGTCAATGAATAGATCACTATTTATATAAATGACAGGGACATTTTTTTTCTTTTGTAAGCAGGATAGAGTTTTATTATAATTATTTCATGATAATTATAATTTTAAACTTCTTCATTAAATGAGAGTATTTATTCTAAAAAAAAATCAAAACACTGGTGGGATTGCTAGCCAATAATATCTATTTACAAAAATGAATTTAGCGAAGCGTAGAATATGAATAATCAAATATAATATTGATATAGCTTGGCAATGGAATTTGTGTTATGTTCTTGGCAAATTATTTTTGTAATTTATGTTATTTTTGTAATTTATGTTTTTTTTGTAATTTATTTTTGTAATTTATGTTATTTTTGTAATTTATTTTTGTAATTTATGTTATTTTTGTAATTTATGTTATTTTTGTAATTTATGTTATTTATGTTATTTTTGTAATTTATGTTATTTTTGTAATTTATGTTATTTTTGTAATTTATATTATTTTTGTAATTTATGTTATTTTTGTAATTTATGTTATTCTTGTAATGTATGAAATAGTTTAAATAATGGAAAATGGATTGTATTTATAATTTAAAATGTTTATTATTATTTTCTTGGATATTTCATCATTATGTTAAAATATATTAGAAATTAAATTGTAGAGAGAAAGGTAAGAGTATTTTTAGGAAATTGTTCCAAGTTCAGAGTACTTTTCACTGAATATTTTTAAAATTTATTATAAAATATTTTAATTTAAAATATTATTGTATTATCACTTGATGAGTTGCACAAAAAATTCATATTAATCAAGGTCTCCATCTAAATCCTACCTAAATTTCGTTGAGTCTAATATTATAGAAACTATACAGCTGTGACAAACGGACAAACAAATAATACAAATCCGTAATCCCACGCCGAAAATACTTAACGTCCTAAATCCAGCGAGGAAAAGGAAAACCATTAACAACGTGGTGATCCAACTTCGAGAAAGATTTGAACAGCCAGAACATACCGACTATGACAACCTTGCTTTGATGCCGTACTACGAGAAGACCCCACACCAAATAAATTGAGAAGAGGAACAGAAGAAGATGGGCCTTATTTTTAAGTAGGGAAATATCTTTGTATAACAAACATTCACTTTAGCCAATTCAATTATATGCTTAAATATTATCAAACACAGTTTTGTCCCAATATAGAAGTTTTGCAATTAAATTTATCCTTTGCAAACGTGCCACCGGAATCTTAACAATCTCGTAACATCTTAACAAACTTAATGCACTTAGAATAGCAAAACTTTACGTATGCACTAGTGATGTGTCAGACATACGTTACCATACCCGCGGATATCCACAGAATAAAAAAATTATAATTAAAAAAACTGGAAAAACATGCTTGGGCACAATATGAACTAAGAAATTAAAAAATTATCCTGAAATATACAGATTTTGGTCGCGAAAAGACGTTTGCAACTCAGTATAGCTTATTTTTTTAATATGTATAAAAAAGAATAAAGAAAATATAACTTTTATGTAAAAAAAAGCGTGGGTTGCTCCCGAATTACAATTTTATAACATTTTTAGCACCCTCACGCTTTTTTTATACTAAAGTTATTTTTTTGTTATTCCCTTTATTCTTTTAGACGCCACTTCAAAAAAAAAATTATAACGAGTTATTATACATCCTTTCACCCTTGCCCAAAATCTTTATATTTATAGATTATTTTTTGGAACGAAGTTCCTTATCGCGCGTTGCGAAAGGGGGCTAGACGGAAAAAATTAAGACCAAAAGTTGTAACGACACTTTTTGCTATAGTTGCTAGCGGGCGCGCTGCAAGCCGTGCGGCGTGCGCGTGTTTCTCTGTCTATCTCTCTCTCTCTCATAGAAAGCGAGCCAGTTATTTTCGTTTCGTCTTTCTATTTCGCATTGAACAGTGTGGTGTCGCGACGATTATTTTTGTTGAGTGTATACAGGTTTTTTGTACATAATAAATAATAAAAAATAATAACAATAATTATTATTATAACTTAAAAGAAATAAAATTTTATTACAATTCCTTCACTAATTAATCGAAAGGAACTTCGTTCCATCCGGGTGTCCCTTGACACCTCTCAAGTTTTTTTTTATTTTTTAGTTCATATCGCTACAAAAACGTGTTTTTTAATTTTTTTTAAACTATAATTTTATTTTCTAAATTTTTAGTTACGAATAATCTTCTTGACATCGGTTCTTGATACGTGTGTAAATTTTAAATAATTCATACGTCTGAAAGTGGATGAAAATTTAATTCAATGGTTCCGTTACATTCATATGTACATACATATATGCGTAAAAACGGGTCGCACTCATACTCATTTTTACAGTGAATCTTAAACGAAATGTTTAATTCATGATTGCGTATAGAAGATACTAGCAAAATAACCAAATTTATTCTTAATTACTTCCTAATCATAACTAAAAGTTATTATCATTCCTAAAACTTCAACCTTCCCTTCTATTACAAAATTAAGATTTTTGAAGTGAATACTATCCATTTATAGCATCTATAGCATCATATCAATTTATAGCATCATATCCACATATAATCATCTCCATAATCCGAATAACGAATATCCGCATATCCATCCAAATACTATCCATTTATAGCATATATAGCATCATATCCACATATAATCATCTCCATAATCCGAATACCGAATATCCGCATATCCATCCGAATACTATCCACTTTTTAACTACAATACAGAGTAATAATTTTATATTACTACTTATTTAAAACGTTATCGTATAGTTGACTGCAAATAAGCTCAATAAAATATATTCTTTGCGAAAATCCTTTGCAACGACATGATGATATTTGCTGAAACCAAGTAAAGCCAGTTTGCTAGTAAATAGTCAACTTTTATTCATTTATGGTCAGTTAGTATTTTACTCTTTACATATTTCATATCCATAAAATGATTTCCGACTTAATAGTTCCGTTGAAAGTCTTCTTTACCAGACTTTCAAAGTAACAAATATCCCTTTCGTGAACGCAAAGCGCGGGGGACCTAAAGCTTTCGCTTCAAAGACACATGTCGCACCTATTAAATAAACGAAAGAATTGCGAGACCGTATGCATATCCGCGAATCTGGGATTTGGATGACCCATCACATCACTATTGAATCACTCGAAGACGCATTGTAAACTAAATTATGGACATCACGTCATTGTAATTACTGAAAGTATGTGTTTATTCGAAACGCGTAGCCGCTGAACGAATTACGAGAAATTGTATACGCTAACTATATATATTAAGATGCAACATACCATCAAGATGCATGACACGTTTCGTAAGTGTGGCAACAGAACTACATAAGTATCTATTTTCAATGAAGATTGCATCAAACGATATTGATGTCAAAACTATGCTTACTGCATTCCAAAAAAAACTCAAAATAACTTTTAAAGCAATTTATGGAGTACAGCGTGTAAATCGGCTCACAAAATTGTGTTCCATACGTAACACGACAGTAGTGTGGAAATTACATTACATCTTACAGTCAAATCTTTGTGCGTAAGCTACAATATATGGACTATGGAACAAGGTACAACTAGATTATACTTATTGGTTGACATTAATATTTCGTTAGCGCGATGTAACTAATTATTAATTTATTTAATATTACTACGATATCTACTGAAGTTAATGTTTAAGCCGTCGATAGCAGATGGAGCTAGTCATTATTTTTATATAATTTAAATCTAAAAATTAATTAATGGCCTAATATCCGGAAATTATATAAATTTTATATAATTAATTTTCCAATATTTACTACTCCTCTTACACAACCACGTGAATCAATTATTGGATTAAGCGGCTGAAGATTAATTCGAAGAACTGTTTAAATTTCTCTGAATCCAAAACGAGTTTTTTACAATTTTTATACGTATATCTATCTGTACGCTTGTCTGAGTATCACACAATAACTACTGGGTCAATTTGTATGGATCTTTCACGCGAATAACCATGCGAGTATTTCTTAGGAGACGTTTCGTCTGTCTCTTTTTTATCTATTTATCGGTTTATCTGAGCATCACATAAAAATTACTAGACCAATTTGAATAAATAAACTTTCCCTGAGATAAAGCTTAAATCACTGATTGAAATCTAAAGTACTTTTCCTGATCAAATGTTCCCTAAGGAACTTGAAGTTTAATATTAGAATATAGTCAGCAAGGGCGCTCGTGAGATTTAAAACTGATAAATAGAAATTGCTAAGACTATTAAATCGATTTGGCTTAAGATTCAAGCTAAGATATAAAATATTATTGCACCGGTCCAGGGTACTTACGAGATGCAAACGTTAATTATTAGAGAAAAACGTCGTGACAAAATGAACAAATATCTGTGAGCGAATAGCAGGAAATATATTCTTAATTGCATTTTTATTACACGATTGAAGAAATAATGGTGCTTTTAAAATTAATTACGTTTTTAGAGATTCGTAAATTTATAGATTGGCTATTAAAATAGAATATTCTATAAAGCATACAAACTAGAAACAGGTTAATTTAATTAAACATTATGTTAAATGGTTGAATATTGGTATGGACCTAATTATTTTAAACCAAAAAAACATTCGTTTCAAAACCCTTCTCGTCTAACTGCGTAAAAATAGACAAAAAAACCTTCAAATAATCAATGGCCCTATAATCAACAAATATTAAACAACGTCTACATCAATTGGGGGAAATTAGCCAAATATTACACATAACAAAATAATATTTTTTACGAAAGAGTTTTATTCACCATAGTCCGACATAAGTGCGAGTAAATAAAAGTACTGAAACATTTCTTTGTTGCAATTTATGAATTTCCGAACTACCAATGGTAGAAAAAGTCGGACGCGAGAAATAATTCACTCTGTAGATTTAAAGATCTTTATAATGGCTGTGAACAGTATTTGGGGATTATGATTTAGTGATGCACAAACTATATTCTCATTTAAATTTATATTTTTAATTTTAGTGCTGTCAACTGAATAAAGCAACATAAAAAAGCTTGTTATAATTGGAGCTTATGCAGCAATAACTATTATTACATCATAAAAATGTCGATTCTCTCTCTAGCGATGTTCCGACGCCTCTTCCCAGCAAGTTCGCCGTGAGCACTTTCAATTTGATCCACTTAAAGCATAGGTCGCTTCGCTTCGTACGCCCACATCGCAGCTTTTATTGATTTGTTTCGTCTCTTGACCAATAAAAGTTTCATTGGCTTTCTGAAGCAATCTGATTGTAAGTTCTAATTCAAATTTTTATCTTCTTCTGAAGTTTATAATAAATGAAAATCTATTTTCCTAGTTAAAATTGTTTAAAAATACTCTACGAATATGAAAGTTCGCTGCTGTTAACCTGATTTACCAACAGAGAAATTTATAAAATAGAATCGCGTAGAATAGGTTATTATTGACTGCTTCGCGTAGAACAGGTGATAATTGATTATTCAAAATTTTCTTCCACTTAAATATAAAATATAAATCTGTCAAACATGATTTAAGAAGATACTGAATTATTTCATCTGAATTTAACTGAACGATTAACCAAGAAATTAAACTACCCCAAAACTGGTAGATATGTCCGGTCTCACAAAACTTGACTAGATACACACACACACACACATATATATATATATATATATATATATATATATGTATATATATATATATATATATATATACACATATATATATATATATATATATATATATATATATATATATGTATATATATATATATATATATATATATATATATATATATATATATATACACATATATATATATATATATATATATATATATATGTATTTACATCGGACACGACTTAACCATTAAAGATTCGTGATCGGTGAAATCTTCATCTCCTATATTCTTTAAAATAATGTTCTTCATAATTCTTTCAGCCATCCGTACTTCTGATCAAATTCCAATACCTGCTATTCCTTGGCCTTTAATAGCATCCTAAAAAAACCCGCACATTTCCTTAATAGAGAACTCTCTTCTACAGAGAACAAAACAAAATTAACAAATCAACTAAACATGAATATATGAAGTCCGTCCTCAGTACCCGTGTTCAAAAGAGATGTAAAAAGGCGTTACTTAACATAACCTTAGGGCCAACATCCTTTTATATTTTATCCATTATTATCTGCCTATCTCTGACATATCTCTGATTTCCTTCTATAAATTAATTGATATTACATTAACTTATAACAATCATTTTAACTTATAAAATATTTCTATTTCTGACATATAGATACCATAGTAACAAAACAATGTTTATATTTTGATCACTGTTATTAACTAGCCTATATTAAACATTTACAGTCTAAAACTGCACTAATACTTGTAACATATTATAGCTATAAGGGTTTGGAGCGATACTTAGCTTTCTAATAAGCAAAAAGTTTCCCCTAAATAAATTGAATAAACTGATGTTTATTCAATTTATTTATAGCAACTTTACTGTATTTAAATCCAAAGAGCAACATCATCTCTATTTTAAATCAAATTCAAAATCCAAAAAGTAAAAAAAAGTAGAAATATTAAAACAGAATAATGACGGTTTCAAATAATGAAATAATCTATATTGAAACTTAACTTTCATCATCATTGCTGACTCGATCTTGGCTCGAAACGAAGTGTTGTTAAACATAACATATGACACATTAGTAAGTAATAGTGAGGCTACTTGCTAGAATCACACTAGCCTTTTAGTAATTTAATAGTAAAAGATTACGTTTCCAAGAGTTGTATTTTTTTATTTTGCCAACGAATATATGGCGATCATGTAACACACGATATACTTGTGTCATAAATCAAAAGTCTCTAGTCAAATAAATAATTTAATTTAGTGGTTCATGTTCCAAGTGAAAGTCGAATATTTATCGTTTGACACGAAGACGTTGATTCCTCTTTTGTTTGCCAGACCTAGAATTGTTATATAATAATGACAAATTAACAAATTTTGTATTTCCTATATTCAAAAGTCGTATTCAATATTGCATTGAAGTAGAGGATTACATAAAGCAAAATATACCGGTTGGCCCGGGTAGGACTGGAGGTGATCTCTTGACCTCACATTCACGGTTCTAATGTTAACACTATCACGTTATAAGTCCTCGATACGAGATTAGGTAACAGTGACAACAAAAGTACATTGATAAATACAAATATTGAATATATTTGGCGTTAATTTTGTAAAAATTCATTATTCACAATTAAATGAAAATAGGTGATGTAGTATTATTTCTACTCTCTTTAAGTTCTTTACCACGACCTAGGTTTCGTTGTATTACAACATCTTCAGGTGGGCTATTAACAAAGATAGATAGCTAGTGTAAAGATAGATAGCATCTTCAAGTGGGCTATTAGCAAAGATAGATAGCTAGTCTAGCAAAGAAGAATAATCTTTGCTAATAGCCCACTTGAAGATGTTGTAATATAACGAAACCTAGATCGTGGTAAAGAACTTAAAGAAATAATACATCACATAGTTTTATGTAATTGGAAATACAAATATTAAAATAAAACGAGACAATAAGTTTTCTTGACGTTATTTTCAAAGGTGCATTATTTTAAGGTGCATAATTTTCTCAAGGTTGTTACATATTTACTTTAGATTTTCATTTTAACTTTTATTAGTAAATACGTGTTATACATATTTATTAAATATTTTTTCAACACGATAATCGATTATATGAATAATAAATATGATGTAATTTTATTTAATTTTATTTATTTAGTATTGGAAAATAAATTTTAAAAAATGAAAAAAGAGAAAATATGCAAGAAAAAGTAGCACTGTATAATTTATGCCCGCGAATCGTTCTCATATAATTTCTCAAAAGATACTTATTTGCGCAATTCTGAATGGAAAAGTTGATTTTTCTTTTTTTAATAAATGAACTATAAAACTGAAAATAATAAACGAAGGAAATGAGATTTCAGGCGAAGGCAGCGAAACGCAATTTTACAATTAAATTATTACGATATCTTATGGACGATTTCTTTTTATTTTCCGAGTTCTTTTTTAGACTTAAGTCTTATATCATAACTGCCCGTTTCGGTTTTACCCGAGGAAAAAGGGAATATTACTTTATTGAGTAATTTGAAGTGAAATAAATATATACATAAAAATATGACTCAAATTTTCAAGATAGCATTAACATTTATTCTCGAAGCCCTATACTATACAATATTAATACTATTAAAATCTATCAATTAACTGCATTTGTATGATGAGCGTGCAAAGAAACACACAAATATGCAGAAACATATCAAAAACGGTCGATTACTCTGTCTTTATATGTAGTTATATACAAGATATTTTTTCAAAAATATCGTCAACAGGCAAACGTTTTTTATTATTACTTTTTTATTACATATATACATTTTATGTACTAATATGACTTGCAGGATGTGACGAAACTTTTTTTTTATAAAAACTCAAATCGATATTTAGAAAATTGGCATATCCCAACTCCGCATGTCTGCTTGTTTTGAGTCATTGTTACACAATGAAGTTATAACAGATATATCGATTTCAAATAAATTTTCAGAAAGATTGTACATGCTCTGGATTAATATACGTGATAATTGTATCTCGAAAGTTGTCTCTAATTCTTGTTTACTTTTATAATTTTTTAAAATTTTTCTGTATCATACCAGTGATCCAAGAGGCCCTCGCCCCTTGATGACAATCATTTAATATAAGTTAACCATATCAAAATCCCACAGAAAAAAGTCACATCAAAAATCCGTTGAGTTTCTTTTACGTGATGAGAACGCAAGGAAAGGAACTAAGGTATATTTAGTACATTCGATAACTAATGACTATTCCCAGTTCATTCCCTTATAACAATGAGAATATATTAATTTTTTCAAAGTAATTTTTTTACATGAAATAAGATTTAAATAAATTATATATATACACACACATATATATATATATATATATATATATATATATACATATATATATATATATATATATATATATATATATATATATCTCACACACAATCAGAATATATTTAATCAGAATTGTACGAAATCTCTCTATTACGTAAGATGCTGATGCTTCGTTAAACAACTTATTGACAAATAAAAGATAAAGCATTAAACCAACGACCTGGGTCCTCACATTGTGCCCTGGCCCAAGACCTCTGGCCGAAGTGTCGGTTATTAAACTCAGGAAATGTAAACGCGGCAATGTTTGTTTACTGGATGCCGTCATATTTACCAACACCGTCGAGTGTACGATTACATTATATAACTTAATGTTTTCTAAAATCGCTGTTAGGATAACTTAGCGGTTTTTTGATAGGCCTTTTAAATAAAAGCTTGTTTAGATTTTAACAGCAAACTTTACTAAACTCCAGCGTAATTTTGTATAACACATTCTGTTTAGTATAGGTTGATACAATAGAAACTACAAGTGTTATATGCCAAAGATCAAGACTTAAGACTAAAAAATTACAAACTACTAAAAGTTGTGTTATGTTACAAATTGTTTGATCTTCGAACTTTCTCTCTCTTATACACACACAGAAGGATATCCCAGAAGTTTTATAGATAGTGATCATATGCAATTACTAATATATAAATATAAATGCATTACTAAGCTAGGAAGATTCATTAAAAATAAAATAACTACTCCCATCTTACTGACAATTATAATTGTGGCAATTAGTAACATAAGAAACAGAGGTCGCTATTAAATAATTAAGTATTCATCTATTAAATAACTACTCAAACCCCAGGAGAAAAAGCTCAAAGCGAAAGGCGAAATAGCTCATTGTAAATCTTAACCAAGCTTTTAAAGAATAAAAGTGTTAAGTTTCATTAAAATTCCTTAGTATTCTTTGAGTAATGCATACACAGATACAACCACGTTACAATGTTTTTATATTGTCATAGATATTCCATATGAAGTTTTTCTAGTATTGAATATATTTGGCGTTAATTTTTTCTAGCATCTTTTCGATTTCTTGCCGTTTTTCCAATTACTTAATTCAATGCTTCCACTCACACAAACCATAGATTAGTTTAAACGTGTCATAGGAAAATATTATAAGTATATATTATACCTTTAGCTTTTTCCTACTAACGAGTTTGTATCTATTTACTTTATTTACTATCCTTTTACTACATAAATGCATTTCACATATACAACATAATTATTTTACGTCATTCATTGTATATTGTTATGGGATTATTCAATTGTTTCGTTTCAAATTCTCCTAATTGTTTAACTATAAAACTTTATGACACTGACTAGGTTAATGAGCCTATACTATACAGTACTTTATAATATATATAATTATAACATATACTAAATATTTTTCCTCAATTTATACATATTTAATTTAAAAGATATTTCAGTTGTATCCGCCCCTACAAATTCTATGTTCTACTTAAGTAAAATATCGCCCATAATTTGAGGACTATGATATTATTCAGTGCAAACTTTTTATAAAAATATTAATATAAATAAATAAGGCACTCCAATGTTAAAGGAGTGGCTAAACTCTGCCCATTGGGCGTGCAAAAGACAAATGCAAAGACAAGGCACTTACGAGAAAATAAAATCACCATGTATGTATAATACCACCTTTGTCTGTGCCACCGTGATGAAAAAAAAGTTAATTGCAAAAACAAACAACAGAAAAGAATCCCTTATACTCATACCAATACAATTTCACACATGACAGCCATAAAGCCATCTCCAATAAGAATAAAGTAAACACGGTATAAATAAACGAAAAATAAAAGTCTGTGTAAACAAAAAAAATATTTTTCTTTTATAAAAACTACCTCTTTTTTTATAAACTGAGTAGTTTTTATAATAACTACTCAGTTTATAAAAACTAACTTGTCAAATAAAGCTCTGCACACGACGCATACATCGATCTCAAGCAAACAGGTCGTCAGGATTCAACGCGTGGGAACATCGTAAACAGAGGGGTGCATTTTGTGGTCATAAGAGCTAAAAGGCATATTTAATATTTGTTCTTTACGAGAGTGCTGGAAGGTAAATTTCGGAGAATTCGAGTTTGTCTACTTTTGTTTGTCTACTCGTTTTTTATAGGTTCAACAAAAAGCATTGTAGGGTTTCATGTTTGAAAGTTGGATATTTTACGAAAGCTTCCCATCATATATTGACTTAATAAAAACTTGTGTCGATTTGCGTTTTACGTAACGTTTGAGAACTTCTTTACGTTATATAGCACGTATCTTCGACTTCTTCGTATATTATGATGGTTACAGAACAGTTTGTTCTTTCCACATTAAACAAATCTTTGGAATTTAACCAAACAACTTTAGCTATATATATCTTTCAAGAACTCCTTACGACGCAGTATATAAGACTTTATAAATTAGCCACGTATGGTCGTAATTTATATTTAATATCATGTGGCCTAATTATAATTTATACACTTATAATTAAAATTGGATGAAAGGAAAACTGGAGATTTCAACTTTAATCAAAGACTATTACTTCTTTTATAGAATTTCTAAATAATGATATAGAAAGTCAACATAAGGACGATGTATTTATATATAATGTAAAATAATAAATAACTAGCTGACCCGTGCGAAGTCTTCGCACTATATCGCCATCTAGCGTGTTCCAAGTATACAATTTGGCTAAGATATTTGATGTGTCGCCCACAGATGGCGCTCATGCCAATTGTTATAAAAATTAATTTTTTTATTAACAAAAAGATTTTTTTCGAATTTTTTTATATTTTTCGCCCAAAGTAGAAAACATAAGCTTTAAGTGGGTATTTTTTTTATTTTTTTTGGTGCAGTAGTTAAAGAGATCGAGCCGCTCGACCAAAAAAACACCTTTTAGAAATAATATATTTAGATTAACTTTAATCTTGCATACTTTTTACATTTTTCTGTAATTACTTTTGTAAAGTTTTCGATTACATCTCATAATGTCGCAAATTGTCGTAGAAATTCTACTTCACCTGTGCGGTCTGCGGACTAAACGTTATTTTTTATTCGCGCTAATTTTAAAAACAATTATATTAAAAAACCTGATCTAAATGAACTACAGATTATATCTCTTATTATTTCGTCAGCATATTGCCTGACGTTTTTATCGGCATGCTCTGAGGTAAAACAGGAAAAAAGCATTGGTATAAAGTAAAAAGTTTATTCAGAAGTATAATCAAGTATATTCAAAAGCAAAAAAGTATTTCAAAGTTCATTAAAAATGCTTTAATGTCTCTTTATAATTTAATACTGCTTGCTAACGCTGGAAAACACAACACAATTGTATGTAACGTAACTCTATAATATTAACGCTCATTGAAATAATTATGTTTCACCAAACTTTTAACCACGATTTCACTTTCGTAGACATGTTAATCCAGTTCTTACTGACAGAGGAATAAGTAATCAACAATTAGTCATATCGTAGTCATTAATAGGCACTTTTTTATTTTTTAAATTTTTAATACCATATCAAGATATAACAATCTCTTTCACAAATTATATTTAATGCAGAGGTAAAAACTTAATTCAAACTTTCCTGTAAGCTCCAATTCGTAATTACCCATCATCCCCTCTTTGGTTTTTCCTCCTAAATCCCGTCCCTCTCCTTCATTATTTTCAATATATTTTTATTAATTACTTGCTAGTCGTCATTTTTATTAGCTTGTAATTTTATTTGTTATTGTTGTAACCGATTTTTTTAACAATTATATTCACAATCTGTTGCAGTCTTCCACAAGAGTTTTACTTTGGGCTTTGGTTGATTGGAAGAGAATACACCAATACCAATAATTTCACCTTAGATATTTGTATATTAAAGACAAACAAATAAATAAATAAACACGTTTAATAGATTATAAGTGACGCAAGTACAAACAAGCAAAAATAAGAAAATAACAGACTTTTAGTTCTTTATTATATTTCTGTTACCCTAAGCTGCAAAAAACATCCGTCCAGCAGTCCTTCAAGCTTTAAAAATAATTTAATGTACCTACAGACTTTCTGCCTTTATGTCTTATTAATACAGATATATACATTTTTATTTTCACGTTGAGATTACAATATCATTGTCATAAACGTAATATATATATATATATATATATATATATATATATATATATATATATATATATATTCGAATTTATGAAATTTATCACACTCTAAACCATACCTTACCACAAAATCAACACATAACTATCCTATACAAGTGTTCCTTGGCTAATAACATATTGAATCTTTGAAATTAATTCAGTATACGCTCCTTCTTTCGTTTCTTTTAAATAAACATTCCAAAACACATATTCAACGAGTGTACAGATGTAGTGTACAATACTTCAGTTGAATACATACACGGTAGGTTTACACGCCTTCTAGTAGCCGAATCGAATATATTAAACATCTGATACACGCTTTACATATCAACTTGCATACATTCACTGCGAGGTAGCAGAATTAAACACGACATGTGATGCAATGTCGCCTGCAATGTTTATTATTGAAGAATGTTGTTATTCTGACCTTACGTTGCAAGCTTCGCTTATAATTAAGCTTTTTTATAAGCTAAAAAAGTTGTTCGTGTACTTATGTACGCGCGTTAGAACTTATACTTCTCTGGCATAGTACAAGAATAACTTTATTTAGCACGCAAATCATTAATGGAAATCAAATAATAAAATGACTGAAGCATGATCATAAATACAGTTGCTAAAATCTAAATCCACTCAAATAAATACACAATTAAATGAAACTACGTGATGTAGTATTACTTGAGCTTACTTGAGCTTCTTTAAGTTCTTTACCACGACCTAGGTTTCGTTTTATTACAACATTTTCAGGTGGGCTATTAGCGTGAATAATGAATTTCTACAAAATTAACCCCAAATACATTCAACAAATAATTAAATTTTAAAAATAAAATTTATTTTCTCATCATCTAGAATTACAATCATCATTATTTAATTATTCAAGACAAGGAAGGAAATGCACATTACATCCAAGCTTATCTCATTGGTAATAAATAGCTGCACTTGTAAATACAGAAGCAAGAATTCAAATTCAGGGAAATTTATCGGAAGTGTTACCCATTCTAAATAGAGTTTAGCAGGGTAATTTGCTTTCAGGTCTACTTTTTCACATTGTTTTAGAAAAAGTCTTAAGAGACTCAGGGTTCGACTTAAAAGGCTTAAATTCTTAAAGTCCGTTCAAATTCTTGCTTATTTTGATGATGTTGCGGTAATTGTAAGGTCTCTCTCTTGTGGCTTTTGGAAGAGGCTTTTCAACTTTTTGATGTGGCTGCAAGGGCTATGAATCTAAATATAAACCAGGAGAAAATAAAACGGAAGTTTTCCACAAAAAATTCTCGCCATATTTCTACCAAGATTGCTTTAGGCACATACACTTTTGATTGAGTACCGGGTTTTAAAAACTTGGAATCTGAAATTAATTTTCAAAATAAAATATTGTCAGTAATTAAAATCAGAATTGTTCCTGCTAATAGCGCTTCCTATAGACTGAAAACCTTCTCTGTTCACAATTTATTTCTAGGAAAACAAAATTCCTGTTATACAATGCCCTCATTAGACCAGTTTTGATCTATGGCTCTGAGACAAGAAGATGAACAAAATCAGATGAAAACCATTTGAGTATCTTGGAACGAAAAGTTTTAAGATCAATTCTTGGACGCATAAAGGAATGTTATGTTTAGATAAGGAGATACAACTCGAAAATATATAACCATTACAAAACCTAGACATAATAAAATGTATTAAAATTAATAGACTAAATTGAGCTGCCTATGTTATTCGAATGGAGGAATCAAACCTCCTCAAAATAATCTTTTTGGCTAAACCACATTTTCTGTCCGAAAAGAAGAGAAAGTCTCAAGACGAGATGGGAAGATGCGATGGAAAAGGATTTTGGGGTGCTGATGATTCTTAACAGGAGATCGGTTGTGTGACAACCGATTTCCTGTTACGAATCGGAGGGCTACATGAAAGTCGCTTCAAAGGAAAGCCTTGACCCGCCATGGGCTGTCGAGCTACTGACGATGATCATATAATAATTAAATAATTTTTTTTTTGTTATACAGATTAAATTTCAATTACTAAAAAACATTACATATATAATTAACTAATAATACAGATATAACTTAAATTTGTATGAATATAAAGCACGTGATGTGTATTTATAATTATATCAATAACTATCATGAATATAGTACCAATCACTACACGCACGTAAATATATATTTAATGAGCATTCATTCATTCTGTCGATTTTTGTTGCGTATCGTAAAATTTCCCTCTCATAATTTTTTTCCTAACGCACCTAAAGTATAATTTTAAAAAGGAACTCTTAACTTCATATGAAGATGAAAATTCATTTTAGTGCATCCCGTCGAGTAAGGTAATTGGGCAGTACTTCCATGTTGAAGTTAAGCTTTACCGTTTTTAATTTTTAAACCCCATTCGTCAAAATATTAAACTGCAAAGTGGTGTAAAGTCATTTGAGTTCGACACACACTTGGTGACTGTTTCTTTCAATTTATTGATGGCTATAGGCAGCCAAATACATACATTTAATAAACAGCGGGTATATATATATATATATATATATATATATATATAATTTTTTTTTTCTTTTTTTTTCTTTCAATAAATAACGGCAACTTTAAAACTGCATTTGTGTCTGTCTGTTCTCTGCCTTCCTTGTTCTCAGGCTGCGTTTCCATTAAAAACGAAGTACCGAACAGTTCTCCCTCACAGCGATTATAATTTTTTTAACTAACATTTTTAAAACTTAATCTGTACTTTAAGTTGCGATGATCTTGAATGTCATTTCGGTTAAAAATTATTTTTATATTAATTGACATACCAAAAAGTTATAAAATCAAAAAACCTATTTGTACATAAAAAGCTTATATAACACGAAAAACAAGTACAAAATTGAACACTAATCAACTACATCCAAATTTTACGTCTACGTTTAGGTCAAACGCCTAACGGGCTTAATCAGCATTTCCGCTTTAGAAAGGGCCTGTGCATAGCTGGAAACGGCAGGTGTTTGCCCGCGCGCACGGACAAAGGTTCTAATTGCACGTACGCTTTTAGACATGAGATGTAGAAAGTTATTTTCTAAAATTAACAGCAGCATTTAAGAAGAGATTGCATAATTGCTATATATTAATAAAGTTTTCGGTATATTATATTTTCCTTTGAATTCCGATCAATAAAGAGCTTCCAAATTTACATTATAATTAATAAAAATATAAGTACACGTAAAATTAAATCATAAAATTCCTTACAACAATCTATTGAAAAAACCATAATTTCGAAAGCCAAGCTTCTCGTAACGACCCGTTACCTAAGAGTACATAACTGTTTCTCTGCCCTATCGGTTCTTGTACCTGCATTGTAACGTTACGCAATGCAAGAGGCCGATCACGGCTACGAATGCACCGGTGCAGCCCAGTATCGCTTACTCGAGCTCGTGTTGCAATTATTAACAGTGGAATTTTGTATTCAAAGTTCAACGTAGTATGACATTGAGAGGAGAAATTAATTAAAAGACATACCTACTTATACTTTTTATATAACATACTTACGCACGTATACTTTAGACAGATTTAAGTGAAGTTAAGATTATTACACAGCGCTATGACATATGCAATGGATATGGTACAAAGGTGAATTGTTTCTCTCCTACAATTAGGACATATATGTATAATATATGTATATCAAACATCCTTATAAATTTATATAGTTGTTTCCTTTTCAGTCACTCAAAATATAATCTGTTTTCTAAGTTTAAGTCCTGTTTTTATGGAGGTACGAATTAATAATACAATAGACCCACAATTAAAATGTAACACTTTACTCATAACTCTGTAATACACGAAATTATATGGTGTTAAAATTTCTTGATCGGATAAGATTTGAAGTCACTTATACAGAGTGTCCGTAAAGAGTGGACCAACGAGATGTCAGTGATAGAGGGGTTCTTATACATACGAAACAATAAATTTTATTATCCTAGGCCTAATAGTTTTAAAGATATGATTTATTTTTATTTTTTTTTAAATTTTTGTTATTGCGCATGAAAAATAACTTTTTTATTACTATTTCCGTTTTTGATTGCCCAAAATCTTTAAGAAAAAATGTGTCTCCCCAATTAAAATCTCATTCATTCGTTATTATTGGCAATATCAAAATTAAACGCGGAAACATGTGCATTTTTTAATTACAAAACATGAAAAGTGATTTTTGAACAATGCTAGTGTAAAAAAAATGTATGGCGACCTTGTGAAACTTTATTTCAAAAACATCTACAATTCACACAGATTCCAAAAAAAATAATATTGTTACAATTAATTCTGTAAACATTCGAAAAATACCTACTTTATTGAAATAACTCCGCATTCGCAGAAATGCTTATGATCAAATTGTGCTCTATAAATTACTATTTTAATATATAAAAAGGTGTACTATGTATGAAGGTGAAGAGAATAAAAATACTTTCAGAAAGTAATCTAGGACCCTAGTTATTAGCTACCTAGGACTTCCTAGCTGCTAGTTAAACTTTGGAGAATATATAATATATACACGGCGTTAGGATTATTTAACCCACTATAGATAGGGAAAACATCATGAGGAAAGCTATGTACTTTCTTGAACTTTCGCCACGACCCTCATTCAGAAACTTAATTATATTTTATACAACAATATAAAATGGCTACACTATTTCCAGGAATATCGAATTATAAGCACAATTTTCGATACGGTTACATTGAAATTTAATATTGTTTATTTTCAACATGACTGAAAGAAATTTGCTAACTTTCGATACATATATATATATATATATATATATATATATATACATATATATATATATATATATATATATATATATGCATATGTATATGTTATCTCTGTAAACCTTATGTATAACAGACAACCAGTTAGAACGTTTTGATAAATATTTTTGCATTCCAAATTGGGCACATATATTATACAATGTATTTATAAACACAATTTTATATCCCCTAATGAGGCTCCATTAAAAAAATATGCACTGCCAATAATTCGGCACTCATGATAGTTCCATACAATAATTACAACTAATAGAATGTACATTCTCGGAAAATTGTTATTCGAAATAAATGAGGAAAAGTCTAATAAAACAATGGATATACTTTAGATTGGCAAAGCTTAGAAAAATCTTACGCCGATTTTAAATAGCATTTACTGAGATAACACCATAAATAAAGAAGAGCACAAAGATAGTTACTAGTTAACAATACACAGTTTATGTTGCAATACCTGTAATATAGTAAAAGACAGAGATTTCATCTATCAAATGTAATAATATATCTTTATCAAGCAGATAGAGACTATCTCTCTCACACACTATCTATCTCTCTCTATCTCTGTGATATTTTAACATAATTTCACAGTTTAGACCAAAACCCATAGTTGTAAAGAATCGCCAATGTCATTTGAAATACGAGTCTTTTAGTTTGAATATAAGCTAACTCCATCTGAACAAAGGACAGTACAGAGTTTTTATATGATTTAAATGTCTGGCCCAAATTTCTTCGATTTCAACCGTACTTAGTCACAAGAATAATGTAAATGCACCCTATATATTGCGACATGGGGTGTTTGCAAACAAAATCATGGAAATTCTGCCTGTTAGGCAGATAAATAAAAGGAATTGTTTACATACTTAACATTTGCTTTATTATTTTATTATGAAAGTTTTTATACAGAATTCTGCGATCGTTTAAAAAATTTAGCATATTTTGTAACAAAGTATTCTACAGATTTATTATACATGAAGATTGTGACGACGGTTCGGGATTGAGGCTAAAGGCATTTTTATCTTAAAAACCCGGTAAAGCCCTTTTTCAGAAAACCACAACAGATATTAATTTGCATTTTTTCGAATTCGCTTAATTTAGAAGGTTTTATAGGGTTTAAAATCAAACTACAGTTGTATACGCCAGGTGATTTTCTATAAGAAACCTACAAAACATTAACTTAATTAAAAATGGAGTTAGCGGGTTTTGAAATTATAACGACCCACGTTCTCTAGACTCGACACTCATAAATCTACTTGTATACGTATATTTATATTCTTAAATATTTGCTAAATGCACGTTGACAACAGAATATACGATTAATGAACTTTCATACTTGCTACGTATGAAAGTTCATCTCATAGCCATTAATTCATAGCACATATGAACATGTACATACGAACTTTCCACTCATTTCGTAGCCGTTAATAATTTTGCACCGATTCACTTCTCGATGCCGGTGTATGGGCACCTTAACCGAACGGCCCGCAAAGTAGTTAATTATCATTTAATCAGACGCTGGGAATGCTTTGGAAAATTACAATTTACGAGAAACAATGACAGGCGGGCGAGCGTGCTGCATTACGTCACATGGGAAAATTAATACGTAACAAGGCTTTGAAACGGTATATCTGTTCGTTAACAATCTATATTCAAGGTGTGTTGAAACTCGAAAGATGGGAATAATAAAGAGAGAACAGATTTTTAAGTGGTAATAAATGAAAGTCAAGGGAGTATACATTAGTGTGCAAAGCATGGTAAAAATACGTTAAATATAAATCCATATACCATCAGCCAATACTAGACTTTAATTACGTAATCCATTCTTTAACGAACAACAGCTTTAACGAAACAAAACAATTTTAAATTTGATTCATTAAAGTTGTTGTCTATTTTGGCTATTTTTACAATCAGAAAGCTTTCGTAGATAATGATATGTTTCTAAATCGCCTTGTCGAGGCGAGGTTCTTCGTACAACTTTCACGATTTTTCTCTCCACATCTTGCGAATAGAAAGCAATACGTACGCATGGGAAACTACTTCCGATCCTTATTTCACATGGTCTGATAAGTCAAGATTCGAATCTCGGGCCTCAATTATTACAATTTTGGTGAACGAAATTGGATACGTAGCGGTAACTGCGCGTTGTTAGTTATTCGTAGATGATGTGAAGCTTTTTACAGCTGTCAATGATGCAGCCATTGGCGAACTACTGTAGCGTAACATCGACGTTGTCGTTGAGTGGAGAGCAGCATTCTTTCCAACTGAGAAGAGACAATGTACTTATGAAATCCATGTTTGATGCGTAGCGCTAACTGCGCGTTGTTAGTTATTCGTAAATGATGTAAAGCTTTTTACATCTGTCAATGATGCAGCCATTGGCGAACTACTGTAGCGTAACATCGACGTTGTCGTTGAGTGGAGAGCAGCATTCTTTCCAACTGAGAAGAGACAATGTACTTATGAAATCCATGTTTGATGCGTAGCGCTAACTATGCGTTGTTAGTTATTCGTAGATGATGTGAAGCTTTTTACAGCTGTCAATGATGCAGCCATTGGCGAACTACTGTAGCGTAACATCGACGTTGTCGTTGAGTGGAGAGCAGCATTCTTTCCAACTGAGAAGAGACAATGTACTTATGAAATCCATGTTTGATGCGTAGCGCTAACTATGCGTTGTTAGTTATTCGTAGATGATGTGAAGCTTTTTACAGCTGTCAATGATGCAGCCATTGGCGAACTACTGTAGCGTAACATCGACGTTGTCGTTGAGTGGAGAGCAGCATTCTTTCCAACTGAGAAGAGACAATGTACTTATGAAATCCATGTTTGATGCGTAGCGCTAACTATGCGTTGTTAGTTATTCGTAGATGATGTGAAGCTTTTTACAGCTGTCAATGATGCAGCCATTGGCGAACTACTGTAGCGTAACATCGACGTTGTCGTTGTGTGGAGAGCAGTATTCTTTCCAACTGAGAAGAGACAATGTACTTATGAAATCCATGTTTCAACAATTAAAGGGAAAAATCCTATGTCACGTGTATATCGAGTAACCTTTCATTCTTCGTACCCGATAACTTCCTGCGTTCCCGCAATCATTATTGCTACACTACCTTCTTCTTCAACGTCGCATTCTTCATTTCTGAAGGTCGTGTACATCCTGAAAAAATTTGATGTCTTCGTTTATTAGTTTTTTCCATTCAACCCTGTCCTCGACTTTCCTAATAGTAAATGTGATTAGAAGGCCTGTGAGAGTAGTAACATGGTCAGTCCATCGGGTAAGAAAAGTTTAACATTTCCCACCCGATTCCCTACAACACCTTCTAGACCCAAATTATTCCGGAATTCTTCAGTTTCCTGATTCAATTATTCAACCACCAGGATGTGATTTGTTTATGATGAGTGAAAATAAATTTATAGAATAATATCATCGTTCTATTATGTAATCCTTATTAGATAACTATTTACTCTTATCTAAAAATTTAAATTTAGACCATTGACTCTTTACCGCTAGACCATTGATTCTTTACCGTTAGGTTCCGTAATGTATCGAGAAAATAAAACAATTAAATAAATTTCCACTGTCGTTTTATGAATATAACGCACATAGGGTTATAACGCACTCTTTCGCAAACTACACCTGCAGAAATGTTACAATTTTAATAAAATTTTTACCATTACTTTTTCTTAAATGTTTTAAAATTCTAGATATAAATTCAGTAAGCTAAAGCTCATTAAGTCCTGTCTAATATATAATGTACATTATTATAGTAACACATTTATACATGCATAAAGTGTGAAATTATTTTCTTACAATTTTCTGAAAATTTTAAACAGTTAACATTTTCATATTAACGGGATTAAATTATCCATCAAAAGATTTAAGAGCGTAGATATAACAAATATATATATATATATATAACAAATATATAAATGCGGAAGGGTGAATTTTGGTTTGTTTGTTTAATTTGCTTTCAAGTTTCAAATACTGAATTGATACTAATTAAATTTAGTACATTAATAGAACATATCACGTGTTAACCATAGAGATATGATCGTTATTTGCTGGTCCACAGCAAACTTACTGGAAACCACATAGACCGTTCAAAAACATAAGTGAAGTTAAATGGGGAGAGGAAAAGATAATCGTCTGTTTCACTCTTGATCATTGTTTTTATACATGCATGAATAAGAGAAAAACACACAAGAGAATTATTTGTATTTCGAACTATTTGCATTATGTAAAGAGAAGTGATAAAAAGCAATTTTTGTACCCCACCGTTAAAGTCGCTTTGGTTTCTGCATCAGAGGGAGATTCGTAGCTCGACGGTGGGCGACCTATAGGACAGTTTTTATCCTAGAAAAAGTAAAGTTCCTTAAATAATGACAAAAACCATAATCAAGTCGCCGTCAGATAGCGCTGTTGCTGCTTTACTTTAGTAACCAACTTCTTCATTAAATCAATTTTTTATCATCTTTTTATTTTCACTACACGATCATAAATAAATTTTATACAGACAACAGCTATTTTTTTAAATATAAATGTTTACTGACTACCAACGATGTAACACTTCATAATAATTTACTGACTTAACATAATTATTGATCTAAATTTAATTTATTATATAACTAATATTTATCATATCTAAATCACGGCTTTTAATACTTTCACTTGACTATGTGGTTATTAAAAACGCAATAATATTCAATATTCAACACGAATACCGATTTCCTCAAGAATCTAAGCTTTTTTAAATGCAAATTCTGTCGTAAATTATATTTCATGTGTGATTAATAAAAATTCCCTTTCACCTCTATTTAAACTATAAAATAATCTTTTTGGCCGTTTTATTAGCCAATTAAATACGAAAATAACGAACTTCAAACGCACGTCAATTATGTACGGCATTGTGACATAAGAATGTTCAAAACATACGCAGTCGCAAGTCGTATCAATTATGAATAAACAACATATTTTACTCATAAATAATGATGACGAAGAGCCACTTCATTTATTTTAATTATATTATTTTAATATAATGTGTTTAGTTGAGTTAGCTGATGATTGTTAAAAAAATTAAGTAGAAAGCTCGAGTAAAGGTCACGAAAAAACACACGATATAGACAGAATTTTTTTCATATTTATAGAAAAAATTAAAGATCAATTTCACGCTAATTTCGCACGTCATATAAGACTTGGCATATTTTATTTTAAAAATTAGTCAACACTTTTAAAACCTGAGATACGGAAGCCAATTTCACAATTAGAAATTAGATTTTATGTGCTTGACTTATAATCTGGAGCACTTTGATTGGTCGTAACTTTGACACTATTCCTGCGTTCAGTTTGAGTTTTTTTAGGATCAAGCTCTGATGAAATGGTCGCAAATTCAGCCCAAACTAAGGAGCAAGCTTTAATGAAATTGTCCATTTTCCGAATGGGCATTTACAGCAAAAATATTTGATCTCCCGAATAAGTGGTAATTACAGGAAAAATATTTCTTCCCCCAAATAAGCAATTACAGCAAAATAACTTGATTTGCCGACCGAAATATTTGATAAACGGGTAGTTACAGCAAAAATATTTGATCTCCCGAATAAGTGGTAATTACAGGAAAAATATTTCTTCCCCCAAATAAGCAATTACAGCAAAATAACTTGATTTGCCGACCGAAATATTTGATAAACGGGTAGTTATAGCAAAAATATTTGATCTGCCGAATGGGTAATTTTAGCAAAAAATACATGATTTCCCGAACGGGTAATTACAGGAA
The DNA here is from genome assembly GCA_039881145.1 of Druceiella hillmani. NCBI lineage: Eukaryota > Metazoa > Arthropoda > Insecta > Lepidoptera > Hepialidae > Druceiella > Druceiella hillmani. The sequence goes on from JAYKKI010000069.1 coordinate 10,743,099, forward strand.
AACTGTTTCGCTGCTCGACAAACGAGCCAGAAATTACAGCAAAAAATATTTGACAACCAACGGGCAGTTCTAGCAAACATATTTGACCTCTCGGATGAGCAATTACATCAAAACTGTTTGATTTCCCTAATGGGCATTCACAGCAAAAATATTTGTGTTCTCAAATGGGCAATTGCAATAAATATATTTTATCTCCCGAATGGGTAATTACAGCTAAAATATTTTATTCCCAAACGGTCACTCCTTAAATTATAGACATCATTTCTCAACAACACTTACTTTTATCGATAGACAGGTTGATAAACCCATCCAATTAAAAACCAACTCACGCGGCAACCCCACGAACCGAAACGACGACAGTCGATAAACATCAGACATTGGCCAATTACGGCCAACGCGTCGTGACAAACGCACGGTCGCAAGATGCGCGCGCGCACCTCGCTTCGATCGTTGCATCAATCACTCGATGACTCAACAGCAATTAACGACTTGGGCCTATTTATTTATTCATATATCGGAAGCTGTCGGAAGTAGGGCGGCGTCGGCACGAGCTTCGATCTGATCCGATCCGAGCCGAAAACTCGTTTCGCGTAACGCGTACTCGACAGCACTTGCGCATAATTATATATCAGTGTTGAGTAACGGTGAGGTTCGACGAGTGAATTGGATAAGTGGATCCATTTAGCGTTTAGGGTCACAATTTATGTGTATCGATTCGCAGCAGGTGATGTGAAAAGTCGTTTCGAGTCCGATTGGGCGGCTTTCTAGTCCGGATCGGAAGCTGGCTTTCTTTCTTGAGAGGTTTTGCGTCGTCAGCACTGGCGGCGAGCTTACGAGTGAAATGTACTCAGTAAAGGAAAGCTAAGTTGACATAAGTACTAGTAATAAATTGTTCCAGTACTCTGATATATTTTTGAGTAAATGTCTTCGATGACAGAAAAAACTTTTTCTATTTATACTAGTGTGAATACCTCCATTGAAAAAAGGGCTATACACCTTCATTTAGTAAAGGTTTTTCTTTCGTAACACGATAATGGAGTACATACATATATTTAATGTTCTCTTGCAATAGTAGCCAGTATTAAAGCGAAACGTTAAAAATATATAAGTGCGTAAAATGAAAATAAAATATGTTTACTACAGAAAATAATTAGTTATATTACATCAATACGAATTTTGGAAATGCTGCTTGTTACCGATTAACTTTATAACATCGTTGTGTACTTATACTAGATACTGACTTCAAATCGCTAACCTGGTATGTTTTAGTTGAAATCTAATTTGTTAGAAGTATTTTCTGTTTTTTTTATTTCATATGAGTGTATGTATTATACTCAGGGTCACCGCATACCTCTAATCAAACGAGCATAATGTGGAGAAACGCTTATTTTAACCTTATGATTTATCATTTTTTTAATAAACTAATTTAATAACATAATTAAAACAAGTATAATAAAATAAAGCAACTGTTTTTCAAAACAAATTATCTTTAAAAAAACTGAGTTGTTCCTAATAGTCAAGATCCCCAAGTTTCCGATGCTTCCAATGTCTATAGACCCGCGTGTTTGTTATAATGCATATTATAAGCAATACTACTTTTATAAGGAACTAAGATAATATCGGAATATAAGTTTCGAGCTGTTTCTCTAATTTTCCTTGAAAAAAACTGAATTCTTGATATACTTTTTTCACGATCCCTGCAGTTTCCGATACTTCCAATGCCCATAGACTACCCAGTTCGTTTGTAATAATGCATCATATTATAAGCAATACTATTTTTTTAGATGAACTAAGATAATATAGGAACATAAGATTAGACCTGTTTCTATCTAAACTATTATATATATATATATATATATATATATATATATATATATATATATATATATATATATATATATATATATACACATACCACTATATAAATAGATTTTCAAGTTCATATTAAGGGCGCATCTCAACGTCAAAAATTTAAGCTTATGTAGTTATAAAATGTACTCAATTTTTAAACAAGTATCTTAAATTACACGAAAAAATAAAACTACCGAATGATAAAAAAATAAAAGCAAGAAAATCAATTGCGAGTTAAATTCAAACAACAAACGTTTCGTAAAATGAAAAGTTAATAGCAAATAGTTAATAAATCCTAAAATACTAAAAGCAAGCAAATAAAGGTTTTTGGGGAAACAATTGCATATATTTTAAGCACATACATCACTCGAACGTATTAAAAGAAAAAATATTGCGACATTTTTTTATTTTTAAAAAAATTTCTTCAAGAAAGCATTTTATATATAAATAAATGTTATATTTTTAGATTTTCCATTTCACGCGCTATATATATATATATATATATATATATGTATGTATGTATGTATGTATGTATGTATGTATGTGTATATATATATATATATATATATATATATATATACACGCTTCACTATAATTTGAAACAAACAAAATTACAAAAAACACAATATTGTAAATTATGGTTTTTATACTGTACATCTGTGTTTGCATCATTACCAAGTATAATTTAAAAATAAATCAGCTCTCTACATTGTAAAGATTGTTTAAAATAGACTGTGACAGACGGACATGTCGATATCCCGAAGTGTCGTTTATTAAAGTAACTTAAATACTCAGTATCACAACTTTTTTATTACTATTTACTATATTTATTTACATTTTGAATATAATTTCGTAACATATGTATAATCCAAAATATCTTATCAATTTGGTAACTTAAATCTAATCCATCAAAAATGACTAAACCAAAATTCGGTTAAGACCGAACTATCGCAAATTACGGATGATTACGAACTTTGCTTTGACACATGTCGTTAAACGAAAAATGTAATTATTAAAATAATTATAGCTTAATGCCACAAGTCTGGTATCCGTAGAACTTAATAACGACAAGCGAGCCGACATCAAATGACGTGAATGTTGTTTTTACTTGGCTCTATTAATTTTATGCAATTGTCATAACCTGTTCACGTTTCGTCGTTAATAACACTTAAACTGCTGTAATGGGTTAATTTCGTGGGGATTTAATTTCACTTACTTGGAAATTTATTATGTATGAACGATTTTTAATACCATTTTATACCTTACAGTATACCAGTTTTACCCTACAAAGAAGTTAATAGAACTTCTTATCTATACAATAACGGTAGGATGTTCAAAGATAGTACACATACTATTATAAGAAGCCAATTACTCAACAGATTACCTGTTATATAAATAAGTCAACACATATATAGCTTTCAGTATTTCACCTTCTTCTTTAAAAATAAAGGAATTATATTTATTCCAAAACTTATTTTGTGAGTAGACGGGTGAGCCTCCCTCTATTGAGCAATTTTCATAAGTATTCCTATAAGAATGTACATCGAATGGAATGTTTCAGTTTGAATTAAAGATCATAGGTGGCGCTATTTATTACTTTATAACATAATTTTTTAAACTAATATTATGAAATAATATTAATTTTTGAACATTTTTATATTTAATTTCATATTGTATTTAATATTTAATTATAAAACCGTGCGAGTAAAGTTTACATTATATGATATTAACAATAATTATTATTATTATGTTATAGATAATATAATTTATCTGTATTAATATAAGAAAGAAGTCAAGGTTATGAATTTGTTAAATTGAGATAATTTCAAAAACTACTAAATCAACTTTGACAATACTGGTGAATAGGTGATATATTCTGATTTCTTACATTTTGTCCCGTTTTATACAATGGGTAACCCCATACCCTAAAAAACGGGTTAAAATCACAAATTTCGAAGATAAACATCTATATTTCACGAGAAGATTCCTAGACTACGTGACATGATAAGTCGGTTTTAGGAGAAACTTTAACGGAAAGATAAAACATAAAATCATTACTCTAAAGTTAAGTTAAGCTTAATTTTAAAATAGCTTAATTTTAAGTTTATAAAAAACAGCCCCTTGCGGTGTAAACGAAAACAATATTCCGGTTTTCTAAAAATTCACCCTCCGCCTGCCTATCTCCCCTCGGTCCCCATCTCCACCATTGATCCACTTCTAACATACTCGCCGTTGAGTTGCATTTTATAGTTGCGAGACATTGCAAAACACATATTTCGTATATCCTAGTAATGATTCTGATCGAATACACTATTCACTTTCAAGCAGTTTCCGGAGAAAATATAATTTACTGTCAAATAAATAAAGGGTTAAATTTTTCGAATTTTTTACATCGAAGTTTGGTACAGATTTGATGTCATAGTGCTTTCTAAATTGGTAACTATATGTCGTATTGCCCATAGTGGTAACTCTAGAAAACCAATATATTTTATTACCACGAAACAATAAAACTATAAATATTTTGTATAACGAAGCTCTTATAGGGACGCAGCCGCAGTGGAGTACGTGAAACGTCTTGAGCGTAGTAGAGAGTGTGTAATATAGTAAGTCTAACACGTTCCCTATGTAGACGAACACGTTCCGCCGAGGTCAAAGCGAGTCGTCGATGGTCGGAATCTCTTTCTCTTGCTACCTAAACTCTTGCACGCCAGTTTTGTACATTACGTACTGCACGCGTTGGCGCCATAGTAGAGCAGTCGTCAATTTTTTGCAAAGAAACCCTTTTTTAAATTTTACAACTTCTAATGGCCACAAGTATGAGGTTTATGTGTCGGATCTCTGTCAAACGCGACCACTCCCGCTCTAATCGATCAATGTACTGCTCCGCAAAATTAAAAAATATATTGCTACAAAATCTATTCATTTAAAAGTTATGTATAATATGTATATGCGATAAACCTCTATTTGGTAATTGGCTTACCACGGTTAAAAACAAAGCCCATATGAACAGCACGCTAGTACTGTGAATCAATTTGTCACAAATTCACGTGCGGCGTAATATAAAAGAATGTCAACGAGCGATATAAAACAACTGACTGACACCGGATGACATTTGCATTTCATGATGGAATGTATCAAATTGTTCTGTGCATATTTTAGAAATTTGCGAATTGTTAAATAATCTTCATGAAAAATGATATCTCGCTCTATTTTTGGAGTGGACCGTCTATTGTATTATGTGATAGATGAAATGCTGAGGTATAATTTTATAGTGTTTAATCGGCATATGACGTTATTCTAATGCCATCTATCGGAAAATTTATACAAATATTTCTATAATGACACCTGTGCAATTCATGAAAATTAATTTAGAAATTTGAACTACAAATAATATGTGCCTCAATTTATTATTTGCTTTTTAACTCAATAAACATTTGTTGTTCATTTATTATATACAACCTTCATATATAATAATAATAACGTAGAAGGAAATTTCATATAATATAATATCAATAATAACCATTATTTTACATAGTATTAACAATAAATTAATCATTCGTAATGAAGAAGTTTCACGTCCAACATACGGATTTCCACGCAAACGTCTTTTATTTTATGTTATCTGGTGTGAAAATGGTAAAAGCTACATGACTTAACATTATATTCAATGAAGCCAGTCATCTCATATCTTAAGATGCTCCCACACAGGAGCATTCGCCTGTAATGTAACATTTCAGATTCGATTTTGATCATTAAGTTACAATGCTGCCTCTCCCTGACTGACGAGCATTCGCCTGTAATGTAACATTTTAAATTCGATTTTGAGAATTACGTTACAATGCTGCCTCCATGACTGACGAGCATTCGCCTGTAATATAACATTTTAGATTTTAAATACCACGTGCGTTCACTTCACTGCCATGTGGGCTACTGAGCGCGCTGGGAGCGCTCCGCGTCCGCGACACGGTCAATTACAAGTGGTGCGCATTGATGTTACAAGTTGTATCAAAATATTACAAATTGTATCATTACAGGTTGCGCACTGTAATGCTCGGTTCTCCTCCCTCACTGATGTAATGCTCGAATTTGTATCGTTACATTACAGGCGAACTCTCCCGGTGAGGGAGCACCTTTACACATTTATATTTTAACTTTTGGGCAGAGATTATTTAATTTATATGTAACTGTTCCTATTCCTGAAAAATTCCGGAAACTGAGTTAAGTAACAAACTTGGTACTGAGCAGGGAAAACTTAAATTTACTACGCTTTTAACGATATAATAGTGGTAAACATCGGTATTTTAAAGTTGTATCAATTTTTTTTTTCGTTGATTGTATAAAGACTACTTAATAAACTTTACGATAATATGGCATAACAACAGTAGGAACACTCAAGGCACTCTACATGTACTTGACACTCTACATGTACTTGTTTCTACGTTTGTCTTAGGCACGTTACGTAAAACGTACTAGACATATTAGATAAATATACTGTTGTGTTCTCAGAGTATGATAACAAAATATACAAATGTATATATTACGATTTCAATTGAGAAACAAAGAAAATCTGGTCAACCTACAAACGATTGCCGCATGATTAACAATTAACTAAATATCTCACTGCCACTCATAATTGGATAGAAAATTGCTCCTCCCAAATAAAATCTCGAGTAAAAAGTTTAACTAAACATTCGAATGATTTCAATATCATCATCATCATCATATATATTAATACGCTAAGGTTAAGATGTTACTCTCCCTTTTTAGAAAAAACCTCACAACTAATCCACATAAATTATATATAATTTTATAGATAATTGCTTGCTCTACCGGCATCCACAACTAAAAAATTTATTATTGCTATTGTTTTTGCAAATTAATTAATTATTAAAATTATATACACAAGACAGCAATGCTGCCATCTAACGGCTCAACGTCAATATGATTGACGGTCGGTAAAATTTTTGTTTAATTTCAAATCCACTCACGTATAAATAAAGTGGCGCTTTAGCTCAATGCTTTTGATACTTGCGCCTCTATATGTCAATTTTAGTAAAATATTTGTTTGATCTGTCATCTGAGCTTCATAATGGAATAAAAACGTAATAAGCAGTGTGCAAAATTAGAAATGAATTGAATACCTGTAATCAATTTTGATTTATTAAATTGAGTTGAATAATTTATAATGCGAAGACTTCGCACGGGTCACGCTAGTATAACTTATTTAGAAACTGCAATTTATTGTTTGGAAAGCGAACTATCAACTTCAAAAGCTTTCAAAAACATTAAGGAAGTGATTTCTGTATTTGATTTTCCATTTTTTCCGAAGTGATTTTCAAATTTAGAATTCATTTTCATATTTACGCATTTTTATTACATTTTTCTTTTCGAATATAATTTAATTATTGTATATGCAGAACATAAATTGTATTATTCATTGGAACTACAAAGGATGTAATAAAATAAATATGGGTCAAAAAGTGTGTATTACCTTCTCTGTCTTGAGCGTTTGGATGAGCTCGTCCCTGGTCTTCAGTTCGGCCTCAAGCCGCGCTATCTGCAGCTCCAGGGCGCGGCACCGCGCCGCCTCCATCGTCTGCAAAAAAACGATGAATCATTTTAAAATATACCATTAGATAAAACATACTAAAATTAATTGTAAATCGTGAAATTTTAAAATAGTTGTAAATATTGAATTCTTTTGATAATTATTTTGATTTCTAACAGATAATTAAGTCGGATTACTCGCCAGTTTTTTCGCTTGATAACCTAGACAAACTGAAAAACGCGACCTGAACTTGTAATCTGTAAGAAATAGACAGAACCATGAATGATTGACTTCACAATTCAAGCTTACGAAAACGTGGCTCATAAAATAGCGATCTAACTTATTTTAAGAGTATTAACGTGGAATAAAGAATATAATCTAACTTATTTTAAGAGTACTAACGTAGAATTAAGTCTTACGCATAACGCAGTTGACGCCAAAGACATTTAGTTTATCTCAAAGACATTTAGTTTCAATACAAGCTCAGTTCATTTTTAAACATTTTTTTCTCCATTTTTGGAATGTTTTGTATCTCTCTTATAAAATAGCAGTACAAGCATCGAATGGAACATCAAAACAAGCGGCATCCAAGCTACCATTGTTGACTGCAGTTATCGCAGCTGTTTTTCATTCGGAAAGGTAAAAATAACAACGAGAGAATTATGCGAATGACATAATTTTTATTATAACATATTATATTAAAAGTATAAAAATAATATTTTTTATTATTTATGTTTTAGTTTTTTTAGTATTAAAATAACCAATTTTTTAATAAATACCCATGAATATTATTTTACATTTCTCTTTTCGCCTTTCAAAACCTAAATTGAACTGGTTTTGAAATTAAAAGCCTTTCTTATAATAAACTAGCGAGTCGCCCAAGCTTCGCATGGGTATATTTTAGAATAGAAAGATAGTGTCTGAAATATTTCTTTATAAACGAAGTTAAGTGTATTAGGTCCAGATACCAAAACGACCCGTACGAAGACTTCGTAAAGGTACAATTACATAATAGATTAGATTAAAATTGTTTGATGTATATTTTTTGTTTCATGAAAATACAGGACTACGTTTATGAAAAATAGGAAAATGGCGAAATTGGCCAAAAATAGCAAAAATCACTGCAAGAAGCGTCAAGCCAATCTAAACTAACCTAATCTGACCTAACCTAACCTAAATTAACCTAGCCTAGACTAATCGAAGCTAAGGAAAACTCAAAAGTCAAAAATGGCGAAAATTTTTTAAATAGGCCCAAAATAGTGGAAAATTGCACAAAGTCAATAAGAATTATTGATATATATTCTTATTGACTTTGTGCAATTTTGAGTTGACTTTTGAGTTTTCCTTAGCTTCGATTAGTCTAGGCTAGTCGTGGCTGTCGTGGCAGAATATCCTCGTACAAATTTTCCTCCCTACGTTTTCCCATTACCATGCGCGAAAACATTGCACCGAACGTCATTAAAATGTCTTTTAATTGCTCTTAAACCAAATTATAAAGTGTGAAAGGTCAATTTTTGTCAATCTCACATACTTTTCTGATATAAAAACAGTTACCGCGGCTTACGGTTAGAGGAATATTGTCTAGGACTTTTCTTAGCAAGGCCTATAATACATATTATTAGTTATCTATAATATTTTTGCCAGCATTCATCACGAAAACACTCAAACCAGCTACTTCATCTTCGAGTACATTAACATTATTACATAATACATACATATTATATAAACTATGGAAGTTTGGACACTAGAAGCTATAATATTACGAGAGTTATATGTCATTAGGGTTAGCAGATTTTGCGTAAATCCCTAAAAACAAACACAAACAAAACTTTGTTTTTTATTATACTAGTAGGATATAAAGCCGATTAAAAATTTACAATAAGGCAATATAAAAATTATACAGAAAACAAGTGAAAAAAAGTAAAAAAGCCAAGAAATCATAACATTTTAAATTTAACGGAATTATATAAACGAATGAAATAAACGATCCGTCTTATTATTGAATATTTCATGGAAATTTACCCGAAATTATAATAAATACCAAAGATAATTCAACAAACAGCTAAGTAAAATACCCATTTGCGCGTCACTAATCACACATTATACCTGATCTGCCGAGCCCATCACAGCTTTCATAAAGTCTCATTAAACTTCCAAGTTCAATGCCGCCTCGCTGGCTATGAGCCAATTGTCTATATCACTCTTGTCCAACTGCTAGCAAGCTAAAACATTCATCTCTGTCCAATTCCTGGCTCTAGCAACCTGCCTATTGATTACATGGAAGTCAATGGCTGCTCGTAAGCAAAACTTCGTATATGGAAGTCATCATAGGGCACTAGGAATTAGCGATATTAAAAGCTCCATCAAACCATAAAACAAAAAAATATTTTGCCACAACGATAACAACATCTGACAGCACCATGGGGAAATACGAGTATGTTGTAACTTGTTTGATTCATACAGATACATCATTGAAAATCGGCGTCTTTCAAGATTTCTTAACATTTTCTTTATTTCATTTATAATAACACAATACTACTCCTTATATAAAAAAATTATATAAAAGACAAAAACATTAAGCACAAGTTGGATTCACAGAAAAGGTTACTCTATATCATAAAAACAATGTTAATTTTTTAAATATAATTTGAAAAATTTTGTTTTTATGATAAAAAACTTTCTGCGCACTTTTTGGACAACTGCAACGGAACAAAATTATATAGGTTTCTTATAATAATAACCAAGCCATTCTTATTTTTATTCTCCTATTTTATCATTTAGGAAGTTAGACGCATAAAGCTTAGCAAATTTAACAATCTGCAAAAAAATCATAGGTCATTTAATGCACTTCATACAAAATTAGATGTACATGGAAATTTATACTCCTTTTTAAAAGACTTCAAAAATTAGGAGTTTCCCAATTCAATTGTATTTTCTGCGTATGTTACATCATATTTCCGGTATCAGTCGACCATTTTAGATGATCCTTTTTTTTATTTGAAAAGATATACGACCAGTGTGGTCTCATGAAAATCTGATCAAAATTTGACCGTGGACATTGAGGGTACGCCATAGAATTCCTTAACTATAAAACAGGGTAGCTGCCGTGATCAAGTTTGGATGATATATGTCTATAAAGTTTTGACACGACTAAGGTGTAAGCATGCTCTTTAGCAATGGTGGAGGCGGAAAGTGACATGGAACTCTTTACTGATAAGGAACAAACTTATCAAGTTTGGATTCGTTTCCTTTGTCTTGCCGTAAGCAAAAAAGTAACAAAGTAAATAGGTAGGTAAGTATATAAGGCATGATTCAACTAATATTAATACCTTAGTAGGTAGACAAGTAAGTTTAGGTACAATCAAATGAATGAAATAACTAAACATTAGTAGGTTGATAAGTATAGGTATATACAAAGACATACAGCAACCAGAATATTAATAGGCAGATAAGTAGTTTGTACAGGTATACACAGGCTTGAAGCTCTAACTACGGTGAAGCCAAAAGAGGGAATTAATTTTTAAGATCGGCACTAAGTGGACACTTCTCTTTCTCTCTCACGTACAAGCACATCCGCAGAGACTAATGAATGGCTACATTTCATTTGAAACCTATACCAAAAATCTGTAGCAGTACCAGTATTTTGCAAATTTATTTTTGATAGGAAACGATATTGTACCGCAAAAATTTTCACTATATTTTCGTATTTTCAATATTTTATACTTTTCAATGTGCGCTTCTTACTTGATGGTTATTTAAAGTCAATTAGTTTTTTTTTGGAAAAAGCTTTTTAATTATTATTAAAAACCATGTTTATTTTCGTGTGCGTGCGTTAGTGTGCAATTTCGCATGCGCATACGCATATGAGCGTGTTTGTATACATCACCCCTTTCTGTCACTAATCATTCGATTCCTTTATTAGATAAAACGGTTTTATTTGTGGAATTAAAAGGTAACGCCTATTCTTCTGGATAAATTGATTTTATCGTACAACAGTGTATATACCCATATTTTGATATAAATATGTCCCGATCCTTTTTATAGAGACCCTTTAAACCGATACAAGAAATAAAACGAACAGGTAGCAAGTACTTGCACAGCATAACCGAAGTTGAGACATATCTTCTATCGTAATATCTAAAAGCAATGTCGTGAGCGCCCAAAGGTTGCAAAGTATTGCTGGGTATAGAACTATGGTATGCTAAAATTCCTGCACAAACGGCCGCATTGTAAAATAGTTTCCCAGTGACCAGTGTTCTCAGTGATAGTTGATTTCCTTAGCTTCTCGCAGTGAAGGCAGAGGGCAATATCTCCTTATATGGACCTCATTGCTACCTTTCCGATCATTTCATTGTTAATTTTGTTGTAGCGTCTGAATATTTCAACGTGCGCATGTGTGTGTACAATATTTACATATAAACATAAAACATAATTTAAACAAAAACATATTTTCTTTAACGCATTTTTGCAGTGGTTTTTATTTATATGGCAACTATCTTTAATATAGAGACATTTTTTAGTGAAAACATTAAATTTGTTGGTGAATACTACTCGTAGGTGTTCTTGTTTAAGCAATATTTGATAAAAATATTTCATGATATCACTATTATGTTTGTTACATGTTTATAAGTACAATTGGGCTGCATTATCAAAACTGGCTAGAAAGGTTTATCTCGAGCACTGACGATCACTTAACGAAAATACTTTTCTATTTTCTATCTTCCATCTAGAAAATTGATCTTAATAGCTTATTATTAACTTATAAATTTTTTAAAACTGTAAATTTCGAACAATATACAAAATACTTATTTCATAATTTCGCATCTTTGTTTTAATATTCCAAACGATTCCAAGTTAGAAAAACGTCACCGAGTAGCAAGATATTTAGACTGATCTCTTAACATTTACTTTGGGAAACTTCATATATTCATCAACATAAAATAATTCATACTCTACCACGTTATTCCTCTACAGACAGTTAAACCATTAAGCAACAACGACTTTGTAAAGACTCGCTACATACATTGTTATTGAAAGTGTAACCAAGAACAGGTTCCTTGGACATTGTCTGACATCAACATAACCTCCTATTTCATTGTCTATAGGTTTCTTACGCCACTCGCAGGGCGTTTGTATAGATTAGCATTTACAGATCTTTTGCGTGACGCTGAATATTATACTTCACAAACTTAAATATTTAAATATACAATACGTTATGGAAAGAAGACGCGAGAAGTTAAACTTATCGGACTATACAGTCCGTCTATACATTTGACTATACATTTAACTTGGAATAGGCATATGGAATAAATTCAAATTAAACAAAGTTTAATTTAAATTTTCTTAAGTTTATATCTTGATAAATTCGGAATCTAAATAGCTAACTTTCTCATAATGTACGTAATTTTGCAAAACTATGACCCTTTGAAAGCGATCTACTTAATAACAACTTAATCGATGCAAATAATATCGAATTTTAATGTCGATTTTTCAAATTCTAAAATCGAAATCGGGGTATATGTAAATGAAATGGAAATGAAAATGAATGAAATGAAAAACAAAACATAGAAACAAAAATTTAAGAATAAAAAATTTATTTTACCGGTTTGTCCATTTATCCGTACAGGCAAGAGTCTAACTTGTGCATCCCTCGACGAATTGATTCAAAATTAGATTCCTTTTTCTTTCTAACATGTTAACTAAAACAATTTTCCTTTCGTCAACTAAAAGTCGATTTTTTCGATAATCTTGATTTTATCAAAAATCTTTATTTTTTCCTATTTTTCACATTTTATAAAAATGAAGGAAGGAAGCCGTTTGGCACTTTAGAGACTCGTATCCTGAGAAGGAGACACCACATAAAAATGTATATTACATCTACCATTGCATTTTAAAACACCTTTTCTACGATCCTCGATCCTTGACGATTTATTGTACCAAAATTTGATATTATATACTTTCTTTATTTTTGCATTTTGGCGTAATTAATCTTCATGTTCCTTTAAAACATTTCATTATGATCGAACTTAAATCAAAAGAGTTATGATGATGCTGCAATATACGCGGATGGACAGACAGACGAACAAACTGATATGACGAAATTATAAGTTTTCTGTTTTTTGCCATTTAGCTTTAAAATCCTTAAAATTAATTAAAAATTTAACATTAATTGATAAAGAAAATTAGTAGGTACAAGTTCATCTTTACTGATTTAAATACCTACCTCCACCAACGAGAAAATAACGACACTGCGTTAAACTTAAAAATGAACAAGGAATCGGAGGAAAATATAATAAAACCAGTCACATAAAATCATTGGTCTTGACAAAAGGTTTCAGAAAACATCAAGTAAGGTCAAGTTAAGCGGTATTTCAGATAGTCAGTAAGATTAGTTAGTAAGCATTTAACTTTTTTTTTAATTTTACTCATGTTTACACGAATAAAATTAAAAAAAATTGCTAAATTTAAAAAAATTGCTTGTTAGACGTTAGTTTAATTATATTTTGAAATATATTTCTAAAATGAGAAATTCAGCCATATACATGCCGTCACGTAAAAAAGTCTAGTCAGTAGAACGTACACTCATATCATTAATTTTTGTGTTACATATTATAGATTCCCACATATTTTATCTATACGATTTTATCTATGCGATATAAAAAAAATTTAATCAAACAGATCACGATTTACTTTATACAGAATTAAAGATTTCGGTTTTCGATTTCCATATTTTACATTCACAGGTTTTCTCGTTTTTAAATATCTTATTCTATCAGTCTTAAACTGTCTCTACCATTAGAAAAGCCAAAGGAAAAGCCGTTAAAAAACCAACTGCGTGCTTATAATTCTGTATCATGACTGAAATTATTTGGATATAAGCATATAAGTTGCTACTGATTTTTGTTCGTGGTTTACGTCTTCACATATTTCGCCTTTTCCAGAGTTTTCTTGCTATTGCTTTAAGAAATAGAAGGCTGGGACTATCATCCCTCTTATTTCTTCAAAATCATTGTTTCAGTTTTCCATTTCTATTCGATACCACATTCAGTGTGTTTGAATAAAATTAGTGGCTCGTTTGACCACACAAAGCTCATCTTTAAATTACGAATTAAGATTTGAATATACACACGATTGAATCATTGCTTAATACGACTATGTCAAAATTCAATATTCTATATATATTCTGATCTATTTAATACTGAACGTTAAACATAAATCAGCAAATTCTAATATACGTCATAATACAAACTAAATATTAGGCAATTCATATAATAAACTACGTAAATCTACGTAAGCGTTCACACATTTGAGTAACATATAACACGTTAAACAAATTTAGCACATGGTCAGCAGCACAGTGACTTGCTAACTAAAATTGAGCAGAAAGTGCATAATGTCACCGCCGAAGTGCAAGCTATTAGCAAAGCTGTTGAGTGCAACGCGCTCTTCTATTAGCATTTAAACATTTACATAATATTGCGATGTAAATTTATGATAAATAATCTGCAAGGCAGGTACAAAACTTTGAGAATGTTTATGACTCTATACTTTGTCCAGAGTTTTACGAGTATTCGAAAAAAATACTTTTAAGTTCGAGTAAAACACGCCACTACTAAAGTTCACATTAAAGCGCATATAAAAGCTTAAACTTGTAAGGTTACATACATAATAAGTATTTATAATATATATACACTCTTTTCCATAAAAAACGGGCAGTTTTGATTTTGTCATATTATCAACAAAATATTATTTATTAAGAGGTTGTATTAATTGTTATTGGCCGGTATAGTGTATTCTGGCACATAAAAACGAACGTTCTAAATTTGAAATTTATTCTTTCTGAATGAAAATTCTCTTTCACTGCAAATTACTGCTGTTCGCTGCATTAGTTCACATCTGTTTGCTGTTCTCAGTATGGTTGAAAAAACGATAAAAGCTAGTAAAATTATTGCGCTGCTTGAAGAAGGCTGTAGCCAATGTTATGTGTCTCAGCAGTATAATGTGAGCCGTTCCATCGTCCAAAGGACCTGGCAACGATACCAAGAAACGGGCTCCAGCAGTAGAAGGCCCGGTTCTGGAAGAAAACGGTGCGCTAAGATATCGTCAAGTTACGTACGTGGATCTCAAACAGAATCTCGAGGACGTCAGAGGTACAAGAGTATGGACAGTCAGAAGGACACTTCAGGCCTTCAATATACGTAGTTATCGCCCAGCTCGGGGCCCTACACCGAGCATCGAGTTGCCAGATTGAGATTCGCTCACCATTTTTACATGTATGTTCGTAACATGACATTTTCTTATTATTTTTGTTCTCAATTAAATGAAACTACGTGATGTAGTATTATTTCTACTTTCTTTAAGTTCTTTACCATGACCTAGGTTTCGTTGTATTACAACATCTTCAGGTGGGCTATTAGCAAAGAAACAGCTACAACGAAACCTAGATTGCGGTAAAGAACTTAAAGAAAGTAGAAATAATACTACATCACCTAGTTGCATTCAATTGTGAATAATGAATTTCTACAAAATTAACGCCAAATATATTCAATACTTTTGTTCTATATAATTTGGAAGACGAATTGAATTGATCCTGGCGTTAGGTTAACATTTCACAAAATCTGTGCAAATTTTATAGATATACTATTTATAGATTGAAAGCTAAAGGACAGACAGGCAGATGGAAAAGGTTCCGTTCGGACTCTTAAAAAATTAGCATAAGATAAATCTTGACTTTAAATTGTACCTTTTCTCAATCCCAGAGGAGAATTCCCATAATTCTGACTTCATTCATTAATTCAATTTATTTCAAAAGAACAGTTGTTATTCAACGAACTCCATATAGTTAGAAATTCGTTACAATAATATACGGAGTCTTTCATACATATTCTGATCAGCCACTTTATGTCTGTATTTATTTTTAGACACTCATTTCTTGTCATATACTATATATTTATATATTCATTCATTTGTAATATATTTAGAAATTATCTTAATAGATATTAAACTTTCGTAATGTTTCTAATGCTTTCATCTCGTATAACCTCATTTTCTACTTCAAGCCTTTCCACGTATCTTCGGAGACGTTACTTTACACAAATTTCAATAAAATAAACTTAATAAAACAATTAAAGTAATTTATATTTTCGAAACAATTTTAGTGTCGTTTCTTTCTCACTATGTTGCAATCATAAAAGAAATCATTAAAACAGTTAAATGTCACAAAAAATAAGACTGTATGTATATATTATGAGCCTTCTTTATCTATGGCCTTGATATTTATAGTCAATGGATAAAACTTACAGATTATCAGACACTATTAAATTTTAAAAACGCTTTAAACTGTAAAACAATTTAAGTTTACATAATATATCGTCTAAAAATGTTCGTTTACATGACATCAGTTGTTAATGAAATTAAAATGAATAATAACTAAAATATTCATGATAAAAGTGTTAAATTAGGTTTTGACATCCATGTTTTATAATATCATTTTCCATAATATAGGTTAAATTTGAAAATGTATAAACTATAACAAAAGTTAACCGATTTGAATTACAAGTACCTATCCACTTAAATAAAAAAATCAGTGCTTTTTAGAAGACAAAACAAAAATTGTAATATTAACAAATAAA
This sequence comes from Druceiella hillmani, assembly GCA_039881145.1. NCBI lineage: Eukaryota > Metazoa > Arthropoda > Insecta > Lepidoptera > Hepialidae > Druceiella > Druceiella hillmani. The sequence continues at coordinate 10,760,130 of JAYKKI010000069.1, forward strand.
ACTCCTGACCGATCTCCTTTGAAGATACAAAATTACACTTTTGAAACTGTAAAACAATTTAAGTATTTGAGAACTCTGAGAAACTGTAAAACAATTTAAGTATTTGGGAACTCTGATCTCATGTGGCAATGATCTGAAGTTGAAAATAAAGAACAGAATCTTCATGGCTAACAGAAGTTTTTACGGCCTTAGAAATTAATTCAAGTCCATGTTTATTTCTATTAGGAATAAGTTAGGCATGTATAAAAATTTAATCAGGCCTATACTTCTGTATGGAAGTGAATGCAGCTTCTATGAAGCAGAGAAAAAAAACTACTCATTTTCGAAAGAAACATTTTGAGAAGGATTTTTGGACTATTGTGAGAACCATAAAAGCATCACGTATTGGGTGGCTTGGCCATCTTCACAGATATGCTGATATTTTTCCTGCCAAAAAGTGACTTTTTCGAAAATTGAGGGGACTAGGCGAAAAGGACCACCAACACGTTGGCTAGATGACATTGAACAGGACCCCCAACTAATGGGAATCAACCGGTGGAGGGCCACCGCGTCAGACAGGATCAAGTGGAGGAGGATCAGCGAGTCAGCCTTGGCCTGCAGAGGGCTGTTGTCCTTTTGGTGATGATGATGCTTGTCGGAATATGAACAAAATAGGTTTTCCTATTTGCCTATATATCTTGAAATGATTGGTGCAATTTACATGAAATACACACATACTTTCAAATAAACATCTAGTAGGTAGTGACTATGTCTAGCGTAAAAATCTAGATTTTAAGAAAATTAAAAACTCCCTTTGAAGGTATTTTGCACTCTCAAATTGTGTATCCTGCAAAGAATTGCTTAAATCTCTGAAAAAAGTCATAATCGAAAACAACGTCGAGTGAATAAGGTGAATGAACTAAACTCAAACTGGATTCTATAATTTTTAAAAAATACATTTTACAGTATGTGTTCTAGTGTTATTATGGGGAAAATAAACTCGGTCTTGCTGGCCACTTATTTTATTACATAGCCTGAATGTTTGTATTCACCCTGAATAAATCGCTCCTGAAGAATTTTTCTATGAATAACTCCCTTAATATTCTTCACTTCTCATCTCCAGTTATTGTATCAGCCAATAAAGGTTAGGTTTTAGTTTCAATAACCATGTTACAGACAGACTTATCAAAGTAGAAGAGTCCATACTTGACGTCTATCTATTTTTTTGATGTAACACACTTTAAGGATTGATGATAACTGTTATTAACCAAATGCACATCGGCTTATTTGTACCTTCAAATAAAACACAACGCACTCGTTTAAACATCTTCCGCTTTTTTAAACTATGTCGATTGTTTATACACAACTGTTTCTACGTTCATATGAGAATACGTATCTTATGTTTCAATAGATTGTTTAATTTTACATTTCGTTGAAAAGGCGACGAATTCCAATGCCGTACACAACGACTGCACTCTGAAACATTTCCAGCTACGTTTGCACAACAAATAAAAGTTAGACGGAAGTGCAACCACTCGAAGAGACTAATAAATGAGCCACGCGCATGTGCAAAGTTAAATACGACAATGGAGCATTGCACGTCGCATATGAGCGATATTTATTGGGAAACCTTCTGTCGACAAGTTAATAAATTATTGAAATTAAGTAAAAAGAGGGTACACGCAATACGATGAAATGTATTTCGTTTTCTAATTTATGACTGTACAACTGGAGTTGTGGCTTATAAGTCTACCAGCTTTTACCTGTTTCTTCGCTCGTTGCAAATCAAGTTTACGGTAGGCTACTGAGTGTCTCAGTACAAAATACATATTTACTTTTGTTTATATTTTTGTTTACTTGAACAAGAAACACAACTTACAACTTTAGTTTTAACTACGTAATTATTTATCTCAATATATATTCTATTTATGAGGTTCAAAATAATATAGTATGTACACTTGGTTAATTATCTAATTTAATTTAATTTTACTCCTATCGCATGATATAAAAATATTCCATAAAATTTACATTTTGTCACGAGATTTACGTGTGTCCTTCAGTTTTCAATTGTAATTTTAAGTAAATATGTAAAGGTTCATTTGATTTTCAATCAAAGATTATAAAGAAAATTTATTGTAAGTAAGCCTTTATAAAGAACGGGAATTAAAAATTAACTAGATAACACAAAACTTACACATTTAGACCAACACCATCTAGCTGGAGGGGAAAAAATTATTTGATCATCCCCTAAGACAATGCTCCCTTTTTTCTGATAATCTCCACATCATATGTTCTTATTATGTTATTTCATAACACGGTTTATACATGTGCAAAATATGGTAATGGTTGACCAATAGTTTCTGAGTTATTGGATAAAAAACATACAAACATACACTGACATTAAGAATATTAAGAAGTAATCCTACTATGTGTTAAGTAAGAAGTTATAACGGAGACATACTCCTGAATTATTTTATTTCCTTTTTGTCGCTACAGGTTTTTCAACCTTTCTGTTTATGTCGTTATTTCTTAAAGTGGAAGTAAGGACCTCAATGTGACACTTATGAACTCGGTGTCAGTTTTTATTCTTATATCTTAGAATTTGCTGAAATTACTAATGCTATATTTTCCAATTGGAATTTCTAGTATTCAGCAATAAAACGTTATGTTAAGCCAGTATTTATGAAAAGTACTAAATGACGTTTAACTAATAGACCGTGACAAACAAGTACTCGAAGCACAGCGTTGTTGCCCAACAATAGCTAAACAGGGTATACCAAAGGCCGAACTGTGCACCTCTATACAGTAGTAGTTAATCAAATTATTGTCTGCGCATTGACAACTGAGGATTGTAAGTGGATGTTGGTACATGCATGCAATGGTCTTCGTACTCGTGCACAACAATCCGGTAAAAAACAATGCCAATCCTAATACTGAAAGGCTCTCAAATGCAGAGTTAAATACAACTGTCTTCAGCTTATATACAATCATGCCCAAAATAAAAAATGAGGGATACATATAAGGATAGTACCGTATAGTTCATACATAAGCACGTATTAGAGATTTGGGATCATTCATATTAAACTACTGTAAAATACCACTGCAGTAATACCACCACAACCAGACAACAATATATTTCAAATTAAATTATTTGGTATGACAAGAAAGACAAGTTCTCCTTGCATATTATTTGTATATAAATTTATATCAATATTTATAAATAAAACACATCATAATTTATATTAAACAGTCCAAGAGAACGAGTTTCGTCACCACCAGCGTTGCTTAAGTCGACCGCGCTAACAGCCGACCGGGTGCGGTTACAAATTGCCCACTGGTATCGTATCGCAACGCAAATGCAGATATTGATTAGAGAACCTCACCATAGCCTGTTGGCCAACCTGCAACTGCAAAACTGGCCACTTGTAATATATTTGATCGAGTTTTAGAAGCTCTTCGAAATAGTAATATTTAAATAAGGACGGAAAATTTTCCGAAATAAAATCTACTGTATCGATCCGTGAACCTTAAAAGAGTAAAAATAACATAGTAGACATTGAAGGATACATGACTTTGACAACAACGATATTTAAATTAAAATATAAACGAATTAGGGTAAATAAAGAAAGATAAGGAAAAATCAATCAAATTAGATCCATTAATTGCCAAAATATAAAAAACATTTCAATATACTTTACTAATAATAGTATTGAAGGAGGTCTGAAATTACAATTGAATTAAAAAAAATGTTATGCTAATTCCAGAGATTTTTCAAAAATACATCAGTGACTAAATCTTCAACATTTTCCATTACCACGATAATTACATACATTAGGTTAAAATTTATGTAATAACATTAGGTTATATTAACGTTTAGCATATTTAAGTGGGGTAAAAATTATGATTATTACAGCATTTATATTAAAAAAGCTACATAAGGAAACAGGTTTTCGGATCATGTATTAAACGTTAAAATGGATTGTTAATATAATTTGCACATATATTAGAAGTTAATGGCTTCAATAAGTCGATGGACAACCTAGCAAATGCGTCAGGAAAAAATAAAATATATGTATATATATATATATATATATATATATATATATATATATATATATATATATATATATATACACCATATATATATAAGAAACTGGGGAAACAATTAATTAAAATAAACAAGTGGCTGATAAGAGGAGATGCAAGACTCCCTTGAAACTCAAATAAGAGCTATTATATTTCGTCTGTTCAGACAAATTGTCTGTTCTGGCTCTTTTTTCAATGAAACAGAGAAAGTCAGTGGAAAAAGAAAATGGGTCAATGAAACTGTTCGCTATTAAACAACTAATCAGTCATAGTTAATCGCAAGAAAAGAGTTGTCACGGTAGTCAAAATTCAGAGCTTAACATTACTATAAAACAATTAAATGAAACTACGTGATGTAGTATTATTTCTACTTTCTTTAAGTTCTTTGTAACACAACGAAAACTAGGTCGTGGTAAAGAACTTAAAGAAAGTAGAAATAATACTACTTCACGTAGTTTCATTTAATTGTAAATAATGAATTTCTACAAAATTAACGGCAAATATATTCAATATTACTATAAAACAAAACATTTTCATGAAATATTTCTGGATACGTTAAACTTACAAATCATAATTTATCAAGTTAATATTAAAGTAAGTGTAATTGTTAAAATATTCAATCTATAACTGGCCAGTTCGACTGAATTATCATAATGTAAACAATATTGCAATATTTCAGCTTAAAATAGCTTATTACAAAGCCGTCGATAAATTAACGACTTAATTTATAATCAAAAATATACATCCGCTTTGTATTTTTTCGAGGTCGACTGCAAAATATAATCATTATTAATAAATTTCATAAAAATTAATCAAATTTAAAATTTAAATCATCTAATGACTTTTACTTAACAAAAAATAAGAATTAGAAGTGATTGTATCGATATCTAAATCTAAATATATCGGCATATCCTTTCCCGAGTCATCGACAAACTAGGGCTCACAAAGCACGCTACGATATATAAATATATAATGCGCGCAAGAATCGATTTGAATACGACAAAATCTATCCCTGAAGCTTTTTACTATTCGTCGCGAATCGCGGCAGCTTAATATTCAACGCGCGGGCACGACAAAAGTTCCGAGAACTTTTAGCAGGGCTCGTGCATACAATTGTTGGGTTCGTAAGGTCCCCGTCGTGTGAATGTTTTGTTGGTCATACACGATTTTGAATACAGTATTTGTATTTCGATAGTACCTATATGAAATGGCCGAGTTTACTGCATACAAGGGTTGCGGAAAATATTAATTTAATAAAATGATGTTGGACAATTAACCTTTTTTCTAAATTAATTGTAAAATCGCCTATGAAACTATGGTAATTACAAATCTTTAACAATCAAATTATATATTAATTTGTTAATATTTGTAATACATTAAAAATCTTTTGATAAAAAGAATAAAATTTCACACAAATATTCAATAAAGAAACACTTGTTTATTCATCATAAACATTTGTAACAAAATTCTCGTGATATATACATTTTTGCAAGTTTTTCATATTGAATTATGTAAGTTACCAAAAAAGCTAAAAAAATAATATTTGTTCCAGTTTAGGTAGTTAGACACAGTTTTGAATGGAGGTAGGTAAATACAGTTTTCGAATCTTCGGAAAGCTTGTATTTTAAAAATGGTTTAGAGATTTATAACCAGTTTATTCTTGAATAATTCGTCGTGTTCAGAACAGTTAAGTAGGAATATACGGTCTTTTTATTTTTATTTTTTTACTGTGCTTGCGTCAAACGTAGGTGGTAATGTGTTTCGTTGGATATCCAAGACAATCATAATGTGTCAAGGCGTCATTTAATAACAGTGGCCTTGTATTTATAAAAAAAAACTTACAAGGCATAAGCAGCTTTATGATGAGAGGATTTTGCGGACGTCTAATGGTGTCTCAAGCTGTAGTTAGATATGTTTCGGATTTTTCTTTCAATGATTTGCTTTAAAGTACATACACATTATTTATTACATATTTATATTTGCATAAAGTATGAACAACATATATTTAAACCTTCGTATTTAGACTAAAGCTATTATAACTTCAAGGCCAAATATAATTTTCACTTTTGCCTTTTTTGCTTTTGTTAAACAACAATTCAGCAACTTTTATAAATACCACATTTTAAAATGCCAGCAAGCAAAATTGTTATATATATATATATATATATATATATATATATATATATATATATATATATATATATATATTTGCATAAGGTATGAACAACGTATATCTGAATCTTTGTATTTCGACTAATGTTATTATATCTCCATTTTCATTTATAATTTTCAATTTTGCATTTCATTTTTAGGTCTTGTTTCACCAAAAACAAATTCGTTAAACTACAATTCAATAACTTTTATAATTACCACGTTTTAAAATGCGAGCAAGCAAAATTTTAATTTATAATTTGCATAAGGTATTAACAACATATATCTGAACCTTTGTATTTTAGTCTTGTTTCACCAAAAACAAATTCGTTAAACTACAATTCAATAACTTTTATAATTACCACGTTTTAAAATGCGAGCAAGCAAAATTTTAATTTATAATTTGCATAAGGTATTAACAACATATATCTGAACCTTTGTATTTTAGTCTTGTTTCACCAAAAACAAATTCGTTAAACTACAATTCAATAACTTTTATAATTACCACGTTTTAAAATGCGAGCAAGCAAAATTTGAATTTATAATTTGCATAAGGTATTAACAACATATATCTGAACCTTTGTATTTTAGTCTTGTTTCACCAAAAAGAAATTCGATAAACTACAATTCAATAACTTTTATAATTACCACAATATAAAATACAAGCAAGCAAAACTGTACTGTTACGTTTGTATCGTGTGGAGGCAACTTCAAACTTCACACGCAACAATACTATTTACCAACACTTTATATGAAAAAAAAAACAAAACAAAACCAACGCAAGCCATACATCAACTCAAAACTAATTAAGAGCACTCTCTCGAACCAAAAATTAAAGCCACAGAGTTGCCTGCGAACGAATTAAATTACTCAACACAAATTACAAATGGCGACCGGAAATGAACGAAAGTGAGCAGTAGACAATCGAGTGCGCACCCGTGATTATATGTAGACTGTTCCAATAACTACAATTGGCACCATTCGATTGTTGACGTACGGTTTCCGTTTGGTTTGGCTGTAGAAATTGAACGCTGGTATGTCGTCATTATGATAATAATTATAGCCGCTTACAATGTATTCCATAAAATCAGGACACGCATAAGTAGGCATCGGCAGTTGTTTATATCTCCTGTAATTATTTATTCATGTCCTTTTGAAGTTAATAATTAACAAATTGATCCTAAAAATAAATAATCTGTCAAATCCCGCAAAAGTAGAAATCGTACTACGAAAGTTCAGTACACATTACATCACATGACAATTATTTATAAACATGTACAGCATATGTACGACATAGCATATTTATAAAATTATTTATAAATAATATTTTTTCTCAACATATACATATATTTCCAACTATATCTTTCATTGACCTAGAATTATGGTGCATATTACAAAAAATTATAAGATCTAGGATAATACATATAGTTTTCCTGTAATTTTCTAGCCAGATTTTCTCAATCCTGTTTTTTTTATGATTTTTGGCTCAGTAGTATCGAAAATAAAGGGGGAGACGGTCTATTTTTACTTTTTTTTTGGAATATACTTTTAAATCAGCATTTTAAAATAAAAATAAAAATAAAAAGAAAATATTTTCATATTCCTCGTAATAAGCCCTTTAAAAAGCCCCAACTGAAAACATAATTTAAACAATTCTTACAGGCCATTTATTTACTCCTTCTTTAATCCTTAAATAAATATTTTAAAAAGTTATCTTATGCAGATTAATTTCCATATTAACAGCCGACTTTTAAAAAAAAATCGGCTGTGAATTTGGAAAAACGTAAATATATTGCCTACTAAATCTTCTGCAAGGGGTAAAAACGTGATGCATCTTTAAAAAAATATGACATCTAAATAGAATTATAGGTACAGTTTTCCTGTAACCTTTACGTGGATAAACTTAGGTTTACTGAATCCAAAATTATGAAAAAATATGGTTCGCAATAAGGGGGTAACTTTTTTTTTAATTTTTCAATATATTTCTGAAAATATAACATGAAAAAAAACAAAAAAGTATTTTTGAGACTCTTCTAACTAAGGGTAGTTCAAACAATACCACAAACTATTTTGAAATGAAAAAAAAATTAAAGCATTTAATTAATCTCAATCTAAAATTTTGAAATAAATATTTTTGAGTTTTAGACTATTGAGATAAGTATGAGCGTGTTGATATGTTTCGTTACTATGCCAAATTTCAAGTTTCTGCTTCAAGCGGTTTCTGACAAAAACGGCCTTGAAAAGCAGATGGACAGACACGTAAGTGATCCTATATGAATTTCGTTTCTTATTGAGCTACAGAACCCTAAAAATGGTAAGCAGAACCTCGCCTTTATCTTAAAATACCTGTCCAAATGATGTGCGAAAAAAAATGTTTTAGTTCCATTTTACATTTATGGGCAAGTAGATACTATAAAAAAAATCACGCATATAGATTTAAATCTGTGGAAATTGTGAGGCTGTGATAACGAAATTAGTAGATTTCATTGTTTCAACTACGAAACACTAAAACCGAGTACACTATAAATTTAAGTAGTCAATGTCGCTGTGCGAGTGAACAAAAATGCAAAGAAAGAAATTGTAAAAAACTCCAATTTTCCGAAAGCAATCAAAGCTAACTATTTTCCATGAACTTCAATTGGATTCGGGTGGCACATCGGTAATTTTTTTCTTATATGAGGTCTAGTAATACATATTATTTAAAAAATATGTAAACCCGTTTGTGGTAAATTTTGATTAATATAATGTCTAAAATTCTCGTCATTTCAAAATTTTCACGATGTTTCGATAAAATAAAAAATTTTCCCTTGAGCTGACGCTTATTTTACATAAATACGCCATATTTATCTTAATCAACGTGATAGTTTCAAGAAATTCTGTGGATAGGTAGATGATCCATTATGAACCTGTGATTTCTATCATCACCACAAAGAGATTCTTTCCCGACGGAACCTTAAAGATGTTAAAATTGCAAAGAACTAATGACTCGTATCGGAAAAATTGATAAGTTCGGGAAAATTTTCGTAGTAAAACTTGCTTAAGACGTTCTCGTTCAATAAAATCTTCCGCATATTAACTCTTTGACTCAGGCCTTTTACTTCAGTCTTATTTTCCACGTAATTTATTATGCTTAACACTTTTTTTCGCCCTGCTAGTGAGATCAAAAGGAAACAACGCAAAAGTGGATTTAAAATGACATAAAATGATTTTAAAGTTGTTCCTAGAAAAACTTATGTAAATTATGAATTGGAATATAGAAATGGAATAGAGGCAAATTTCGTATCTGATATATACAGAAGATACTACAAGGAAATCCATGGAAAAGAACATGAAACTTTTTAACGTATTTCACCATATTTATTGACATCCACATGAGAAGCATTTACTTGCAAATTTAACAGATCTAAAATTAAGAAAAGTATAAGTTTGTGATAAATGGACATAATGTATTAATAACAGTTCTTCCAACGCTACAGTATCTTAATGGCATTTTTCTAAACTCATATGCATAGATATGAACTATAAAATTAATTTACACCATTTAAATTATCAATAGACAATTAGACATGTTTCATTATTCGACCATCAGTGTGTATTTATGTTTTTTATGCTTTACAACCGCCTCATTAAAGATTCATTCATTTTATTTACTAAATTAATTTACTCATAAAATTTAACATTCCCAGATTCGCGCATCAAAATTCAACGTACATCTAACTTTACGCAATTCGTTAAGGCGCATGTACACTAGGCAAACTAATCTGCATTAATGAACAGAAATTGTACATAAAGTAACTGAAAGCATTAAAGGTATTTAGTCAATAAATAAGAGAGTACATAAATAATATATTTCGGTTAAATTTTATCTAAAAGGTATTTAGACAAAAATTTAACCGAAGCAAACTGAGCTATTATAAATACGCATATAAACGAATCCACATAACAATTTTATACAAGTCGAAATAAAGGGATATTTAGACAAAATTTAACCGAAGAAAATTCAGTTATTATAGAAAGGCGTATAAACGAATCCACGTAATAATTTTATACAAATTGAGGAAAAAAGGTATTTAGCAAAATTTAACCGAAGCAAATTGAGCTAATATAGAAACGCGTATAGACGAACCCACGTCACAATTTTATACATATTGAAGAAAAAAGATATTTAGATAAAATTTAACCGAAGCAAATTGAGCTAGTATGGAAATGCGTATAAACGAATGCCCGAGACAATTTTATACATATTAAAGAAAAAATATATTTAGACAAAATTTGACCGAAGCAAACTGAGCTTATAAAAACGCGTATAAACGAATCCACGTGACAATTTTATACAAGTTGAAGAAAAAAAGATATTTAAGCAAAAATTATCCGATGCAAATTGAGCTAAATTAGAAAGACGTATAAACGAATCCACGTGACAATTTTATACATATTGAAGAAAAAAAAGATATTTAGACAAAATTTAACCGAAACAAATTCAGCTATTATGGAAACGCGTGTAAACGAATCCACATGACAATTTTATACATATTGAAGAAAAAAAAGATATTTAGACAAAATTTAACCGAATCAAATTGATCTATTATATAAACGCGTATAAACGAATCCACGTGACAATTTTATACATATTAAAGAAAAAAAGATATTTAGACAAAATTTAACCGAAGCCAATTGATCTATTATATAAACGCATATAAACGAATCCACGTGACAATTTTATACATATTAAAGAAAAAAAGATATTTAGACAAAATTTAACCGATGCCAATTGATCTATTATATAAACGCATATAAACGAATCCACGTGACAATTTTATAGAATTGAAGAAAAAAATATTTAAACAAAATTTAACCGAAGCAAATTGAGCTATTATAGAAACGCGTATAAACGAATCCACGTGACAATTTTATACAAGGTGAAGAAAAAAAGATATTTAGACAAAATTTAACAGAAGCCAATTGAGCTATTATAGAAACGCGTATAAACGAATCTACGTGACAATTTTATACAAGTTGAAGAAAAAAAGATATTTAGACAAAATTTGACCGAAGCAAATTGAGCTATTATAGAAACGCGTATAAACGAATCCACGTGAAAATTTTATGATAGCGTAAAATGACACCATATATAAAAATGCCGCGTAATATAAGGTACTGCTGCACAATAGCCGGACGAATATGTTCATCGTCATTCATTCGCATTCGTTCAACTACTGTGTACACTTCTTAACAATAGCGAGCGAGGTGCGCCCACGCAACGACAAAGCTTACAAACGTCAGCCACAGCAATACTACGCTTAGCGTAATTCTGTTATTAGGTCGCGAGTTGCAAAACATTGAATGAACAAACTGACAGGCGTTTTCCATCTTCTCTTTCTACTCTGACTCCACAATACGCCTTTCTCAGCCTGATTAGATTATTTTAGATTTCATCACAATCACGTGTGATATCCCGATTTTATATTAAAATTATATTCGCCAGTAAACTCTCCATTCATAAGTAACATATTATTGAAAGTAATTTTCGTAAAAAGTTTATTTTAGGTTCTACCTCAATTTAAACCTTAATTATTATCAGAATTTAACACACGTTAGTTGAAAAATTAAACGGGGAATACACGTTTAAGATTTTAGAAGCGCACACCTCATCAACTATTGACTTAAACACAAAAGTTATTTTGGAACCCCTATATCACTTTTAAGACCTGTCTAATGATACTCCACACCCCTATGTGCACTGAATTTTTTTCATCCATCAGTTACAGTTACATTTACCCCTAACAAATGTTTTTTCATAATTCCACTATTTCATTCTATAGCAGCTAATAGAAGACACCTACCATCCAAATTTTATTTACATAGTGCCAATGATCTCCGAGTAAAATGGCTGTGACATGCGGATAGATAGGACGAAATTATAAGGGTTCCGTTCTTGCCATTTGGCTACGAAACAAATGAGTTGAATTTTCATATAAAAAAATGCTCAACTTTTAACACAAAAATTTCAAAGAATTCCTTTCCATTGTTTTAATTAAATATTACAATAATATAATTACAATAATATAAATATTATAATAATACAATAATAATATAATAATCCTTAGTAAAATATAATTGGTTTGACAACACGTGAGTACTCCTTTAAATGTCAACAAAATGTAGAGTTTCTTTTGTTTGTCACCTCTTAATATATGGAATCTTGGTAAACGGTAGTCACGCCGCACATAACTTTTCGATAAACGTAAAACTGTGTGTGTTTTTTTTAAAGTGACAATAAAATTGTCTTAATCTATTTCATTGATTGACCCCTAAAGTATTTGTATTGCTGGATTCATAAAGTCACCTATCATTGCAGTGCCACACACCCTCGCCACGGTCCCTTTACGCAAACGCATTCTATTTATTTCTGTTTTGTGTGAGAAATACACCAATTGAATTTTCCGGGTAAAAAAGGCTATCGCACATTGGTTTAACTTGTAAAGTGTTAATATTACAGAAAGTTAGAAGAAAATGGTTTAACGCGTTTTTAAGTAAACCGAGCTTTTAATTTTTTGCTATTATAAATTACCCTAAATTTTTAGTTTAGAGAAAAACAGAATAAAAGCAGACAGATACCATGAATCAAAATACATAGATAATTCAAGCATTTAGACAAAATATTTGACAGAAATAGATGTATAATTATTATCTTTGTTTGGAACTCCTACATCCGCCTGCTGCAGTCGGACCGACGCATCCATCTTTGAGAGCGTCTTCCACAATGATGTTTAATTTTTTCTGAACTTAAATTTAAGTAGCTTGTGCTTATACTAGTCTTATTACATATCGTAAATTATACTTTTTAAATAAATTTCTTAATTGTACGAATAAATTTTCACAAAAGTTAATAAATATCTAACTTACAATATAGTTTATTTAACTCGTTCATTGGCAACCGCCCGACTACAACTTCCCCACAGAGCGCTAGACTCGTTACGGGCCACTGTATTGACCACAAATAAGACAAATTCTATGGGCATCAGCGATGAATGGGTTAATATATATAAGAAAACGGTTTCACAAAACAATAAAGAAGACAAATGGCATCCAAGTACTCATCTCGCTTCACAATAAGTCGGGACGCGCGCCCACGCAAGCGCCACGCTCACAACTATTGTCAAGCAATCGAAGAAATACTTCTGTCAGGCGCAATTCGACCATTGTGTCGCGGCGTTGCAGAGCGTTTAATGAACAAATTCGTTGTTGTTTTCGACATACTCGTTGATCCCGCGTGCGTTGCGGCTGCAGCTATCTATCTGGTTTATCTAAGCGTGGGTCGAGGTTGCTAAATACAGGTATGAGCGTGTAGAAAACAGCTCGGGTGGTGGCAAGGTCAAGTGGAAATAAAAATATGTAATACTTTCAATGTAAGGATACAAAGAGGACTTCAAACTCCGTTTAATATTCTCCGTGTATGTTTTACATTACTTTTAAATTGAGGAAAATTTAGCGTAAATTTCTTGTAAATCTCATAATATTTTGTTTGTTTCATCTATCCACCTAATATATAAAAGCCTTGAGCTCATTTGTGTGTCTGTCGATTAAGTTTCCACGACTAAACTATCAAACTGATTTTTATATCATTTGGCAAAAATAAATTACATCGGTGTAATGACATAGAATATGTGACGTCATCATAAATTTTATATGACAAATACTCCTAGATGACTGATAATTTTTTTTTTCTTCGAGACCCATATTGACGTATGCATCAAATGATAAATATTGGCAAATAGAAGACAACAATATATAATTTATCTAACTACGAATATAAACAAAATTTATAAATATATGCTTTTTAAGAAGTATCAATACAAAGGGTCACATTGTTAAATATTTAAAGGAATAAAGTTGTACTATAGATAAATAAATAATATTCTGTGTAGTTTCAAGCTTCAACAACGCGCGAACAACATATTGGACCTAATAGATTCACACTTACGGGGTCATGTACGCGCAGACGTTATCAACGCCGCACTTGCAGCGAGAGAGGGGTGAACATTCCAAAATACGTCTACCCGAACAGGCGCACATGTGAGAGCACACGTCTTTAACGGATGTCTTCGTTTATTGAGAATTTCCATCGGCTGAATTTACAATTATTAACATGGTAATAATAATTTCCATTTTTATATTTTACTAAATAACAAATTGGTGCATAAATAAATTTTTACGCCATTAAAATCGCGGATGATAGTACAAGGAAATCGTCATGCAAAAATTATGTGAAACTTTGTAACTTAAATGTCAATTCTGAGCTAAAAAGTTGAATTAGTAGTTTTTTTTTATAAATGGAAGTATAACATATAACTACTGATATACTTTTTATTGCTCTACGATTGTTAATTTCAGTGATGTAAACGTTCAATGGTGACATATTTTCGTAGCTTTAGGTATACTCTTAAAGCCAATCCCATGCAGTGATCGACCACGTCTAATGACAGGTAATACTGTTATGTCATTTTTAAAAATGTAAATTTATAAAGTGTTAAATCCTTCAATCTCGAAAATCAATGCAAAAATGTGTGATGGAATAATTTGTGATTATGTAATATTGCAGATAACCTCTATCTACTAAATAACGAAGATCACCTTCAACTATAATATTTTGTAAGTTATTAGCAACAAAAATATAAGTTTAATAATTATGATGATCCGATACGTCTATGATATCACTAAAATATAATGTAAGCAATTAAACTGTCACAAAATATGCAACCAACCGTCTGCCTGAGAATTTTCTGCTTTTGAATACTTTTTTATTTGCTTTTTCGATTTAATATTAAAAAACGGTTTGTCTATACGAATATATTTAACACGCAAAACCACTGAAGCCATTGATATGACATACAGATTATAGAGAGCAAAACCCTGGACCAAATTTAGTTTTAGTTTCATCATGATATTTCAGACGGTTACGTAGTTATAATGGTGAAATCGTTACGTAGAAAATTAAACAAAATCTCCATCACACGAATTGTGGACATCGGCGGTCTATAGGAATACGTGGAAACTTACAGGGTAACGTTGGAGGAAACTTACAGGGTAACAAACTATTTGTATCTAATATAAGAGCATAATATAATAAATGCATTAAAACACCGCACTTGCATTTCGGAATTCCATATAGATGAAGTCGCGAGGTGCCGTTAGTATATAGGCTGAAAATTTGAGACAGGTTAGTAAGGCCAGCTACATTAACCGTCATAACTACAGGAAAACTGACTTAGTAAGTTAACCTTGAACTTTGGAGATATTTCGATAGGCATTTACAGATATTGTTTCATGTCATTAGATCCTGTTTCTTATAAGAATAAAAAATCTCTATAGGATCAAATGATGTAAGGTACTAGAAATATCACAAATCTCAAAAAACTTTTATCGCACATTTCGTAAGGACATTAATATTCAATTATTCCAGGTAGATACAGAAAAGAAAACTAACGAATTAACAACGTATTATGTTTTTCAAAATAAGAACAATAATAAAAAGATAAAGCAAGTTTCACAAAACATTTGTTCATACCATTCGATCCTGTTTGTTATAAGGAGGATCAAAAGACTCTATGGGACCGACTGAAGTAAAATTACTAGAAATGTAAAAAAATGGAAAAAAAGATTTACCGTACTTTTCGTTATTTAATAATATATTATTGTAGGTAGTTACAGAAAATAAAACTAACGAATTGACAACGTATTATGTTTTTTTTTTCAAAATAAGAACAATAACAAAAACAAAAAAAAGAAAAAAGGAAACTGCCTATGATAGTAAAAGTCGAATTGAATGCCGCCTTAATAAATTGCATTGATTCGCTCTTTTTCGCAATGAACAAGCAGCGGCTGAAATTTTACTAGATTGATTCCGTTCAAAATTGTTCGTTTTTAATTTTTTGAACACTGTTGTATTTTTCTTTACAAACTCAAACTTCACAGCCCCAAAGAAAAAAATCAAGGAGTATCAGAACAGGTCTGCGAGGTGACCATCTGATAGGACTATGTGTTCCTATCCATTTATTTTCAAATCGCTGATATAAATTTAAACGCGTTCGGGTCTATTGTGTGGCGGAGCATCATCTTGTTGAAAATATCCTTTTCTCAAGACAGACAGCGGCAATTGATCCAAACGATTTTAAAGGTTTTCTAAAATTGTGTCATTACAAGTGTGAATTCAGGATGCCTTAAGAAAATTTCACCATTACTATTCGATTTGATATAGGACCGCACCAGTAATCAAAAGAAAAATGAATCCGATTATGGTTTTCGGTAAATTAGAGCGAATTTTCTCTTGACAAATAGTTATGATTTCGCCTGTCGTACGTGCCATTATTGGAAAAATTGGTTTCATCAGACCATAAAATGTAAGTAATTTCAGTATATTTTTCCTCTAAGTCATCTGCAAAACGAAGTTCTGCGGATATTATCATCGACATGTAATACTTGAACTATCCGACCCTGATAATAACATCTGTATCCGTATTTCTTCAATATTTTAAATATGGATCCATACTGTGCAAATTCGTTGGCTACTTCTCTTGAAGATATATCAGCTTTTACGAGTGTCAAAACTATAATCTCCACATTTCCGCCAAAAACACGAGGTTGTCGTACCCATTTTTTAAAGGAGCCACATTCTTCATATTCTTTAAAATATTTATAATAATCCACTTGGCACTATTCGCAAAGGTTATTTGATCTTATACCACTCTAAAGCAGCTAAACCGTTTTTATCATTTAAAAAATTAGCTTCTAACATGTCTAAGCTTCCTAGATTTCAGAACATTTTGGTTAAAAATCGTGTTAAAGGCAACTTTTTCCCAATAAGTAAAACAAAGCTGTTGGAATCTTAAAAAAAGAAATGATTTCAAAATAATTAGACTAGTTAATGTAACTTGTAGCAGCAAGTTTCTTTTTCCAACAGAAAGCTTTTATTTTGTAAAATGTGAAGTAAAAGTTTTTTGCAATTTCAGACATTTCTAGTTCTCTTACCTTATCTGGTCCCGATCGAATGACATGGTAAAATGTTTGTGAAAATTGCCTTTTATTTCGCAGACTGTAATATTTTTTTTCAAAATCTGTTATAAATATTAATCGAAATATCTTCGAAATTCATGAACAGTCGTCTAAAACCGTTTTCCTGTAGCTGTAATAGCCAAGGTAGCTGACCTCACTGATCTGTCTCAAATTGTCATCCTGCATATATATATATATATATATATATATATATATATATATATATATATATATACATGCTTGTATATTTATAGTAAATATCCAATTATTACATTATTTACCATAACTGAGATACCTAGAGTGTTCAAATTTTTATAATTACATGTCAAGAAATTTAATAGATGAATCAAAAAGGCCACCAAGTTTTCACACGTAGAATCGGTTAAAACGGTTAATATCGAATAGACGCTTCGCTAACACCGCCAAAGCGTCCCACGGTCGCAAGCTCGACTGTTGCGCTAACCGTTCAGGGTTCATCGTCTCCCGGTTGCGTGTCTACGCTCGCTTCCCACCGCAGCGCCGCACAACATACCGTGGCGTAACATCGCACGCACAGCGCTCTGAATTCACAACGACGCAGAATCGATTTAATGTAATATATATATTCATATGTGGAAACGCAGCTTTTTATGCGTACATTATAAACAGAAATTGATCGTGCTGGGGCTAGGTCTCTTTGAGAGGCTACAATTTTGATGAATAACGGAGCAAACAGTTTTCTTCAAATTTTCCATAACAATATCCAATAACTCTCTACAAAACTGAAACAGGGGCGGGACATCGCATGGGGTGAGCAGCGCTTCAAGGATTGGTACATTATAAGCTTGTTGAGCTTATAATATAACAAAATGAATGGTACTATGAAAGGATTTTGTTTCCCGAGAAAGTACGCTGCACAGCGTAGTTGAACCATTTATTTGGTCAGCGCATAATTAATGCGTTTATGTATTACACAGAAGAAATGTAATTGGTGGCAATATTCAAACGAAGAACCCAGAATTATCCTATGGTCTTTTAACCATTCGTTATTTCCGAAATTGCAATAAAAAATACGGTACAAAAATATCTGAAAAAAATATCTGGTGTAAAATTTTCTATTGTTATAAACGTTAGAAAGGTTTATGAGGATTTTTTGAACGATTATGTCATTTTGTTATTTGGGCAACATAACTAGAAACTTGACATATAGATAGTATAGGAGTATTAGAAACCTTAAAAGATTACCAATGTTTTACCTAATTACCGTAAAAATAAAATAAGTTAAACGTATCTAGTAAGTATACCTTTATGTTGTTCACATAATTTTTAGAAATATAGAACTCACATTTAAATAAAACTACGTGATGTAGTATTATTTCTACTTTCTTTAAGTTCTTTACCACGACCTAGGTTTCGTTAGATTACAACATCTTCAGGTGGGTTATTAGCAAAGAATCTTTGCCCACCTGAAGATGTTGTAATACAAATTTCCGACCTGAAGATGATGTAGTACAACGAAACCTAGGTCGCGGTAAAGAACTTAAAGAAAGTAGAAATAATACTACATCACGTAGTGTCATTTAATTGTGAATAATGAATTTCCACAAATTAACGTAAAATATATTCAAAAGATAGAATTATTATGCTTGAAACACGGAAGGGCTCAGGTACCTGCTCTAGTTTCATTTGGTATAGTAAACTATTAGAACACAAGAAATAGCTATATAATGGATGTTAACATAGATTTTACAACGTTAGCAAAAGTTAATAGTCAGGTCCAACGAGCTACAAACACAGTGCCATCTATGGTTGCACTTGCTATATTATATTGCGTTTACTATATTTATATATAATATTATAATTTACATACAACTATATTTTTTTCGAACTAGGTTACTACGTTGCGGTACAGACTTTGCTGTGCCCATTCTGATTTCTTATATCAAAACGATTTACCTTAAATATTTCCGAATAATGGTCACGCCGAAGCGCACAGGTTTGACAGCCAGAATACGAACATTCCATGATTGATGTTCATACACCTTTTCATCTCGCGAGTGTTGCACAAAACATCCTTGAAGCCTATGTCAACCTGTCAGTTTCGCACTGCGATAAGCCACGCGTAGACTAATGATCGAGCGTGCGGGTTACGCGGGTAGATTGCGTAACGTGACCGCACTACGTTTAGATACCAGAGACAATATATTTCACGCAAGTGATCAAGTGGAATAGACAATACGGGTATCGCATATGCCAGTAGCGTTGCACATTTTCAGATTTAATAAATTCATTTAAAAACAGTGAAGTTTCGAGACCAATCCATTTATTAAGTTTTCAAGTCCACCCTTGTATTTAAATCTCCAAAAATGTATTTAAATGTACATATACATTTATGCATAAAGATGAATACAATGCCATACGAAAATGTTTTTTCAATGAAAATAGAGTTTTTAAAAATAACCACTCGGTAACGATTAAAAAAGAAAAAAATAGAAAAATTTGCTCTCTCCCAGATGTCCATTCCTAATTGAATTTCTATCTAACACCAAATAAAGTGGAAAGGTATAGGCCACTTTCTCCGAAAGAAACAAATCCCACAATGAATCCCAGTCTTCAAATTAGAATCCTCAAAAAAAAACAAGTGTCTTTATCTGAAGCGCACCTGGTGGCGGATTATGCTGGCAAAAGTAATGTGTATCGATAAATTTGAAGTAAAACGAAATATGATGGCCAGGATTGAGAGGCATAGTGAAGTGTCATGAATGTTCTTTGCCCCATTCAATGGATCTAGGGAAGTGCCTTCTCTTTCCATCGCCCAATGCCTTTGCTTGTTTGGACGTTCCCGAGAAATTAAAATTTTGATACGTAATTTTAATTGCAAGCTTGGTTTTTGGATAAAATAATTGTATAATGTATGAAATTTAAGTCTATAATTTATTTCGTTTGAGCGCTAGAAACAGACAGACTAACAACCAGACAAATTGTCACAGCCAAAGAGTTTTAGGTCTTTTAATTTAATTTTTCTGCTTCACAGTTCGTATTTCGTTACACAATTTTAGTGACGTTTTGTAAATCTAGAATTTCGTTATTTTAATCGAGTGGACCGTTTAAAATTAACCGATTAATTTAGTTTTTTTAAGCAAAAACAGATTAACGAAACAAAGTACAGCTATGATATATCAGTAAGTTTTCACATTACTAATTTTTTATAACAAACAATATATATATAAATATTTGAAAATAAAAACATACTATAAATGTAGGTAAGGGTACGTGCAAACATAATAGTTATTGGAATAAGAAGGACGGTATAAGTTTAAAATTCGTAGACTAGTGAAAGAATATCAAGATTGGGTCAGTCACGAATCTTCACCCTAGTGAATCGCGACCTAGACTATGAGTATGGTCTTGACTCTCCGATGGTGAACGTGTAACGGATACATGAATTAGAAGGCATCTTAATTGAATTGATATTAATCTTCCAGTTTTTTTTCAGTCACAAAGAAATTATAATATGCAAAAAAATGCATCGTACATACACATGTATTTGTATTTACATATATTTTTGGTATCATTAGTACGTAAAAAAAGGAGACATAGGATTCAGAAAGAAGTGGTCAATGAAATATTATATTGTAGAATAGAATATGAATACATAAGTTAATATAAAAGTTTGTACAATTATTAAAAGCTGCTTTAAACGACTGTTTCTTTGCATATCTTTCACAACTTTCTCTGCCAGACTAAACACAGCCAATGAGGTTCGGTAAGGCGTGATGCCTTTGTTGTATTTTTAACCTTGTCGGCCCACACTTTAGGTTCTTGGTCAATGGCTAGGTCGCTCTTTAGGTCGTACATATATACATCATTAAAATATTAAAATTGTCATTTTACGATTTTATTTATCAAATTACAAAAATATAAACTTAGATATATATCTTAAACTTTTTGAGATCAAATACAATTTAACACCAATAAAAATCTCACCGTTTATTGATTATTAAATGAAAGATTAAAAAAATTAATTCCGTTCAAGGTTATTTTATTATTAAAAATTAATTTGAAAAATAGTTCCGATGCAAAGAGCTTTTTTTTTTAAATAATTGTTATAATATTTTCGACTTAATTGCCAGTCTTAATAACATTAAACATTTAATATTACTACAAATTTAAATCAATTCAACTAAAAATTTCAATAAACATAAAGGATGGCGTAAAGACAGATTATAAATTTAATATTGAATATATTTGGCGTTAATTTTGTAGAAATTCATTATTCACAATTAAATGAAACTATGTGATGTAGTATTATTTCTACTTTCTTTAAGTTCTTTACCACGACCTAGGTTTCGTTGTATTACAACATCTTCAGGTGGGATATTAGCAAAGATGTTTCTAATATGCCACCCGAAGATGTTGTAATACAACGAAACCTAGGTCGTGATAAAGAAATTAAAGAAAGTAGAAATAATACTACATCACGTAGTTTTATTTAATTGTGTATAAATTTAATATTTGACAGCTTATTATTAACCGTTTGTTCGTGCTAAGAGCATTTTTCAATACGTTACGTTAACGTATTAAAAAAAAAAGAAAAAAAAGAAAAAAAAAAAATATATATATATATATAAACAGTGAGAACGCTGAAATTATTAACGTGCTAAACTGCAGTAATATCCCTCCATAATATTTTTTCCTAAAAACACAGACTAGATTTTTATTAATCTAATATAATTCATAAAGACGAGACAATTGACAAGTATGATAAGTTGATTAAACGGTCGACAACAACCGTGTCCGGGGTTGCCATACCGAAATTTACATATTTCCGACAGTCTTGACCTCGTTGCTTTCAGCACTCGAAGACAATAATTAAATAAAAGGCTTCGAAAAATTAATCTACAGCAAATAAATTTTGTCTCAAACAAAAAACATAAGATATATAAAATTAAAAATCTTATTGAAAAAAAAATGAATGAATTTTATACTAACAATTTATAAATTTAAATATTTATCATTCAAACAGTTCTAAATGTTTTTTTTTTATTTTTGATTGATGTAAGTAGAGTAACCTTTTAGAAAACGTAAGAAATATTTTATCACCAAAAATACCCGTAAAAAATTTACCCCTAAAAACTCCCTACGTAGATTTTATTCCTTTAAATTTAGGGAGAAAACCCCGGAGTTGGCATTGCTGGATTGTGCATAAGAACAAATTTATATGAATCCGAAGCTAGCCACTATTAATTAGGGTAAACGTACCACGTGACACCATTAGCCAATCAGTGCTTTGTCCCTACGGGGATAGAGGTGTAGTTTACTCGATACGTACGTTTTTGATAATATATTTCAAAGTAAGAGTTTTAAGAAATTAAAAACATCGTTATGTCAAAATAACGTTTTTATTATATTATATCCACTATATAAATTTAATAAATTATTACGCGAAATATCTTATCCATGGTTTGGATGTATGTTTGTTACTCAATCACGGCTAAACAGCTTGATGAATTTCTTAAAGATCGTTATATCAAAATAAGGTCTTTATTATATTATGACCACTATAAACTTAATAAACTATTACACGAAACATCTTATCCATGGTTTGGATTGGAATGGTTATAATTATCCATGGTTTGAATGTATGTTTGTTACTCAATCACGTCTAAACAGCTAGATGAATTTTCACGAAACCCTATACATAGTTTGTATTTCGAATTAATATATAGGTTACTTTTTAACCCAAGAAACAGCATAATTACTATGATAAAAATAGGGGTGTGTAGAAAACTCAAGTCAATTAAGTGTAGTAAACACGTTTGATACAAGTTCCGTAGCTTTTTATCACAAAGTTTACTAAAGGATGAAGACCATCTATTAGTATTTTCACTTTTGCGAGTATCGAAAAATGCCTCAGTTTTATTATGCTTAAGGTGTAAGTAACCGTTTAAATATAATTTAGATACCGTATCTAAATTTTAAGTATAAATAAAGCCAGTGTTGGGGTGTGTTCATGGTGTAACACTGATGGGTGGGCATGTCAGATTTATTTAGTAGCTACTTGCTACCTTTTCACGCATTGCTTAGCTCTTTCAAAATATGCCATATGTGGTAAAGAAAATCTGCAAAGATATTATTAACCTGTTCTAAAAATGTATTGTTAATCTTGATGCTTTTGTCTAATTTTACTCGAAAACATTATTTCCAATTATTTCATTTCGCATTTTTATTTATATATTTATAAATATATATATATATATATATATATATATATATATATATACATATATATAATTATATATATATATGTCTAATATTTTTTCATGTCACTGCGAATAATTTTACATAGAATTTGTATGTTAGCTCTATTTTATTCTTATTATTTATCACCCAAAATCATTGATGGTACACAATCTTAAAAGCGATTTAGTTATTAGGGTGATATTAAAATTTAATTTAATTTTATGTGACAAAATGTTAACTATTAAGTATGTTTTACTTCGAACATAAAGACATCTGCTCCTTCTCTTATTTCTTCATCATTTAATTTTCCTTCGTCTAGCAATTTATTCAGTAACAAAAATTTACTATTGCAAAATGTATCAATAAATTCAAACGCCTCTTCATAATATTTATCGAAAGCCAAAAACCTGAATAATTTTTACTAAATACGGCAAAAAATTAAGCATTATTTATGGAGAGATACGGTAATAGTCTCATTTGGCCTTGGACCAATCCCGCCACCCTCATAAAAAATCTAAGCGGATGAAATCGCAGGCAAAATCTAGTTTGATAACATACCTAAATATATAAACCCATTCTTTCACCCCTAGTCTTCCGTTACCGCTGTAATATGTACATACAAGACGAATACGAAACAGCTCACCAATCACAAACAGTTTTAGTCCAAGAGCTAGTAACACGTGGCAGACCATGGCTTTGATCCAACCTATTAAAAAATATATACTTGATACGCTGTAAATATTTCAACGTTGGTCAAAAATATTTGATTTTTTTTTTTTTAAATAATATCATTAGGGTGGTCTGGTTCCAAGTTACCCCACTAAAATGATCTGGGGTTGATATGTTACGTTTATTATTGATATTAAATTACAATCTGTGTAATTTTATGCTGGGTCAATTATATTTTTTAACACAAATTTTACATTACTTTTGCTCTGCGCAGTACCTGGCCCACCTTTATATACCTGTGAGACTAACCATTCCCTATACAACTACTATAAGCGATACTTTTCACCTACATAGCTAGTTGGGTCAAAACCATGGTCTGCCATGTGTTACCAGCTCTCCGACTATTTTGTGCAACATTTGCGTTATGAAATATCAATCATGAAATATTCGTATTCTGGTTAACAAAACGTATAATGTGACCATCATTTGGAACATTAAACGCAAAACATTTTAATAAAAAGAATCAGAACGGGTACAAAGTAATAACGTATTTTGGACGTGACCACAGTCTAGTAGCGAGAAAGAAATAATTGTATATCAAAATAGATAGGTACGCCATCTATACTAGATGCCTAAATAACATTTTACAACCAAATTAACTACAAATTAAGTTGTACCTAGATGGTACTGTATTAAGTTTTAACTTTGGAAACTTTATAAAATAGACTTTAACATCCGTGAGCTGTTTCGTGATCACCACCAGTTAACAACCACTGGCTTACACAAGCGCAGCATCCACTCCAATATCTTGTCCACGATATGTTATTTGATTTCCCAAAACCTGTTATTAGACCGACAGTTTATTTTCGTTTTACATCATTATGTCACTACACTATTGTATTATCTGGCACGCAGGCGCGCCCCTGTGCGTTCACGAATCGATCGATATAATTGCAGTAAAGCTTATTTGGCTCGGAGCTACATATAAGCTTGTAAGTATAGTAATTTTGATGTTAAATAATGGCTCGACGATGACATCGTTGACGGTATCTTCTCAGATCTGAATTAGTATCTTGAAACGTTCATAACATGTGTTACGTATGTTTGATTAATGAGCGCGCCGATTTATGTGTATGACTTGTGTACTCGTACATTGAAACTTATTACATTAACAAATGGTAATAGAAGTATCATGATTTCAATTTCTATTATATATAAATCTTATAAGTATCTATAGTAATACGCGTATAGTGGCGCGTCTTTATGTCTCGAAATTATTCACAAGTCAATCGAAATAATTTTAATTGAAAGTTTGGAATAAAATGGTGGACATCATATTAAGCTTTTTACAAAACGAACTTAAAAGTGAATAGAGATAAATAGAGAATTAATTTTGTTTCGAAAGCTTTATCTAATATCATTACACTCGAGGAGTGTGCAGGAAAACAATTTTCACCCCTAAATTATATATTTTGGGAGATACATTAGAAACAAAAAATTTACATACAAAATTTCATACACGTAAATCTAAAAAGTGTATAAATTGTGAAGCTATGATCGACTGATATGGCAGTTATAAGAGTTCATTACCTTAACCTAATAAAAGTCTATAATTTTTAACAATCTACGGTCTTATGACAGGGTATATATTTTACAGAGGGGCATATTTAAAAGTTTCTTTTAAATACACAAATGATATTCTTATGAGTATATAAATATTTCGTAGAAAATAAGTTGCAAATTGCACATTAGGCACGATACACAATGTGCCAGGTCCGTTAATATAAGAAAATTTAACGTAATTGTAAAAAAATCTGTAGAATTTTAATTAAATCTTGTATGAAGAAATTTTAGCAATATTTGGTTAGTTTTACTTCAAAATTAAAACAATGAAATAAATAAATAATAAGTGCGAAGTAATAAATATACTCCTTAAAACGACTGTGACTTACTTAAAACTAAACATATGCACTAACTTAAAAAGTATACTTAAAATGTACTATATATAAACTTGACTTTACTTAAAACTAAACATATGCACGAACTACAAAAGTATACTTAAAATTTACTATATATAAACTTGTTTTTACTTAAAACTAAACATATAAATTAACTTAAAAAGTATACTTAAAATTTACTATATATAAACTTGACTTTACTTAAAACTAAACATATGCACGAACTACAAAAGTATACTTAAAATTTACTATATATAAACTTGTTTTTACTTAAAACTAAACATATAAATTAACTTAAAAAGTATACTTAAAATTTACTATATATAAACTTGACTTTACTTAAAACTAAACATATGCACGAACTACAAAAGTATACTTAAAATTTACTATATATAAACTTGTTTTTACTTAAAACTAAACATATAAATTAACTTAAAAAGTATACTTAAAATTTACTATATATAAACTTGACTTTACTTAAAACTAAACATATGCACGAACTACAAAAGTATACTTAAAATTTACTATATATAAACTTGTTTTTACTTAAAACTAAACATATAAATTAACTTAAAAAGTATACTTAAAATGTACTATATATAAACTTGACTTTACTTAAAACTAAACATATGCACGAACTACAAAAGTATACTTAAAATTTACTATATATAAACTTGTTTTTACTTAAAACTAAACATATAAATTAACTTAAAAAGTATACTTAAAATTTACTATATATAAACTTGACTTTACTTAAAACTAAACATATGCACTAACTAAAAAAGTATACTTAAAATTTACTATACTTTTAATTAAAACGACAAAATATCTAAAATTAAATATGAAGAAGATAAATAAAGTAACAATTAAACTTCAGTTAAATTTTTCACCACCATCTGGGTCTTTGAATAACCACACATAGACTTCACCACTTATACATAGACTTCACCACTTATACATGGTCTGTGCTTTGGGAAAGTCTTATTATCGCTATCAAAAGTTAATTTAAAATTAGTAATTTAATTACTCTGTGAAACTAGTAAAATATAATTTTATCCATCTTGCCTGCATTCTGTCGAATATTCGACGGCCTATGAATAATCGCAAAGCATCAGGTCATTATTTTATCATCTTTTCCAAGTATTTACCCCAAAAACCGTTTCCTCTAGTTACCAACACTACACAATCTTACTTTGATTTCTCTCTATCGACGAATGTTACTTTCACTAACTACTCTTTATTGTACTCAGCTTTTCTGCAATCTATTTATTTTTTCTCAACTCCACATTAATGGAAAACCTTCATTTTTTTTTCATCCTTTCTAATCATTTAACTTAGAAATATTTTCTTCTACTACTCGAAGGTTCACACTCTTTTCGAGCACGTCGCGTTACCTTCTGCCGACGAATAATACCTTAACAAATAAATTCTTTATAACTAATAAAACCTCAAGAAATATAAATGCATCATCTTCCTTGCAATCTGTTAATTCTTCCAAAATGTGGTGAATTTTGGAAGAATTAGAATTAGGCAAATAAAATCCACACATAATTTCATCATTTTTTTCCAAGCATTTAACCTAGAAATGCCTTCTTCTACTGACCGACACTTCACACTCTTACTTCGAACACATCGCATTACTCTCTGTCGGCGAATACTACTTTCTCCACGCCCGCATGGAGCGTCGGCCCCTGCCCCGCGTTCCGCGACCGCCACACATACAGCGCTTGAAGGTTCGATAATAATGATTTATAAGAAAACATTTGCATATCAATCGAGACTGCTCGTTGAGATTGCGTAACTCGTGTCGGGACGTGTGGTGGCGCCAGTTGTCGACTATGTTTAGTGATCATTCACCCTAACAATGAAATATGTATGAAATGGTAAATAAGGTTAAAAAAGGTATGTTAGAAGAGATAACGTAACAATATTTTGCTGGACTAGAGCAAGGAAATTTTTAAAGGAGCGAAAGTTGAGAATGACAAAAGAAAAAAAACCCTTAAGAGAAAGCAATATAATACGAGAGTAAACGTGGAATATTCTGATTTTATTATTTTATGCTTACAAGAAAATAATTTCATACGAGAGTAAACGTGGAAAATATAATCCTTGCCGATTATTCTGCCTGTATGCTTACGAGAAAACAATTTAATACGAGAGTAAATGTGGAAAGTTTAATTATTACCGAATATTCTGCCTGTACGCTTACGAGAAAATAATTTCATACGAGAGTAAACGTGGAAAATATAATCCTTGCCGATTATTCTGCCTGTATGCTTACGAGAAAATAATTGAATACGATAGCAAATGTGGAAAAGATAATTATTACCGAATATTCTACCTGTATGCTTATAGAAATTAATTTAATACGAAAGAAAATGTGGAGTATTTCATTATTGTTGATTATTCTGCCAGTATGGAAAATGGTGGATATATATATATATATATATATATATGTATGTATATATATATATATATATATATATATATATATATATATATATATATATATATATATAAGAGAATCATCAGGCTGTGGATAAATTAATCCCTTGGCATTAAAATGTTAATTAAAATAAACCAAATCAAAGAGCATAACAACAACGTAATCCCTACTGACATTATAAATGTGCAAATATGTTCGTCTGTTTGTTATCTAAGAATCTTGCAATCTAACAACGAATTACGACCAAAATCAAAAAGTGTGTTTGGTTGTATATTATTCAGTCACTATTCAACGGCTTAACTTATTTTTTTAAATTAGTTATAGACATAGTTCATTATTAACATAACCATATAGACCAAATTGCAACAAAGAACTAACAAAATTCCTGTAGAATACACTCAATGTTAAGATACAATAAACTCAAGCTGAAAGTAAAAAACAAAAAGGTTTTTTTGTACTTAATACGGTAGTAACTGTGGAACATTATATTATTATGCGAGGCAAGATTTTCTTTATATTTTTTATTTATATTTCCAGTATGAAATACTGAAAATATACATAAAAATATAAAGAAAATCTTGGTTTGGACAAAAAAAAACATTAATTGTAAAAACAAAAGTCCCCATAAACAGTACAATATAATTAACAAAAGTCCCCATAAAAAGCACAATATAGTTCATAAAACATATAATAGAAATCCACGTAAGATATAAATACTATATACCAACAAATCCCTTCATCTTATTATAGATCTATATTTCTCTCTTAATTACGCATTATATTTCTCGTAGATCCTTACCTCCATGACCCCTCGCCAAAATGTCAATGGCAGGAGTGAGGAAGCACCTATCTCTGATCTATAACATTTCTACATTATATTGAATATGTTTGGCGTTAATTTTGTAGAAATGTATTATTCACAATTAAATGAAATTACGTGATGTCGTATTATTTCTACTTTCATTAAGTTCTTTACCACGACCTAGGTGTCGTTGTATTACAACATCTTCAGGTGGGCTATTAGTAAAGATTCGTTGCTAATAGCCCACATGAAGTTGTTGTAATACAACGAAACCTAGGTCGTGTGGTAAAAAACTTAAGGAAAGTAGAAATAATACAACATCACGTAGTTTCATTTAATTGTGAATTTCTATATCATTTTAAAAGACAATTTTCAAAGTTAAGGCGCAACTTATTCATAAGACAAACATTAAACTTTATTGGTTACTACAAGTACTAATAATAATATGTGTTTATAAATAACTAGCGGCTTTGCCAGCGTGGACTAATAATGTTATATTATATTTTCGTATTTACTCGTCGAAACGAAACATTTTCCGACAAGAATAAGCAACAAGTCCTAACTTTGGCCATCATCTGAAGCATTTATACGCTCTTTTGAATAGTTGATAAATTCACCACTGGTTCGGAAAATAGACTTTGCTTTAAAAAAATCTGACAAGAAAGTTGGAGACCTTAATTTTTCAAATTGTATAGACAAATTGTGTAAGAAACTTGCGGGTGGGTGAATTTATGTTTGATAGAACATTTTGGGCCAAGTTGTTTTATGTTTTATATAATCTGACATTTTGTAATAGATTTTTTGGAAAAAGTTACGCTTGATCATCCTATTCTGATCTATCTGATAATTCTTGCAAGTCCCTTGGAATTTTATTTCAGAAAAAGATACACTAACTTTATGCTGTTTTTCTTAAATAGATAAATATTTCTGTAAACATACAGCAATTTTTCATAAATATACTGACATTTTACAGTCATTATGTTTATTTCTATGAATTTAGTTTTAAGCGATTCTCTGTGCATCAAACAGTCAATTACGGTATCCACTGTTTTATAGGTATAGATGTAGATGAATAATTCGGCTTAGAAGATAATAATTATATAACATCAAGGTTCCTCAAGATATTTTGATATTCGGAAGATCCCAATCGAGATAAACTCACTTCTCACCCATATTATATCTACCAGCGGTGCGCCTACGCGCTTGGCGCGTAAAGAATATGATTGTTATTGTGTCCCCTGAACTATGAGACCAAACAGTATACTGCGAAGAAACAATTTTATTTGTATGAAATTTCCCAGATGATGAAATGATTCTTATTTATAAACATGAATGTAATTAAAAATTAATAGTACAATTAAAATCGCCTTATATTTTTTAATTTATTGTTAACATAAAAAAACGTTATTGTGGCTTAAATATTAAAACTAGATATATAGTATTTATGACTTTTTTTAGATCTACTAATGACTAACACTGCCCTAGTACATTTTTTTCACGTTTATACAACAATTTGGCCCACGAACGCGGATAAAGAAGTCAAGCAGCGTTTTTTTCTCGGACTTGATTTACTAATTGAAATTACGAACTGGAAACTTATTTTTATGAACTGGAAACTTATCTTTATGAACTGGAAACTTATTTTTATGAACTGGAAACTTATTACTGATTACTTACGAACTGGAAACTTATTTTTATCAAAATGAAATATAGTCACGGATAATTTAGCTTTCTACTAAAGAATTTTTAGAGTCAGTTTAGTAGTTCTAGAGATTATTGCCTACAAAGAAACAAAAAAACAAATTTTACCTCTTTATGATATTAGTATAGATATTGTTTATTGAGAATCGAGTTTTACACCAAACAAAAATTTCCTCTGAGTATATTTTTGGTCTAGCGTCTCTATAAAAACTCCATTTTATTGCCGTTAAAATCATTTTTGGCTAGATTTTGTGATAACCAGACAGTGATTATGTCATATCCACAATCTTCATATAAGGCAATGCATAAGCAAATAAATGTGCATGTCAAGGTTCGTGTGTCACAAAAGCGGGGGTGTTTGCAGACACCAATTGCAGCAGTGTTGCCTATGCTTAGTGGCAAATTTGCGAAAGAGAAGTTGTAATTAAATTGATGAAACTATTATATAAGGATGTATGAATAGAGTGACGAAAGAAAGATTGTAAGACGTATAAGTAGGACACAGTTATTTTTACGTTGACAAATAATTAAAACCTTTCAAAATTTTAATGGATTTTAAATAAATAACCCTGTGTACGTTTTCACTTTCATCAATCGAAAACATGAAACGTGACAGGAAATTGCTACTTTGTGTATATATATACACACGTGAGCTTTTATATGCTTGTATCATTTAAATTTTCCCTTTGTTTCGAACGTATTTCTTTCGCCATGACTTTTTTGTCTCGTAATAAATTCGGGTAGCCATACCATTCTCCTTAAATTTTAATTAAACTTATATTTTGTAAAAACTTGAGGAAAAATTATTATATTCGAAACATAATAATTTCAGGTTCTTTATTTTGGTTCATAGATATCTATTGTTTTTGGTTAAAGTCGATAGCGCAGGTTCGGAGATCTGAACAAAAAACGGAAATTCTTTGTAAATACATATACTCAAATGTTATTGAGATATTCTGGACTAAAAGAACATGCTTTCAGTAAAAAGTTTCGTTACTATCTATGATTACGTCATTTGACATGCGAAATTTGTGTGTTAAATTTCAGTTTCGTTATTATTATGGCGAGACATTGTTCTCTTTATATGGTTATTGATTGGTTAATTCAATAAATTAATTTCGATATTGCAACATGTATATTTCATTTTAAGAACCAGATATGGCATTTAATTACATGAAAATATGAAGAAAGACATAACTCACATGGCCAAGTTATGATTTTATTTTTTTTTATTTATCATTGTTGTTTATGTTCAATATTACACTTCTGATTTTGACACAAGGGTTTCTTTAATACCTACGAATTGTGTATCGGAAAATTTAATTTAAATGGAAATTTCGTAAGATTTGTTTCTTTTGGAAAAAGAGAAAATTTCGAACTATGTCTTTACTCTTTATGATTGATATTAAAACTACAAGATTTTGTTTCATAATATTTCGATAGATTTCAGGGTTCTTACTAAAAAGTCTATAATTTCTAAATATTCTTATATAATGTAGACCAGTATCATCGACTGAGAAAATCAAATAATCAAAACGCCATATTCATTATTATACAGAACAAAGATACATCAACCATAATAGAAGTCGATAATTGTCTGTACTGCCCCATCCCTAGAAAACTTAATTTTCATACTGAATGCATTAGATAGACGCATATTTAAAACATCCCTAAACTGACTCAACTAAAGACCGTCGAATTGAATTTATATGTGATATATGCTACATATATTCAATTCACATCCGCCTCCCACCCATTTCGAAGTCAGAAAAAAAAGGCGCCACATCCAGAAACCGGGCCGCCTCGTACATACGTGCAGCGTGGGCGCACCTCGTCCCATCTCATATATCATCCATTCAAGTTCTAACCCGTTTAGAACAATGACGAAAAAAAAACAAACGATAATTGTGAACTAACCCGCTATTGCCTAATTCGTTCTCTCTATAGGTCATTTACATCTTCAATATGCAAACGAGTAACCTGGGAGGCGCTGTGTAAAGTGTGCAACTAATTTTTTGTGGTTATGTAGCACAAAAAATGACTTGTAACACATTTGCTTTGTAATATTAAACAGTTATTAAAATCTCAGATAGTGTTATAGCTATATATTCTGTTATTTGTTTTGGTTGTAAATTAACGTATGGTCTTATAAAAGTCGGCTTAAGGTAATGCAAATCAAAAACTAAGTAACCGGAAAGAAATTGCTAAGAAGGGATTATGTGATGTAGTAAACAAAGCAACGTGAAATAAGGAGTCATCGTGAAAATTAAGAAAGCAACATTTAAATTGTATAAATCCAAGAATAGAGTATAAACTGATAACTCAAAATGGGTAAACAACGAATTTATAACAACAAATAAAATTCTCGCCACGATCACCCCCGCCATTGTGTGCTTTATTACCGACTTAAGGTAATGCAAAACAAAAACTAAGTAACCGGAAAGAAATTGCTAAGAAGGGATTATGTGATGTAGTAAACAAAGCAACGTGAAATAAGGAGTCATCGTGAAAATTAAGAAAGCAACATTTAAATTGTATAAATCGAAGAGTAGAGTATAAACTGATAACTCAAAATGGGTAAACAACGAATTTATAACAACAAATAAAATTCTCGCCACGATCACCCCCGCCATTGTGTGCTTTATTACCGACTAACGCGAGTTATTATATATATTGAATTAAAAAATAAAAATAAAAATGTTATATATATATATATATATATATATATATATACATATATATATTGAGAAGCTAAATACAAAGGTGTTGACTTAATAAAATTTTGTGTAATAATAAAGTCTAAACTTGTTAAGGACGGCTTCTATATCTTACGATTTGTGGAGTTGGAATGCAGAACACTTCAGTTTTATGAAAGGAACGCTTTGTTCTATGTAGATGGCCAGTAAATCTTCTCAGGATATTTCAATATTTAAGCTTGCAATGGGAGTTCCTTGAATTTAATGAAAGGAGTCTTTTATATGCGTTTTAATCAGGATGTGCTGAGTGGGTGAGCGGGCAGTAAATCTTTCTTGGTACCTAAGCAGGCAGGTCCTTCAAAATGTAATATGATATGTTCATAACACGCGACAGCCTCGAGTTTTGATGATAAGTAATTAGGACAGGGCTAATTTTACAAGTAATCAACTTTATTAATAAAGCTTTTTGCAACGAAGAGTTACTCTAAAAAAGGGTACCATTTTGAAAAATTAACGTTTAAATATTTATTATAATTATAATTTACCTTTTACATATAACATTGGTCTCCATCTGTTGGTCTGCACATATACATACGTATATACATACGTATTTTGACGATTATTTTTTTTATCGATTGGTTAATAGAAACTTCTGAACTTTCAGAAAGATTTGCCAAACAATTTACTGCTTATGAACAATTTTCTACAAAAATTATTTTTTCTTGCTCGGTTTCTGTTCCCAACCTCCGTTTTGTGCGGATTATCTCGCACCTTCTTTCAGTGCTCTGCTGTTGTTAATTTTTTTTTTACTTTTTAGCTTTTCTTACAATTATTTATTTAATGACTAGTAAAAACAGGGATCGAGCCTTTTTGGTTGTTCCAATGATCTTCCATTTTTTTATCGACATATCATCCAAGACCTAAGACACAGAATATCTTCGATTTTTCGAATACATTTTTTGTTAATACATTTTGAAAATTGTATAATAATTTTACAATGATCAAAATTACATTGAATTCGACTGTACGCTTTATAAACTTATATTGCAATGTCTGGTGATTACCAAGAGCTTCTTCTGTCCCAATTTAGGACGTTATACATTTTGGAAAAAAGATTTATGTAATCATTTTATAATGATCAAAATTACATTAAATTCGACGGTACGCTTGATATACTTATATTGCAATGTCTGGTGATTACCAAGAGCTTCTTCTGTCCCAATTTAGGACGTTATACATTTTGAAAAAATATTTATGGAATAATTTTACAATGATCAAAATTACATTGAATTCGACTGTACGGTTTATATAGTTATATTGCAATGTCTGGTGATTACCAAGAGTTTTTTCCGTTCCAAATTTTAGTCTTCGATGGCACATTATATTTTGAACAGAAAAACAAACGAGATAATCTCATCATTATTTTATTTATTTCTATATATTTCAATCGTATATTTCGTCATGAATATTAAATAAGACGAATTTGAAAGTAGTTGAATAAACTTTAACAAAATTTACAATTTGAGAACAAAGAATCACAAATCTAGTACAAAGTATATCTTAAGTGCATGAAAACTGTAATAATGTAAAAACATATAATTTGAAAAGTACCAATCGCATGGTTCACTTTTTCAATGGAATGATACTTTTCGTATGTCAAATTAGAATTTGGAAATTGAAATGATACTTTTTGTACGGATATACATAATTTGCATATACCTTTAATAGCCTAAACAATGTTTAAATCGTATTTTGTCCACTTTCCTGATATTTTGGAAATAGTTTTACGCGACAATCGGTCTCAATAATCAAATATACAAACTTTTTGTTTGATATTTTTGATATTGCTATTTTGAAGTAATAATACTTTTGAATTCACATACAAAACGCTGTGCAATGATTACAAAGCGTTTCATCAATATATGACGCTATCCTAACCCCATCTATCGGTAAATTTAAGTAGCAATTTACATTGACATTAACGTTGAAATGAAAACGCGCTAACGGGGAAAAGGACAGAATATAAGACTGACCATGCGCTAATGAAGACGGGAGACATTTAGTCGGTGGCGCGACCGTCTCGAATTGCCATAAAACGGTGTAAAATCGGTCACCGGCCGTCTCCCACAAAAGTCACCACTTACAAAACCCGCCGATTCACCATCGTTCGTTTACGTTGCACATAATTAAGTCAGTTGTAGTTACCTTCAATAAAGAAGTTTCGCTTCAACCATATGAGTTTCTAGGCCAAGTTTTTCCGACGGTTTCTTCACGGTTATTTCCGTCTAAATATCTTCATTTAATCCACGATAATTATTATACATAATTAATTCATATTCAAGCTATAAATGCCTCTTCGCAAGCAACTGTACCCTACTCCCATTCCTCTCGGGCCGCCCACAGCGCCGAGTTTTAGTGCGTAGAATACAGCCTCATTGTCTATGGTCGCGCCCGCTTTTTGTTGACAATTTTTTTCCAACGCCGCTGCCGGATCAAATAACGCACATATACATAGAGCTCTCTAAGCGGCTACAAGCCACGAGTTGACCTCCGGAGAAGACGTAAGTGGAAGACGCAGGTTATATAAATATAAGTTTCACGTGTGTCATTTACATACATAAAGTCGGTTGGCGCTGGGAACTATGTCTATAAAAAGAAAGGTGGAGTGAGTCATGAATGGATTTTTGTGTTAGTTTACGATCATCGGAATGAATGTCATCGGAGTTTAAGTGGAACGTTTGTGAAGCGTGTCGTGTGAGTCGTGGATATGGGCTGCGTGCAAAATTAAAGGCATATTTCGATGTTTGGTTAAACCTGCACTACTCGGGAAGTTGATCGAAGTTAGGCGAAGAGAATAGTGTAGAGAGGTACTTCGATTCGCTTTGTGCGTACTTTAGACTATACATCAGACTGCGATCAACTTCGAAGAGCACTTCGTCGAGGTAACTTCGCGAGTAGTGTAGACGGCGTTTAAGGTTCGTGAGGGTTAAATTTGACAAGTAGTTTCATGTTTCATACAAAAAAATCGTAAGTTTAATCACACTGCTTGCATAAAAAGAAAAGTTTTGTTAGGTTGTTTGTTTCTTAAGTTTTGTACTAAACAACTTACTCGATTAATATGAAATATTCACCGTAAAAATAGCTTATAGAATTCACCTGGACTATAAGATGTATAACAATATTTTCAAAACGTGTGGGTAATGCGCAATAACGTAACAAGTGATAACACCTGAAGATGTTGTAATACAACGAAACCTAGGTCGTGATTAAAGAACTTAATGAAAGTAGAAATAATACTACATCACGTAGCATAATTTAATTGTGAATAATGAATTTAAACAAAATTAACGCCAAATATATTCAATATTAAACATGAATACAAAATAACACGAGAACTACAAAAAGAAACGGCTACACATTTCCACAAATTTACTCACTCATCGTGAACAAATCACACTCTGGTGGGACCGCCATCACCTATGGCGGAACCGGAGAGTTCCGATATAATTCGGTTCTAGATGGTGGTATAGCAAAAAAATTATGATTACGTGACTGCAGGGAATTGTCAGGTACAAAGAATGAAAGTTTACTCAATAATAGAGAACGTAAGATTTTTCCTTTTAATAACTGGAAAATAAATTTCATGAGCACAACGTCTCTTTTGAGTTGCAAGGAGTGGTAACCTAGCATAGGTTACGACGTGTCATTCCAAGGAATGGACCATCTTTTGTACACGTTCGATCATCAAGCTGTATTTGGCTTCGTGTGGGCTCCAAATAATGGAGCCAGATTCTAATCGGCTCTGCACTAATGAAGTGTACAGCAGTTGAAATGATGACACGGATTGAAAATACTTTGAATTATGCAACACGAATCCAAGTTTCAGAAACGATTTTTTTCTACATCCGCAACGTACCCACGAAACATCAATCGCGAATCAAACTGACTTCCAAATCAACACCTCATCCAGGCGATGCAATGAGATCCGCAGACCTTATATTCATATTTAATAGGATCATATGTTCGACTCTAACAAACTAATATAACTCACTAATTATAATTACTTAAACTAATGTATGAAGATATTGTAGACGACATGAAAATCTAAAAGAAAGCCCCAAAATAAATATTGCTAGTTATTATAGCTTGTTATTATAGGCGCTTTTTACAAGAATAGATCGATTTCTTCTGTGCAGGACAAAAGCACATGTCAAATAGCTAGACAGTTGTGAAAACAGCTAAAAATTATTGCATAAAAAAGCTACTGAAACAAAATACAGTCAGGAATCCTTTTCACCCGGGTAAATCAGGGACCTGCCCTCCCGGCTTTCTCAGGAAAAAAGAAATAAAATATAATAAATCAGACCATCTATACTACTACAAATAGTCTCCATAATGAGTTCGCACATATATCTCAAAATAAGATCCTTAGTTACACAGACTCAACAATAGTCCAATAGTCACCTTTTCACTCTTAATTGGAATGAAATTATAATTTAATTCTATCACTCAAACTTTTGCAAAATACAGTCTGGAATCCTTTTCGCCCGGTTAAATCGGAGACCCGCCCGTCCTGGCTTTCCCGGGCAAAAAGAATACAATATAATAAATTAGACCATCTATACTACTACAAATAGTCTCCATAATGAGTTCGCATATATATCTCAGAATAAGATCCTTAGTTGCACAGACTCAACAATAGTCCAATACTCACCTTTTCACTCTTAATTGGAATGAAATTATAATTGAATTCTTATCACTCAAACTTTTTAACGCAACTATCGACTGGTAACAGCAACCCATTCTAATCACAGTTTGACTTGCAAGTTTTTCATTGTCAGACACTATATGCTACAATATAATAGAAATAATAATATTTAAATTATTCAAGACAATATTACAAATGTAAAGCGCCAAGAAAGTGCTTGGGAGGCCCGAGATAAGGATTAAATATTTTAATAAATCGGAATCAAATATACGCCGTTCCATAATTATCTTATTATCTTAATCACTAATCCGCCTGGTTGTTTAGCTAAAAGATGAAATATAAATCGAGTTACATGTTTATCCATGGGCAAAGCTGCATCAGACAGGTTTCTTGCCGCGTGACTGACCATATCTTAACGACCGCGCAAGTGCAAAAAGCACGATCTATCTGATATAACGGACACTTGAGAGCGATTAGATAACAAGTGGTCGCTGGTAACGCAGCTTCACTTCCTGTGCGCCATTCGGCTTCCGCTTACTCTGCGTCTGGTTAGGTTACTCTAAGATTGATCATTTAAATTGAATATACATATGTACCTATTTGAACGAGTACTTGAATTGGTTCTTTAAGAACAAAACTTTCATAAAAATATTAGTTTTATAAGATACATTTGTCTTCTTAAAAGTAGAGTTTTAGCTAAATTAGCTCAGTGTAAATTAAGAAACGAGCAACAATTCGTATATTTGGTTAGTTATCGAAACCTCACTCGAAACATTTCCAGTTGTTAAAAGGAAAAATCCTACGCCCTGCATTATTGAGTAAACTTTCATTCTTTGTACCCGACAATTTCATCCGCTTAGCTAACGATATCATCATAAAATATTATCGATTTTAATATTTAAGTTATTAGGAAACTTTAATCACGAAAGCAAGCAGCAGGGTACGATGTGTCAAGCGTGCTTAAATATAGTTTATATGAGATTATGGAAATTACCATGAGTTTTGAATAATATTGGCTTGCCTCTAAACAGCTTTAACTTCGAAAAAATAAAAAAGAAAACAAAATTTTTTTTAATTTTCTTTCGAAGTGAACACTGGGTATTTAATTTTATTTATGCCTTACACATGGAAACAAATTTGAGCTATCGGCCGTTTTATTAGGGATAAACTTGACGCCATATTGTATAAAAAAAGTGAAAAATGTGAATTTCGATATAATTTTAAAGTAAATATTACGATAAAAAAAAATTAAAATATTGAATTATAGGTACAACTCTTGAATTTTCGAAACCGCTCATAAATTTGTTAACGCGTTATGACAATTAAATTAAAAAATGAGGTATTTTACTTCACAGCAAATAACTCCGTTGAACAGTTTCGTAAAATTATTTCTAAAAAATTAAATTATTAAAGATAATTTTATATACTTCGAAATGGAATAATTGGTTTCTATAATTTAAGTCACCTTTCATTCAAACCGTAAATTGTTGTAAAAAAAAATCTAGATTTTTTAATTAAAAACAGAAAACAACATTCCCATTGGATAAGTTGTTTCCTATTTATTTCCAACTAAACAAGCAATCAAACAAAGAAACGTCATATGTGGAGATACTCGTTCGTTATAATTGTTTATCTAAGACAGAAACACAAACTTGAATGTTATTAAATTAAAAAATATATTTTCTGTGGTTTAAATAAATCTATAATCTATGGACAAGCGTTATCAATAGAAACCCGTATCAGACTAGTTTACTCCTTTCTTCTTTAATTGTTGAAATCTTTAACACATGACGCATTTCAGACACGACTGCAGTGAAAACCTCGTAACTGAAATATTTCAGCAGAGCACCTTAAAAGAAGTAAGAGTTAAAAGAAAAGTGTTTTTAGTTTTTAATAATCGTCTTCTAGATATTCTCACATGTGATCAGGGCAAAAATATTTATTACATTTTCATTTTCATGCATTCAGTTGGAAAATGTGTTGATAAATTATATTTGAAACATGATACGGCAAGACATGCGTTGATAAAAAATTAACCATATTTTGACATAAATATATAAATTACTTGATCGACCGTGAAATGACACTAGGCTGCAGTCAAATCGCAAATGAAAAACACATGCAAGTCATTATCCCATATACGAGTATTATATACATCCCTTATCCTTCAGATAATTAATATACTAATTAATTCCACGTGATTCAACTGCAAAGACACTTAAGCACAATTAAACGACATTTACAAACTTTAACTGTTACTTGAAATCTTCTTAATTGTAAGCCACATATACATAAATTACTTGATCAACCGTAAAATGACACTAGGCTGCAGTGAAAATGCAGATGAAGTATTTGAAAACGGTAAATCAACAAACACATGTAAAATTTTATTCCATATATTATATACATCCCTTATCCTCCAGGTAATTAATATACTAATTAATTCTACGTTATTTAACTGCAAAGATGCTTAAACATAATTAAACGACATTTACAATCTTTAACTGTTACTTGAAGTCATTTAATTGTAAGCCTAGATCTAATCCCAGTAAAGTATTAATTTGTATTTAATCGATCTCATACTTGATCGATTAAATAGAAATTAGGTAGTAACAATACTTTACTTGGAATATAATACGGCATAAATTTAATAACTTAAGAGGAGCAATGTAATTATATGATTTAATTTAATTAAAACATTTGAAGCTAATTCAACATTGTCGGGAAAATCGTGTTACGAAACAATTCAGAAGTGTTAATTAAACCAACATAATTTTGTTCGGAGTCGGAGTTTCCTTTCAAATTACTGATTACGCCACGTGCACACTTTTAACTAATGATACGACGTGATAAAGGCATTTTACTATTTTTTTTAAATGCCTTTTTTTAGAATCTATGTTTTATATATCGTAAAATCGAAAACCCTTTTTCGCAATTGAAGTTATGAATGCAAGGACCAATGATCACTCGCGGTCCAAATTTTCAACGCTAACGAGATTTATGTAATTAACAAGATCTTTAAATATACATCAATTTTTATTGAGAGTTTTAAATTTAGAATGGAAAAATATTTTTTTGGTTCTTTAACTTATTTTTTAACAATGTTTCGTGCGTTTTTATATTTTGTTTTAGGTTTGTCGCCACAAACCACTTACTCTAAACTATGATAGTCAATCAATAGTAGTAAAATAAAAGAAACAGTAGAATTTGGTATAAATAATAACTAGTTTTTTAATCGTGCTTTTTTCATACGTAGAATTCCAGTTTTGTATGATTTATAGTTCAATTTCAAAAATTAGAAAATCTTATTCTTATAATCATTATAGTCGATACAAAGACCAAAGTTATCATTTTTTAATTTTTTTTTTCTGTCTGCTGTTTTTGTCTGTCTGATTCATGCAAAAAACACTCTGAATCTAGATATTTATGCTAATCTATACATATCGATACACATTTGTGAATATAAAAAATTACAAAATGAGGCAGTAAATAAATATAAATACCCATAATAAAAAAATTTAAAAAAAATAAAGTAAAACGGCTCAATAATATTTTTTAAATTTTTTTTTGTCTGTCTGGTTCATGCAAAAAACACTCTGAATCTAGATATTTATGCTAATCTATACATATCGATACACATTTGTGAATATAAAAAATTACAAAATGAGGCAGTAAATAAATATAAATACCCATAATAAAAAAACTTTAAAAAAATAAAGTAAAACGGCTCAATAATATTTAACTAAATTCAGTTTAAAAATCACCAATAGATGTCAGCACAAGGTTTTTAAAATACGTAATTTTCCTCTATCACATCAAGTCAATTATCACTGACTGGATTCGGATCTTTTTTATATAGCACCGTATCAAATTACATAATGCAATGCAATATAATTTACATCATATCAATGCTCTCTAAATCTTTTCGGGCTTAAATAAAGTTACAAGGTTTGTACTATTATTTTGATTTTCTACAATAGATGGCGCAAGTATTGATTTAAAATAAACAACACAACAAAAATACGACTCTTAATAGCTCGCTTTAGTTGTTTCGATTAATTCATATATTTTTTATTTCTACTCGACGATATATAACGCTAAATGTTTTCTATTATCTAAAGCTATATGTTTTATTTTTAATTGTTCGTTGCGTGCTATTCAACGAAAGATGTCGCCAGTAAATTTCGTAAATCATGGTGTCATTGTGTTTTCAAAAACAGGACAAACCTTGCGCATAGCTGGCATGGACCTAGGCATCAGTTGCTTTTCGCGCTGACAGCTGTATGTAGCACTCTCCCGCGTCAGAAACGCTAACAATTTATTTGTTTATATCCCTGACGGTTTTACAGGAAACATTGTTTACAGAAATGTTTTGTGAACAATGTTGTAAAGCGAACACAGCTAGTTTGTAATATAACGTCTTCAAAATTCATACTAGTATTTTAATTATCCATGATTTTTCTTTTGGGCCACATTGTCGTCTTCAAAAGTTTCAATAAAAACAAATAAAAATTGTCTTTCTTTTAAACCAATATCTTAATTGCTTTAATCAACTTTGGACTTGTAAACTTTTGAATATCACACTAATCGTAATAGGATCTTAATATCTTCCAAACTGTTGTTAATTGGAGAACTAGCGCCCTAGAGCTGAGTCGTACTGTGTATAAATAATTTTTTAGGAACATTTTTCAAGTAATTGATTTGTGGAAGTGAAATTTCTTTACGCACATAGAAAATCAAAATGTCAATAGAATATCCTACAACCTTTGTAATCTGAGTTAAGTATATCTGTTGGACACACAATATTAACTTTATTTTTAAAAAAAGAGAGTG
The DNA here is from genome assembly GCA_039881145.1 of Druceiella hillmani. NCBI lineage: Eukaryota > Metazoa > Arthropoda > Insecta > Lepidoptera > Hepialidae > Druceiella > Druceiella hillmani. The sequence continues at coordinate 10,803,433 of JAYKKI010000069.1, forward strand.
AACTCTGTACACATATTTTATTATTATGATTAAAATTAGCACAAATCATAATTCTGAGCCTTTTTCAAGCCATTCGTTATTAACGAAAATTGATTGTAGTTTGTTTTCTTTGTTTGTTCTTATATCATATTGGCTATTGTTATAGTCTTCCATAAAAATAGCGCAATCCAAAATTGCACTCTATGTAAAACAACACTTCTGATCTCCCTTCGAATTTTGTTCCCTATCTCCCTAAACACAATTCAAACTTCATTTAAATTTGGAATCATGGATATGGCACCTTATTAAGCATAATTCTTCATTAACTATTTACACATACTAGAAACCTGACCTAGTAACTCTACTGTCGGCATTTTAAAAATCCCTCTCAATCTTGACAAATAGGTGAACCTCATAATTGCAAAATATTTAACATTTTTATGTCCACATCCACATCAACTTACATAAACACAATAACAAATATAGAAAGTATGCAAACATCGCGTATAGTGTTTGCACGGTATTTAATGATGCTATGCTAACATACAATGAGACACGAATGTGCGGATATTCCAGCCGCCCAAACATTTATCTTCTGATTTGCAATTTACGCAATTTATGCACGTCCTAATTGCAAACTAGTAAATTTTTTTTTAATATATGACCACTACATGTTTTAATACAGAACTACGAGTTATTCAAAATTAGACAGAGCCTCTTCCAAAGAATACAACAAATCATGTCACGTTTTGAGCGCTTATAACGCCGAAACTAATAATTGCAGAGCGGCAAAAATTATGTAATTAGATAATGTAGTCTAATTTATATAAAATAGTATAATTTATACTCTCAACTTTTCTTTTTTTTTATACTATGAACTCTCAACTTTTTTTTTAATTGTATACAATAGCTTTACAAAATTATTCAACTTTTATACGATTTTGTACTCTAGGTTCTCCTAGAGAAGAAACAAATTGTGTCATAAGAAATTAACGCCAAATATCTAATATTATTCATACTGTGTTGTATTATAAAAAAAGGAAAAATTCATAGGAAGTGAACGCAATCTGTTTCTAATTTTAAAGGGATGCAGAAACGGCGCAGTTATACATTGAAATTTGCAGCACTGTTGCTACTGTGCCACATTCGATGGGAAAAATTGTTATTTGTAAACCTTACCAAAAAAAATCCAAATGTTTTTTAAATAAATTCACATATCTATCTAATATCATTCTTACTACGTTGTATTATAAAAAGAAGAAAAATTCATAGGAAGTGAACGCAATCTGTTTCTAATTTTAAAGGGATGCAGAAACGGCGCAGTTATACTTTGAGATTTGCAGCACTGTTGCTACTGTGCCACTTTCGATGGGAAAAATTTTTATTTATAAACCTTACCAAAAAAAACAATTTTTTTTTAAATCAACTCACATATCACGATTCATATATCTCTCTAATATTATTCATACTGTGTTGTATTATAAAAAGAAAAAAAATCATAGGAAATAAACTCAATCTGTTTCTAATTCGAAAGGTATTCAGAAGCGATGTTAGTTACACTTTGAAATTTGCAGCACTGTTGCTAATGT